>CM050167.1:194995207-195595207 GCA_027410445.1 Discoglossus pictus
AGGGGAGGGAGGGAGAGAGAGACACAGGGGAGGGAGAGAGAGACACAGGGGAGGGAGAGAGAGACACAGGGGAGGGAGAGAGAGACACAGGGGAGGGAGAGAGAGACACAGGGGCAAGAGACAAAGGGGAGGGAGAGAGGGGCAAAGAGACACAGGGGTGAGACAGTTAGTCTGTCTGGAACGCTCGCAAAGTTATGGGCTTGTGCATGCAGCGGCCTGCAATAAACAGGCAAAGCCACTCATTGGAGGCCCCGCGATGAGCGCCAAAGGCTTGCAAGTTAAAGGGGGGAGAGCCTCGCATTGTGTGGCAAACAGCATTGCGAGTAATCAATTTTACTGCCGTCATTTTTGACGGGTAAGTCGCTAGTAACCATATAAACAGTAGCCTATTTTTTCTTTTAATAGACAAAGATTATGCAAGGCGTATTTCAGATACATTAATAAAAAACAGCATTTCCGTTCGGATACTAGAGCAAAAACATTACAATTTCATTCAAACATTAATCATAGAAAACATGAGTAAATTTATAGTAATTTAAAAAGTACAATGCTCAATACCTTTATGTAATAACATGAACCAGCCACCCAGAGAAGCACTTAACTCAATAATTTTTTCAGGGTCCATTTAGCCTAACACATCTTGTTTTGTTGATCAAAAAGACAGAAACTTGTAAGTTAACTACCAATTCTTTCTTGATCCATAATCAATATATTATTATTTTTCATCTAATCAAAACATTTCTTCACAATCATTAGCCATAATCAACTGAAATCATAACGTGTGAGACCAGTCTGTTCCACTCTTCTTAAGCCTAGAAATGTTCTTTCTTTTTAAGAAACCACCATCAATTAAAAAAATCAACAGCAAAAAAACAACAACTTTCTTTTACATGATATACCAGGGGTTGATATATATAAGTTAGGAGCGAGCTGAGCAATTTTAGAAGCCATGGCTCCTAGGTTTTGTCAAGCACGGCTTTACACTGTTACTATGACTATACAGTTTTGCTGATACAATATTTATTGTACATTTTACTCTGATCAAAATAATTACATGCTTTCAAAGTTTAAGTTATTGTATCATAACCATTTATTATTTATTTTTAGACACACAACTCAGAAGACATCATTACCTGAGGACAGACGCCTTCCACAGCATCAACTACAATGATAGAACCATCACACAGGCGTACAGCAGTCGATACCTCTGAAGAGAAATCCACGTGGCCCGGAGAATCAATAAGGTTGATAAGATATTCTTCATCTCCTAAAATCAGTGTCAACAGAAATGTTGGGAGTCAGGTACAGAACTGATACAAATATATATAAATAAATATATATATATATATATATATATATATATATATATATATATATATATATATATATATATATATATATATATATATATATAAAACGGAAACATGATGGGCTGGACTCACACATAACACATACCAATACAAATCTATTTAATTGGAACACAATTGTTTAGAGTCAGTTATAGGGACATTACCCATGCACATTACCCATTGTACCTGTCAATCAGCCTGATTTGTCACACAAGCATATTTTGTAATCTCTAATTTATGGGCAATTATTGACAACAATTGCCAATTACATGCTGGGGGTAACTGATAAGATTGATCATGTGCAACCCCCAAGGATTAGTTAGGCTTGTCTGGGGGGATTGGTGAAAATCAAAATAATTAGAAACTATTTAGAAGATTGTAAGCAGAAAAAAAAAAGAGATTTAAGCACTTCATAATAAAATAAAGTACACAAAGGTAAATAGATATATAGGTATATTATATTCCTAGTGTAATCTAGAAACATCCCGTGTCACAGATTAAATGTAACAGGTCATGGTAGAGGAGGAGCAAATTAGGCAGAATTTTTACATTAATAGGTTTTCTGAACTGGAGACCACAGTTTTTCGTTTGCATATTTTAAAACATGTGGTAGAACATTAATGAGCTCTGGATCCATAATTAAAAAACCAACAAAAACAAGTAAAACAATATACCAGCTTTGTACTGCAGGGAGATTGCACTGGATTTCATTGTGATCCCTCGGATCTGTTCATCTTCTCTACTGTCCAAGTAACGCAACTGCAATCAAATATGATGATTAAAAACAAGGTTTACCCCGAACGAACAGAAATATATTCAGTATTTTGACTAATGAAACTCACCTTCCCTGCTAGCCTGCTTGATATGATCCCATTGCTAGATATCAGGCAGTCAGCTAATGTCGTTTTTCCTAAATTTGAAAATAGATAAAAACCAAGACATTATGCATCTATTTTATGTTAATGCTAATAATATAATGAAGACTCAAAAAAGCAAAGTTTACAGAACATAATAAAAGTTCATGATCAGACTGTTACATATTGGCTGATTAAAGTGTTACATGGTGAATTACTGTACTATATTTGATTTATTAAACAGAACTTCAAACCCACTACTCATGATAAAGCATAGCCAATGGTATGCCAACAAATAAATTGCTTTTATCCTAATTCCAAACAGATTATTCAGGTTAAATACTGTACCTATACTAATGTGAGGCATCAGTAAAGATACTCATATAAAATAAAAACAATTACAGACTACATTACAAACAGGATAAATGACTGCATAATTAAGAACATTAGAATTAAAGCACCTCGAAGATCCCATTAGCTGTCCCAATAAGTACCATCTACAGAAGCATCAGAGAAGCACATGGACAACCCACAATGCTCTGGTGAAAATATCATCTAAACTCCTAATATCAAAACAAGAAAATGACCTACACAGATCAACCAAAGCAATAACCACAAATACATGGCTTACCCTCCCCAAATACTTTGTATACAAATAAGATTCCAATTTGTGTTTATTCCTACTGAAAACAAATCCATCACATGACTTACTCTTGAAGGCGCTCTGTCACAAGTCTAAAAAGCATGAAAAAATGGCCATATATTGTACGAGCCAATCCTGAGAATTTCACTATTTTTGCTGTGTTTTTATGCAAATGAGTGGCTCCTGAATACTAATTTGATACTTTGATGGGCTTATTAGAATCACAATCTACCTGTTAATCCCTGTAATGGCCAAAACAATGACCCCCCCAATGTCATTCAGTTAGAATCTTTCCCACACCCTTATCAAGTCCCAAATTAGACTACTGAGCATATAATGCAGTGTTTCTCAGAAATGAGTAACGGTAGATAAAAAAAGTCGTACAATGTATAGTCAGGATTTATTATTACAACAAAACCAGGTTCCTCTTGTGGGACAGTTTCCCTTTAACTGTGCTGATACAACCAATTACATTCCTTAATACCGTACTCCTATTATGTCCTCTAATGCTATTTAAACCTGTGCAGCAAAGGGTATTGCTATAGTAACTACTACACTACATTCTCCATAATACGTAATTGGAACAAAAACAGTACACAGATACAATTCTAGGAAGGATGAGTCTCAAGAAATACACAGTATGTAGCTATTATTCTCTTCAGAAGTGCTTATGTACCTTATAGGCTCTCTCAAGAGTAACCTCTGATTTGTAAAAGGTGGAACAGATTCTGAGATAGGATAGATTAATTCAGTCACACTATCTGTCTTACAACTGTAATCTGTCCGGCACCCCGTGTATAGGGCGTGTGTCAATTGCGCAGACGTAAGTGCGCCCAAATTTGCACACCGTTAATTGAGCGCTGCCTCTGATCCAGAAGCTGCTGTCCCGGCTGTGTCACTGCCTCTTTCTATCTTCTTCTTACAACCCTCCTCTCGTATCTACCATTCATTCCCTCTTCTCTTTCTCTTACTCTGTAACTCTCATTTACCACTCTCCCCTTATGCTCTCCCTTTCCTCTCCATTCGCACACCCTCTCTCTTGGTAAGAGCAACTGTAGTAGTGGGGACAGCAGCTTCTGGATCTGAGGCAGCACATTCTTTAACAGTCTCTCTCATCGCCTGGCGCGCGTTTGTCGCGTGCACATTTGTCTGCTTGTGGGGGGGGGTTTGTGCACTTTTCAGGGCTTTTCTGGACACCAAGTCCATGCCCATTTTAGTAATATTATTATTTCACATACATAGGAGAGGTAAGCAGACACATAGTAAACCAACGTCAGACGATAGAGGCACATACTTACCATGATCCACATGAGCCAATATACAGATATTTCTAATGTTGGCAGTCTGCTTTTGTAGTGCGATTATTCTTTCCAAGCTTATCAGTCTCATTGTGTAATACCTGAAAATGACATGTCATTAACTAAATTCAAGCCGTAACTGTACATATAACATTCATTTGCACATATAGTATTTCTACTATACATCTACTGTACTAATTAGGGCAATACCTTAATGAAAGGGAGTTAGGTAAGCCTTTGTGACGTACTAGGATTGTTAAATGGCCAACATAGAAATTATAATTAAACAAAAATATATCTGCAGCAAATTTAATATAGATAACTCGTCAATATTCTTTTACCAAGGCTCCTTACTCTTCAGAGTTAATCAGCTATGTCCTACATGGATGTATTGGAGCTGCCCAGACCTGTACATAAAAATAAATTAAAAGTCTGTCTTATGCTTTCATTATTAATCCAACTTTTCCAAGGACACATAATAGAAATATGGGACTTCAGGGTTGTTTTAAAGTTCAATATCAGGTTGGAAACACAACTGTAAGACTATTTCAGTTCATTTAGCTACCAAATCACATATATAGTTGTGGTAATTACAGGCTGCAAAATATGCCTCAAATTCACTTCCACACTGACACACAGCACAGGGGAGAGCTAGGGAGCCTGTGAGTGAGGTTGCAAGTAAATTTGAGGCATATTTGGCATTTTTTCACGATCAAAAATTGCCTAAGCGAAAAAAAAAAAAAACGGACGAAAAAAAGGTAAAAAGATGAAAATGAGTCTGAAAACAGTGGGAAAAAAAGAGCCCAAAGCCAGTAGCACTTAAACACAAGGCAATAACAATCATCGCAAGGCCCCTACACGGGGAGGCTTGCAATGAGCGCTGAAGGTGATCATTGCAAATCACCAAAGTTGCGGGTTGGACGACGTCTGCAATGAGCGCCAAGGCACGCAAAGTAGACAGAAGGAGAGGCTCATGTTGAGCGCCAAAGGTGCTCAGAGGGGGCAGAGCCTCGCATTGTGTGGCAAACAGCATTAGTAAACGGGGGAAAAGGCTTGTGATGAGCGCCAAAGGTGATCATTGCAAAGCAGGAAAGTTGCAGCTTGCCAAAACCGGCAATGAGCGGTGGGGGGAGAGGCTCGCAATGAGTGCTTAAGGCACTCAGTGCGGGGCTTGCGATGAATGCCAAAAGGTGCTCACATTGTGTGGCAAACAGCATTGCCAGGCTTTAAAATGTAATTGAAGTCATTTTTGACGGGCAAGTCACTAGTATGATATAATTATGAGAAAGTCACACATTTTAATGATGTATAAACATAGCAGTGTATTTGTTCTGCATTTTTATATGGTATTTAATGGTAATGACATATACATACCATATTTCCTTTAATATACACATTCACTCACTGGCCACTTTATTAGGTACACCTGTTAATGTAAATATATAGTCAGCCAATCATGTGGCAGGGACGCAGTGCATAAAAGCCTCCAGACTTAGAGCCACATTAAATTCCAAGCCCGCAACTCGATCATTGCAGGTCGAATGTCTGCAGGTGTGCTGTGGGCTCCCGTTTGTTTGCTATTACGATGCTATTCAATTGCTCAAGCCTGAAAGTTACTGTCCTAAACTCGAAACCTTAAACCATGCACTGGTTCGTATCAGTTCAGGGCCGGTACATGATCAATTAAGCAAGCCTGTAACCTCTCATATTGAATCAGCCAATAGAAAATGAGACTGTCATTATTACGGCAGTAAAACATGGAGGTTACATGTCAATCATTTAGCGTTTGGAGGTCCGATATGCGATCCGACTCGCAAAACACAAAATGATAAAAATGAATGCTGATACTGTTCTAGTACATATGGTTGGCCTGATATGTATTAACTAATTGATTCCGGAGATCGATATATCCCAGAAATGAAACACAAAATAAAAGAATGGCAAGACTGGTTCAGGCTGAAAGGAAAGCAACAGTAACTTCAATAACCAGGCATTACAACAGAGTTATGGAGAAGAGCGTCTCTGAATGCACCCAACCTTGAAGTGGATGGGCTATACCAGAACAGCATACTTGTCACCTAAGATCAGGCAACTTAGGCTACAGTGGGCACAGGCTCATCAGAACTGGACACTTGAAGAATGGAAAAATGTTGCTTTGTCTGCTTAATCTATATGTCTTCCAGAATTAGGTGTAAACAACAAGGATCCATCCTGCTTTGGGTAAATGGTTTAGGCTTGTGGTGGCGTATTGGTGTGTGGAATGTTTTCTTGGCACACATTAGGTCCCTTAATACCACTGAGCATTGTTTAAATAACACAGCCTACCTGAGTATTGTTGCTGACCATGTGCACCCCTTTATGGCCCCCGTCTACCCATCTTCTAAGTGTTACTACCAGAAGGATTATGCACCATGCCACAAAAGCACACGCAATCTCAAGCTGGTTCTATGAATATGACAATAAGTTCAGTGCACTCCAATGGCCGGCGCATTCGCCACATCACAGAGCACCTCCGGCATGTAGTGGAATGGGAGATTTGCAGAGTGAATGTGCAGCACTGTGTGATGCGATTATGTCAATATGGGTCAGAATATGTAAGGAATGTTTCCAGCACCATATTGAAGAACCGTTGTAATCATTCAGTTATGTCAGACTCTTGGTGACCTTATGGACCGTTGCACTCCAGGCACATCTGTCAGTCGCTACTCCTCTGAACTAGAATCAAGCTTATGTTCATTACTTCAATAACCACTGCTGTCCCCTTCTTCCTCTGCCTTCAATCTTTGCCAGCATTAGAGTCTTCTTTAGGGAATCCTTTCTTCTCATGATCTGACCACAATGTTAAGGCTTCAGCCTCACGATCACACCTTCCATTGAACAGTTTATCTTGATTTCCTGGAATACTGGATCTGCTTGCAGCCCAAGGGACGCTAAGTAGTTTACTCCAGCATCACAATTCAAAGGTGTCAATTATATTGTGCTCAGCCTTTTTTATGGTCCAGCTCTCACATCCATTTGTTACTACTGGGAATACCATAGTTCTAACTATAAGGACCTTTGTTGTTATTATAATAATATCTTCACTTTTTACTAGCTTGTCCAGACTTGCCATAGAGTTCCTCCCTAAAAGCAAATGTCTAGCCTAGAAAAGTGTATCTATTAAAGGGACCACTGAGTGTATATATACATACACAGCTGGAAGTGTCCTGGGGGTATAATGTAACTTTATGGAGGTCTTCCTTCCAGGATACTAGAAGCAGTCTGCCTCTTATAAACTCCTCCTGAGATGCTTGTGTGTAAACAGATAAAACCGAGTTAATGCTGACGTCATTCTGACATTATAACAACCACATATCATACACACATCAGGGCATATACACAGATGACAGCTACATGCACCTGACTGGTACAAAGCACAGTGTAGCTCTGTGTGACTTTAGTTACAGTGTCCCACCTTGTTACCCTCTATATTGAGGCATTGCTGTGGTAGTGCTCCTACACCCCCTCCCTGAACACACATGTGTTACAAGCACTAGGTAGCCGCTCAGTGCTCCTCCTTTACGTATTAGCAGAACCCGGGGCTCTACTGTATACAGTATAATGTTATTGCGTCACACACTCATGTAGTGCATACACTATTATACCCATTGCTCCCCTCACTCACCCTCTCTATGACACACTCCTCTCGTGTGCAGCCTTGAACCCGGAAGTTGTTGAACTTTTTTTTTCGCGTTTTTCCTGACGTCACGTGTTTTTGACGTCTTGACGTATCTCGCGCGCTGTTGGCAGGACGCGCGGCCGTTGCTAGGTGACGGCTCGCGTGCTTGGTTACCAGGAGCCCCGGAGTGATAGAACAGTGAGTGTTTGGTGTCAGTGAGGAGAGAAGACACTGAGTGAGGACGAAGCAGCAACATGAGACGCAAGTGTATCTGTGATATCTGCACCTGCGGGTAATGCGGGGCCTGCCCGGGGGGTGGGAGAAGGCAACAGGACTGTTATGTGTGGAGTGGGACACAGGCAATGGCAGCACTACTATCAATTAAATAACACACACATATATATGTATAATGGTAGACATGAGATACAGACAATGGCAGCACTCTATTAAATAACACACACACACACACATATATATATATATATATATATATATATATATATATATATATATATATATATATATATATATATATACATACACATACACATACACATACATACATATACACTGTGTTAGAGATGAGACCCAGAAAATGATACACACACACATACATATACTGTGTTAGACAGCACTACTATTAATTAAATAATACACACAATCACACATACAAATATATATTGTGTTAGACATGAGATACAGGCAATTACAGCACTCTAGTTATTAACACACACATATATATATATCGTAAATAAAAAGTACATCTGTGTTCACACTTGAATGTCTAAAGCAAGTAAAAAAAACCTGCTTCCAGCTCAGAGTTCCGAGAAAAACAGTTATTACACTGCATTCTGGGAAGTTGAGCTGGGACACATATATATATATATATATATATATATATATATATATATATATATATATATATATATATATGTGTGTGTGTATGTATTAATGTAATCTTTCTCGGTGCATGTTTTCATCATATTGTGAAATATATACATATGTAAGTGTATCACAACATCAGCGCGCGCGCGACTTATGGGCGCAGACAATTGGGCTGTACAGAAGTGAGCGTTGCACTAGAAGCGCTCATGCGTAATAGAGCGCCGCTACCAGCTTCCATTCTCTCTGTCACTGTCTATTAGAGACATTGGATTTATCCCTCTTTGGCTGCGCATTTCTTCTGCAGCACTGACAGCTGCAGTTACAGGTGCCATCCGCCAGATGGCGCTGTGAGTTTTAGGCGCCGTCAAGTCAGGGAAGGCAAAGAACTATTCTCCCCTCCAACGTGGCGCAACACGACAGTGCAGAATCGACAGCGAAGCCTCTCATAGCTCAAGGCGTCTTCTGTCAGCGCGCCTTATATGCTTAAATGGTCCCTCTGTCCCTTGCCTGTTCCCCTGCCTGTACTCTCTCCCTTCTCTACCCGCTTGTTCTCTCCTTTTTTACTTACCCATCCCACGGGCCTGGGGAGGAGCACAGACGTACTGCAATATGCAGATGTCGGGGGGCAGTATTGCCCCTGGGATGGGGTAAGTAAAAAATGTGGATGGGAGGAGGGAGACAGAGAGGAGAGAACAAGTGGGTAGAAGAAGGGAGAGAGAACAGGCAGGGGTCCAGGCAAAGGACAAAGGGTTTAGTATAGTTAGTGTAGGGGTTTTAATATAGGCAGTGTAGAGGGTTTATTACAGGGGTTTAAGGGATGTCTCTAATAGACAGAGAGAAGGGAAGCTGGTAATATGTAAGTATTTCTTTGGTTCTGGTACTTTCTGAGTCTAGGTCTCCATTAATGATAATACCATATTAAAAACAAGAATTGTTAAATGAAAAAAAAAATCATTCACACTGTGCTACACTAAAAGTCAACTAATTTGTGTTTTGCAAATGGTTAATTCAGTAAAAAAAAGATAATTAGCAATAATAAAATATAGTCATCACTTATTTAATGTGGCACCATATAAAGCAGCAGCATCCGTCTGGAGCCCTTAGGCAGTGAAGTGGAGGAGCCATGTTTGCCTTTTTTGTACCTGAAAGTTCCCTTTCCTGTTGTAACTCTCATGTTCAAGGTGGTTACCCCCTAGTAGCCAGTCTATGAATTGCAACATTTCATTTTTTAAGCCAGGAACCATTTTTTTTGTTGGTGTTTTTAATCTGTCAGCTATTAGTAAATCACATGTGCATTGTATTTATAGTGCTGGCGTTAGGGAGATAGTAACATAAAGTCCTGCCCATGCTGCGTGTGGATCTTACATTATGTCTACTGATGGACTCCATTAAGGAGTCATAGATAAAATAAAGAGCTAGCACTACATTAATGCTATTGCATACCAATTTATTTTACTGAATATACAAGATATTCACTATGCTTTGCAAGCACTACGCATTGCTTCACTGAAGCTGTACTCTTTAATTCCCAGTACAAGAAATAGATTATGTAGTCCTTGCAATGTTTAGTTCATCTGGGGGTATGATTATATATGTTGGGTTTAAAACCAGCTAATGTTGAACTGCAACTCATTGGCCCAATCCTCCATGGTGCTACCACCAACTCTTTACCATGGTGTGGTAGTAGAGTTTGTATTCTGCTTTTATTTAATACAGACTGCCATACCATCCTGCAATATATTTAGGCCTCATATAAAAATAAAGGAGCTCTGTTATATCATGGTAGCAACATTTTTATTGTTGAGAAGCAGCTCTAGAGAAAGAAACATTTTCAATCAATTTAATTTCCATATG
Organism: Discoglossus pictus; assembly: GCA_027410445.1. Classification (NCBI taxonomy): domain Eukaryota; kingdom Metazoa; phylum Chordata; class Amphibia; order Anura; family Alytidae; genus Discoglossus; species Discoglossus pictus. The sequence continues at coordinate 195,005,749 of CM050167.1, forward strand.
TAATGGTCAGTCCTCTACCTAAACTCATAGATGATCACTACAAGTAGTACATACTTTTGCTTACAATACATTTCAATCCCTAAATTGTTGTCCCAATAAATGGTTAAGAATCTTTTGTATATAAATACATTTGTTTTATTACAAGGTTTGCACTATATTGTAACTTACTTAAATGCATACAACACTTTCCCTAAACCTTCGGCACCAGATTAGATTGTAAGCATTTTGCAATAAATAAACATCACAAATACAAAGTTTATTGTATTGTTATGTGTTAAAAAATCTATTATCTCCATTAATTTAAGATTGTAACTTATATCTGAGAGCAATTCTCCCATCTCCTATCATATCTGGTTTAATTGATGAAATATTGAGGGACTAATATACCTGGGGCCTGATTCAATTGCCCAATTCGTACATTTAAACACACTTAAAATCACTCTTAATATTGCTACATATTCACCAAATATTACTTATTGGCACATGAATTCTTAAGTCAATAGAATGCATATAAACATTTATAAAAAAAAAAAAAAACACCCAAAGCCAAATTTATGAGTTCAAGGCATTTGCAAGTAGCAAATAGAATAAGGCCCCTGTTCTTTATATATAAAGTAATAGTGAAAATGTCAGATATCAGAAGCCCAGTTCTTAATCTAAACTGAACTACTATACTAGTCAGATTAAAATCTTTATCAGCAATCAACACGTTGCTTAAGAATTGAATGAATAAGGATATTAGTTAAAAAAAAAGTTTAATTCTGACCAAAGCATCCAGTCTAGCAGCATTTTTTAATTCCTACAAATATGGCGTGTGGAATATTATTTTTAACGTGATAGATTTTATGTTTTAGTGCTCTCTCAAGTTTGTTTTTGTTTTATGAAATATATAATAGATGAAAGCTTTGTTGTGTTCAATTTGAAAGAAAATCCCCATTGTCATGCATTGCTTTTATGTTACTTAGAAACATAATGGGCTTATCAACCTGATTTCAATTTATTATAGGCTAGTGGACTTTCTTATATACTACAAAAATATTAGTATAAATTATGCAATAGCATTTGCTTTATTTTGTGCCTTTTATGGCCAAGGAGCGTATTGTCTAGTTCTTGGTTTGCCAAGCAGTCATTCTTTTACTTAATAATGTAATTGTGACCACCTCATTTTTGCCGCCATGTTTCCATGGAACCCTATTGAACCTCAAAACTATTGATGGAAACCCAAGAATCGAAAGTGTCTCAGAAAAGCAACTCATCTCTAATCTAAAATGGCACCTCAATGCCAAAAAACCTTTCCCATGATTTAGAAAATATGCTCCAGGACCTAAAATCACTACTCCTAATCTCTTTCAATGTTGGCACAGACCTATTGTAGTCATTGTGTTGTGGAAGCTCTGGCCATAGTAGATGGACGCCCAGTGTTATATTGAGTAGAACCACAGAATGAGTGCTAGGATATCTTGCACATACATTGTATATCATTATATGGGGAGTTTAGTAGTACAATAGATGTGCTTGTTCTAATATATAACACAAGCTTCCTTTACCTCCACTAGTCATTTAGTGTACCCTGATTATGGAAATGATAATTATTGTGGCTATCATTTGCTTCTTGCAATATGACATTTGCAGCACGTTTTGGTAAAGACTGTATAATATGTTAGATAATTACCACTAATCATCAAGTACGGTAACCAGTGTTATATATTTGTTCAGCATAGCCACTCATGACTTAAGTCAAGTTTCTGGCAACCCATATATCTCTTACAAGGACTATTATGTTGAACAGTTGCCTGGCAGTGTTACCTGGGTGTGCCTATGATATGATGTACACATTGCAAATTGTTACTAAGGACAGTATACACAAATAGTAAGTGTACTGTCATTCAGTATTGGCATCTATTTCCTTCCACTACTTTTCATTCACAACTTTTCAAGGGATCAGCAATTAGTTTCACTCAAATAATAAAATAATAGTACCGCAATCAGTATACCGCCAACAGCAATAACACTATTGTGGATGGACAGATGGAGAAAAAAACTCTTACGTTTTATAAAGAGACTTATGAGCGTATGATTGTACTTTTGTAACAAATATATATTGTGGATTGTGAATGAATCAGCAGCTTCAATTGAAATATGGCAATGCTTTAAATAGAATTAATGCAAAATTCCACTATTTTATAAGACTCCTCCCTAACTGATAAATCTGCTCAAACAAGGCAATATCTACCCATCAGTAAAGATAATTACTAAATGAAATGCAGTATTTACTATTTTTTATTTTTGAAACACATTTCGACCATTATCTAGTGAATTCCTTTAAAAAATACCTGCATACAGGATCACGGTTGGATGTTAATTGTGCTCCATACAGATTAACCAGTTTACTAGTAAAACAAATGTTATACCATCAGTGTCCACTGGAGGTCACCAGAGGCTGTCATTTCTACAATATATTTACTTGTCAGATTTTCTCCATGTTATCTAAACCTTTAACAAATGTATACATGAAACTTATTTGGGCACTTGGGTCCCAGTTGACAAATTACATTTTTCTTACATTTAATACAGACACTGGAGGGGGAATTTTTGAGAACTGTCTATACAGTGCCTTGCAAAAGTATTCACCCCCTTGACATTTTACCTATTTTGTTACATTACAGCCTTAAGTTCCATGTTTTGTTAATCTGAAGTTTATGTGATGATCAGAACACAATAGTCTAAGTTAATGAAGTGAAATGAGAAAAATATATACATAAAACTATTTTTTTGAAATAGAAAACAGAAAATTGGCATGTGCGTATGTATTCACCCCCTTTGTTATGAAGCCCACAAAAATCTCTGGTGCAACCAATTCCCTTCAGAAGTCACATAATTAGTGAAATGATGTCCACCTGTGTGCAATCTAAGTGTCACATGATATGTCATTACATATACACACCTTTTTTGAAAGGTCCCAGAGACAGCAACACCTGAGCAGGAGGCACCACTAACCAAACACTGCCATGAAGACCAAGGAACTTTCCAAACAAGTATGGGACAATGTTGTTGAGAAGTACAAGTCAGGGTTAGGTTATAAAAATATCCAAATCTTCGATGATCCCCAGGAGCACTATCAAATCCATCCTAACCAAATGGAAAGAACATGGCACAACAGCAAACCTGCCAAGAGACGGCCACCCACCAAAACTCACGGACTGGGCAAGGAGGGCATTAATCAGAGAGGCAGCACAGAGACCTAAGGTAACCCTAGAGGAGCTGCACAGTTCCACAGCAGAGACTGGAGTATCTGTACATAGGACGACAATAACCTGTACGCTCCATAGAGTTGGGCTTTATGGCAGAGTGGCCAGAAGAAAGCCATTACTTTCAGCAAAAAAACAAAATGGCACGTTGTTGAGTTTGCAAAAAGGCATGTGGGAGACTCCCAAAATGTATGGAGGAAGGTGCTCTGGTCTGATGAGACTAAAATTGAACTTTTCGGCCATCAAAGAAAACGCTATGTCTGGCACAAACCCAAAACATCACATCACCCAAAGAACACCATCCCCACAGTGAAACATTGTGGTGGCAGCATCATGCTGTGGGGATGTTTTTCAGCAGCCGGGACTGGGAAACTTGTCAGAGTTGAGGGAAAGATGGATGGTGCTAAATACAGGGATATTCTTGAACAAAACCTGTACTATTCTTTGGGTGATTTGAGGCTAGAACGGAGGTTCACCTTCCAGCAGGACAATGACCCCAAACACACTGCTAAAGCAACACATGAGTGGTTTAAGGGGAAACATGTAAATGTGTTGGAATGGCCTAGTCAAAGCCCAGACCTCAATCCAATAGAAAATCTGTGGTCAGACTTAAAGATTGCTGTTCACAAGCGCAAACCATCCAACTTGAAGGAGCTGGAACAGTTTTGTAAGGAAAAATGAGCAAAAATCCCAGTGGTAAGATGTGGCAAGCTCATAGAGACTTATCCAAAATGACTTGGAGCTGTGATTGCCGCAAAAGGTGGCTCTAAGGTGGCTAAGTATTGACTTTAGGGGGTGAATAGTTATGCACATTGACTTCTTCTGTTATTTTGTCCTATTTGTTGTGTGCTTCACAATAAAAAAATAAAAAAAATCCTCAAACAATCCATGTTAATACCAGGTTGTGAGGCAACAAAACACAAAAAATGCCAAGGGGGTGAATACTTTTGCAAGGCACTATATTACATATTTGATGGATACATAGAAGTATGTGTACTTTAATGCATTTAAAATATCATTAATGCCATAGATCTACACTGGTTTCAATAACACTTTATTTTTCTACAGGCGCCACCGTTGCCCCCATGTTCCTACCCAGCTCTACCAGAAATCTGGGAAGCCATGTGTTTTGACTGAATATGTGGAGAAATACCCTCAGTATGATAATGCGCAACCCTCACAGAGTATGAAACCAAAGGAAGAATATCAAGGACATCATGGGAAAATAGAAGGCGTGACAACCTTTAAGTAAATGTGTTTTAACTCATGTGAAATGTTTTTAAACATCTGCACTTGCTGTTGTATCTTCCTTATATTGAAGGGATATTGCTGCTCCATGTTTAGTTTCCTCATAACCCTTAAATAATTTTCTTTTTCAGCTGTGTAGCAAATGCGCAGTTCTAGTTAGTGTCTCACTTATCCATTGAACATTCATTAATGGACTACTGTAACCCTATATTTAAAATATATTATTTTGAAGAACTCCACTGTTTTTAAAAGGTAAACAATAATCTAATCTTTAAAGTATTAGTTTGTACTTTAAAAAAAAATGTGAAAAAATACATTGGAACTAGATGATTTTCTTCTTAGCTTTGGAGGCAAAATGTAATTTACTTTGATGGTACTGCACTGTGCAGTGATAAGGTAGCTGCAGGGAAGTGTTAGTATAATCTGCAATCAAAAATAAACAGTTGGAAAAATAGAAAAAGCTTCAACCTCAAGACGAGGAGAAAACAGTGTACGTTTGTAACAAAAAAAAAACGTTTATCACTGCTACTTACTACTTAGAATTTATGAAAGGTAGAAAATTACAGTGGCCCCTGAAAATATTATTATACATGTATTTTATTTCAGCCTAGGCCCAATAGGCCCTTTCCCTGGGCAGCACATTTTTAGGAGGCAGCAGGCTTCCTGAAGTTATTGATGCAATGCCATTGAATAAGTACCGAAATGTCTATACGCCAACAATATCCTGTCTGTAATTGTACCTGGCACTTACTGACTTACATAGATGCATGTACACTCTTGATTTGCTATACAGGTGTGTGATAAACTTATGATTGGGCTATAGCAAGGGGAATGGAGGATTAATAACTGGGGCCCCTATGCTAAAAGCAAGGCATAAATCTCCACTGATTTTTGCACTGACAATAAATTACGAGTTACTTCCTTATACTCTGACGCCCAAACCCTATGCTGGTTTTCAAACCTTGCTGAGTCCCCCAGAAGCATTTAAAGTGTCAGTACAGCACTACAAAATGATGAAATGTCAACATTATTTGATACATAAAAATCCGATATCAACATATGTGTAATTAAAAAATATGATATGTTCGTATTAAGCCTGTTTTATGATACAAAATCCAGGGTAACACAGAACCCAGTACTCAAGGGGTTAAAACCCGTCACAAAACAACATTCCCCAGGAGCAAAGACTAATGCATTGTCTATAAATATATCATATTTTAACACAGAACAAAGACATCTTTATTCATTGATGCTATATATATATATATATATATATATATATATATATATATATATATATATATTTATATATATTGTGACAAACCACTTCTTTTACAGGTAGGATTGTCACCGATCTTGCAGTAACCACAGCCTTCTAGGGTATACAAAGTCCAGGACACCTTCAGCTCAGTTTTCCTTTTTTATTCAGTTTGAAAGCAGGTACTTTAAATAATAACAAAACAAACAAAATCCCTTGCTCTTACTTGAGCTCTTACTAGACAGTACTTGCTATCTGCAATTGGGTGGCTTTCCCACTTACCAATTTCCCAAACAAAAGCAATGTCTTTGCAATAAGCGCAGCCTCTCCTAGCTGTCTTTTCCTCTCCCCCTTGGAGCAGGCTGCTCTCTTCTTTTAAAGGCCTGTCTGCTAATTGAGTAGCTACAGGTGAGTGCCAATTAGCTAACTCTTAAAAACCAGATCCAAGCTGTGGTCTGTTTATACAGCAACTAGTGCTGTTGGAGCATTGGCCCCCCCTGCTCTCCAAATACTCCGCCCCAGGGACCCATACCATGTTTTGCAGAGCATCAGCTATGCATATTGCAAACTGTAACATCTGTCCCTGGGGCATTTAACTGAGAAATCCTCTGGTTGCTGTCTAGCAAATCAGGTCTGATGTATCTCCCATCAACCACTATTCCACCTTTATTCTCACATATCCTCCCCCCCAGCTCATACCCAAGGGTTTGAGCGACCATGGAAATCAGGGAGTGTACCCTCGAAAGCCCATCAGCATTACCTTGTTGCAGACCAGCCCTGTGTTCCACAGTGAAATTAAAAGATTGCAAACTCAAAAACCATCTGGTTACTCTGGAGTTACTTTCCCTGTTCTGATACATCCACGTCAGAGGAGCATGGTCCGTTATCAATCGAAACCTTCTGCCTAGTAGGTAGTATTTAAGAGAGTCTAATGCCCACTTAATAGCAAGACACTCTTTTTCAACAATAGAGTAGTTCTTCTCATGTGGGTTTAACTTTCTGCTCAAAAAGAAAACAGGGTGTTCTTCACCCTGGTATTCCTGTGAAAGAACAGCCCCCAAGCCCACATCAGAAGCATCTGTCTGAACTATAAAATCCCTGGAAAAATCTGGGGTCACTAAGACAGGATGGCTACAGATAGCTTCCTTCAGACTCTTAAAAGCCTTTTCTGCCTCAGGGCACCATTTAACTATGACTGGGGATTTTGCTTTAATAAGGTCTGTCAGGGGTGCAGCAATGGTAGCAAAATCTGGAATGAACCGCCTATAATATCCAATTAAACCCCAAAATGCCTTTACTTGTTTCTTTGTAAGGGGCTGTGGCCATTTTTGTATGGCTTCTACTTTGGCTTCCTGTGGTTTAACCAAACCCCTCCCAATAGAATAACCTAAGTACTTAGCTTCCTCTAAACCAATCGTACACTTGGAAGGATTGGCAGTTAAGCCTGCTGAGCGGATAGCATCAAGTACCGCTTGAACTTTAGGGAGGTGGGATTCCCAGTCTGCACTGTGGATGACGACATCATCCAAGTATGCTGCAGCATAACGAACATGAGGTTTAAGAATTCTGTCCATCATTCGTTGGAATGTGGCAGGTGCCCCATGTAACCCAAATGGCAATACAGTGTACTGAAACAGGCCACTGGGTGTTGAAAAGGCTGTCTTTTCTTTGGCTCTTTCAGTGAGCGGGACCTGCCAGTAACCCTTTGTTAAATCCAAGGTTGTTAGATAACGAGCTTTGCCCAGTCTTTCTATTAACTCATCAACTCTTGGCATTGGGTAAGCATCAAATTTTGAGAGGGCGTTTAACTTGCGGTAGTCATTGCAGAACCTCCATGTGCCATCAGGTTTTGGCACCAATACAATAGGACTACTCCAGTTACTCTGGGATTCTTCAATGACTCCAAGTTTTAACATGCTCTCAACCTCTAAGTTTATAACCTCCCTCCGGGCCTCAGGAATTCTATAGGGTTTGAGGTTAACTCTTTTCCCTGGTTCGGTTATTATGTCATGTTTAATCACTTTAGTCTTTCCTGGAACTATCGAGAAAACATCCCTATTTCTTCTGATGAAATCTCTGACCTCTTGCTTTTGATGGACAGACAGAGTCTTAGATACGTTCACATCTGGCTCTACTATAGGAGGTTCTGAAGGTTTTAAAGCAACCAGGACCTCCCTGTCCTTCCATGGCTTTAACAGATTTATATGATACAACTGTTCAGGCTTTCTTCTTCCTGGTTGTCTGACTTTATAATTGACATCACTCACTTTCTCTATTATTTCATAGGGTCCATGCCAAGTCGCAAGGAACTTATTCTCCACAGTAGGGACCAGAACCAATACCCTGTCTCCAGGTTGGAACACTCTGACTCTAGCATTACGGTTATAGCTGTTTTTCTGAGCCTGCTGGACTTCCAGCATGTGTTCCCTGACAATAGGCATGATGGTGGCCATTCTATCCTGCATTTGAGCTATATGCTCAATTACACTCCTGTGAGGAGTAGTCTCCTGTTCCCAGGTCTCCTTAGCAATATCCAATATTCCCCTGGGATGTCTTCCATATAATAATTCAAAAGGAGAGAAGCCCGTGGAGGCCTGTGGAACTTCCCTAATGGAAAACACTAGATATGGCAATAAAAAATCCCAATTTCTTCCATCTGCATCAATTACCTTGCGTAGCATACTCTTAAGGGTTTTGTTGAACCTCTCTACTAAACCATCAGTCTGTGGGTGATATACTGAGGTCTTAAGATGTTTAACCTGCAAGAGCCTGCACAACTCTTTTGTGACTCTGGACATGAACGGGGTCCCCTGGTCTGTCAGTATTTCTTTAGGGATACCCACCCTACTGAACATCAACATAAGTTCCTTAGCTATTAGCTTTGCAGAGGTATTACGCAAGGGAATGGCCTCAGGATAGCGAGTTGCATAGTCCAAGATGACTAATATATATTGGTGTCCCCTAGCGGACTTTACCAGTGGCCCCACTAAGTCCATAGCGATCCTTTCAAAAGGCACGTCAATTATGGGTAAGGGTACAAGTGGACTACGAAAAGTCTTGAAAGGAGCCCTGTACTGGCACTCAGGACATGAGGAGCAATAGTTTGTAATAGCAGCAAACACTCCAGGCCAGTAAAACCGTCTAAGGACTCTCTCTCTAGTTTTTCGGACTCCCAAGTGTCCCCCTAATATGTGGCTGTGAGCCAACTTTAGCACTATATTCCGGTAAGTCTGAGGAACCAACAGCTGCCTAATGATGTCTGAATCCTTTTTTTCTACACGGTAAATTAGGTCATTTTGTACTTCAAAATAGGGGAACGGCAGTGCTTTTAAAGTTACCTGGACTAATTCCAATATCAATTAAGTCCTTATCCTTGTCTGCATTATTAGTAGGCTCCTCACTAGTTTGAGCTGGGTTATCTCCTATTAATACTGGTTTAGGGCAGTATTTTTTCTTTTTCCTTATTTTTCCGTTACAGTGGTCAAAACCTAAGTCAATATCGGAAAAAGGGAACACATTATCCTCGACAGACTGACTCATTTCTGATAAGTTTTGGTCTGTCTTTTGTAAAGCTGCCCATAATTTTAGAAAATGAGGAAAGTCTCTACCGATCACTACCTCATGGGCTAATCTAGGTACTACACCCACTCGGTACTTTAAATTCCCATACTGGGTTCCAACATTTACTTCCGCAGTGGGGTATTCCTTTTTATCACCATGAACACAGATAATGCCTATTTTCTGTCCATGATCAGGTTTTACACAAGGTATTATAGACTCTGCTACCAACGTAACCATACTACCTGAATCAAGTAATGCTTTAGACATTTTTCCATTCACAGTTACACAGCATTTATGAGCGTTATTATCATAGTCATTGTTAACAATACCATAACAACTGAGCAAAAATGAACGTGTTCCCTCACTTTTGCCCATATTGTATTCCATAGGTTCATCCTTAAATGGACAGTCTTTGGCCATATGACCATCCTCTTTGCACTTGAAACATTTGACAGTACAGTCTGACCACCAATTAGTTCCTTTCCCAGGCCTATTAGACCTGGATGCCCCCCTTAAACCTTGAACAGTCTTACCCGGTCTTGCAGAATCTTGGGGCTTAGGATTGCGAGGGTTTTCCTGTGAAGTAGGACATAGCAGTTCTCCTGCAGCCGCATATCTTTCCACCAAGGCAATCAGTTGGTCAGCTGTATGGGGGTCACTTTGGCTGACCCAGCGACGCAGGGAAGCTGGTAAACCACGCAAAAACCGGTCCATTACTAAGGTTTCCACAATGTGGCTAGCTGAATGGATTTCAGGTTGTAACCATTTCCGTGCAAGGTGTATGAGGTCAAACATTTGGGAACGTGCGGCTTTGTCTGAAGAATATGACCATGAGTGGAACCTTTGGGCACGTACTGCAGAGGTTACACCCAGTCATGCCAAGATTTCAGCTTTCAATTTGCTGTAGATACTTGCATCGGCTGGTTCTAGGTCATAATATGCCTTCTGCGGCTCTCCACTTAGGAACGGTGCCAGTATGCTTGCCCACTCACCAGCCGGCCATCCGTCCCTCTCAGCAGTGCGCTCAAATGCCAGAAGGTACGCCTCAACATCATCTGATGCGGTCATTTTCTGAAGATAGTGGCTCGCCCGAATCACCTTTGGCCCCTGGTATCTTCCATCAGGGTCTCCATTCAGTTTTCCAGAGATCGCTTGGATTACCTGTTGTAGTCCCTGGGTGACTTTTTGCTGCTCCTCACGGGCTACTTTAAACATCTCCGCTTGTGTCACAACAAGCTGTTTCACCAAGGACTCAGTGCCCTCCATTTGTGTTTTGGCCAGGACTTTAGCACACTCTGCCTGGGCCAGCACCAGTTGCTGCAGGGCTGCACTGTTTTCTGCAGCTCTCCTGTTAGTCTCCTGTTGCACAGAGGAGGATTGGATCAGAGCCTTGATAACATCCTCCATGTTGAGCTTTAAATGACTTCTACCCTCAGGCTTACGTGGATGCCCGCATTCTCCACCATATGTGACAAACCACTTCTTTTACAGGTAGGATTGTCACCGATCTTGCAGTAACCACAGCCTTCTAGGGTATACAAAGTCCAGGACACCTTCAGCTCAGTTTTCCTTTTTTATTCAGTTTGAAAGCAGGTACTTTAAATAATAACAAAACAAACAAAATCCCTTGCTCTTACTTGAGCTCTTACTAGACAGTACTTGCTATCTGCAATTGGGTGGCTTTCCCACTTACCAATTTCCCAAACAAAAGCAATGTCTTTGCAATAAGCGCAGCCTCTCCTAGCTGTCTTTTCCTCTCCCCCTTGGAGCAGGCTGCTCTCTTCTTTTAAAGGCCTGTCTGCTAATTGAGTAGCTACAGGTGAGTGCCAATTAGCTAACTCTTAAAAACCAGATCCAAGCTGTGGTCTGTTTATACAGCAACTAGTGCTGTTGGAGCATTGGCCCCCCCTGCTCTCCAAATACTCCGCCCCAGGGACCCATACCATGTTTTGCAGAGCATCAGCTATGCATATTGCAAACTGTAACATCTCTCCCTGGGGCATTTAACTGAGAAATCCTCTGGTTGCTGTCTAGCAAATCAGGTCTGATGTATCTCCCATCAACCACTATTCCACCTTTATTCTCACAATATATATATGTATATTTATATATATATATATGTGTGTGTGTGTACATATATGTATATATGTATGTATATGTGTATATATATATATATATATATATATATATGTATGTGTATATATATATGTATGTGTATATATGTATATGTATATATATAAGTTTCCTTGCTGCAGGATTTCCATCAGTTGTTACAGCACTTCCCCCTCATTATAAGATTCATGACATTCACATTTCCTATTGGCTCCTACAGCCCTGTCTCATCTGTAAAGTTTGGTTTGGCTTCTCCCTGTACAGAAATCTGTTGCATCTAAGGCAGGATTTATAGCTGTGCATTGAGTGCAGGGAAAGGTTTACATTAGTGTAGAAGTTAGGGGAAAAAAAGCTCCTGCAGCCGATTGATGGCAGTGCTCAAACTTAGAGCACCTGATTTACATAGGGCTCTGGGTCATTGTTTGCACACAAATCGGAAAACCTAAATACTCCCAAGTTATTAGGACTAGTATATAGAAGGAATTACAATCCAATCATAGCTTGATATTCATTTTATTGAGCTAACTAGAAGAAATGTTACCCTTGTGTTCAAAACCTCAATAAGGTGGGTGTCTGCTTCTTAGTAGTACAGATCTTTCCTGATACACACACTAAGGCCATGTATGTATGGAACAATACCAAGACTGAAGTAAGACTTGTTTGAAACACTTAATATCTAAGTCTGCAATAAATATTTTTAATAATTAGAATCTTATAATCTTAGAAGTGTACATGACATGCCTGCATTTATGTGATGCTGAAGGTGTACTTTTACAAGTTACCAAAGGTATAGTCTTATATTATTAATTAACTATTTTCATTTTAATTGTTATACAATGCTTAAATGCTATACCCTGCCCATGTTACACTATTGGAGTAATGGGCAAGTCTGTTGAAATGGAAGCCACAAAATAATTCTTTATCTGAGGTACACATTTTCAAAGATGTTAAATAGAGAACTGTGTTGTCTTTTGTATCTTACTTATTTGAATCTTGCTGATTTATGTTCTTTGTATTGAAATATTAGGTCCGATTATATACCATATGGTGTTGTCAACCGTCCTGTACGTCCACATGCAGAATATCAACCAAACCCTGCTAAAATTGACCTTGAAACAACCTACAATACAACTTTTAACTCTTATAATGTACAACCAGTGGCACATGCCAGACCAATGGAAAGGCGACCAACTAATCTTGGAAAATTTGACACAAACCCTACTTATAAAGGTAAGGCCATTAACATTCAGTTCCACAATATCTTACACCATAGCTTTCTCTTTCATATTGGTATTGAGTCAGATTATTGTTTCTTTCACAAGTGATAAAAATGTGCAGAACCCCACTCAAACTTTTAATATAAATCGCAATTATATATTGTCCTTAACATTTATTGTACTAGTTAATGTATCTAATATAAATCTTAACTTGTTTTAAAGAATGTCACTAGTGTATTGCATTTCATTATAAAAATTACCCTTAACCCATTTATTGTTAAATTAAACTTTGATTGAAATTTGATGTCAGTTAATTAATAATTTTGTTAATAGGGGGCCATTTTTCCAATACAATACATTTTATTCAGACTCCTAATATTGATGTTTTATTTTTTTCAAAAGATGACTACAGACCATGGGATATCCAGAAAAGGGAACTTTCAAAACATGACAATGCTTACCAACCTCCAACAGGGAAATTTGGAAATGCAACTACCTTTCAAGATGACTATTTTCCAAAGGAGCTGATGCCAAGAGAAAGTTTCAAGCCCCCCACTCTAACTAAGCGCAATGACATTCCTTTTGATAGCACAACAAGCCATCGTACATCTTATGTTCCTTATGACATAGGACCAAGATTTGCCAGACAGAAAGATGAATATAAGCCAAGTAGCCAACCATTCGATGATATTACTACCCATCGCCTTAATTTCAAGGGTGTTCTTGGAGAGATAACAAAAAGTTGTAAACCTGAGAATGGCAAAGTTGGTAGCAGTGCTCGGTTTGACGGCCGCACTGAGTTCCGTGATAGTTTTCTGCCATGGTCTGTCCCCCCACACTATGTTCATAAATCTCAGGATTATGTTCCACCTACGACTCACATGGAGATAGATACTACCAACAATCTAGCTTATGTTCCACACAAACTGAATCCTGTAGCCCTCATCAGACCAGTATCTCATGGAAGAAGAAGCAATGTACCCTTCCAAGGCAATTCAACCATGAAAGATGATTTCAGAGCCTGGGAAGCTGGGCGTCAAGAAATGATTAAGAAAGATCATCAAATTCAAAGGCCAAGTGGAAAATTTGACGGATTGACAACATTCAAATCCCACTACCAACCCCACGAGATACATCTAACTCAAAGCTATAAGCCTTCCAATGCAGCACTCCGAAGCTCTGCTCCATTTGAAAGTGGAACCTTGTATCGCTCAGACTTCACACCCAAAAAGAGTGACATCTGTCCTGCAATCTACCCATCACCCCCTGGCTATGTTTTTGAAAATCTCAGTAGTCGAGGTCACAAAATGTTTAGACAGATTCTTTCTCCAGAAAAGAATAACTTCTCCAATGCTAATGAAAATCTTGCAAACGCAATTGCGGTGATTTCATAACAAATTTAATATTTAAGATGAGGAATCATCCATATGAAGGATTAGAGAATACAAAATCCTTTCATTAAACTTCATTGCATTGATTTTTGTATGATCACCTTGCTTTGCTTAGCAATGTGCTTTGTAGTGGATATATAATATAAATTTATAGTAAGAGTATTAGATACAATATTATTATATTCTCTAAATTATAGAAAATTATACATTCAGCCCCATTCAATTGTGCGAATTTGACATCCGTGAGCCCGTATGTGAGGTTGCAAAGCTACTTTACTATTCAATAGGCGTCTTAGCGGGCTCCGATGGGGTTGCGAGCTATGGGCTTGAAAAATTTTTGTCCGTCAAACTCGTAACTTACAGCCTTCAGAAGCCTTAGGTCTTTCACTTTCGCAAGGCGAAAATCGCAAATCGCTATTCAATTGCTCAATTTCCCAAGCTTGCAAACGTATCCACACTCGTAAACCACAAATGGAGGAGGAAATCCTACATGTGCTAGAGAGGACCAGAACACAATTTCACAACAGTCTCAAGCTCGCAAAACGACAGGAAATTCAATTTTTTTTTTTTTTATGTTTCATTTCTAGGTTAAATCGATCTCGGGTATCAATGAGTTAATACATATCAGACCACCCATATGGACTAGAGCAGTATTGTCATTCATTTTCATAATTTTGTATTTTGCAGTTTTGTGAGTCTGATCGCATATCTGACCACCGAACCTAATTGATTGACATGTAACCTCCATGTTTTACTGTCGTAATTCTGACAGTCTCATTTCCTATTGGCTTATTCGAAATGGGAGGTTATGGGTTTGCTTAATTGATCATGTTCCCACCCTCAACTTCTCCGAACCAGTGTATGGTTTTCGGTTTTGGCTTCAAGGCCGCAACTTGCGAGCTTGAGCAATTGAATAGACTTGCAACAGAGGGTAACTAGGCTCCCAACTCACTCGCAGAAAACCAGCTGTCTACAATTGCGTTACGGGCTCCGAATTGAATGGGGCCCAATGTTGCTAAATGTGGTGTTTTCTTTACCTAACAATTTAAAGAGACACTTGTGGTAAAACAGATCATTCTCCATTAAAGGTATAAGTGCACCATGCATAATTAAGGCATTTTTTATTTGTAGTTTAACTACATGGGTTGATATATCATTCTCAGCCTCAATATAATGACATTAGTAGTCAATTCAGATAGTATGGGGAAACGCCACATTATTAATTAGCATTAGCATAATTAATATCAACTCAATAAATATTGTAGTCATTCATATTTACATTAAACTTTTTATACATTTTTTAGTAACTATGCTAAAAGTATTATTAAGATTGTTCTTTTTCTCTAGTTGTATCATGCTATAAAGCTCTGTATATTCAAAGCTTGTTTTGTTTGTTTTCATAATTAAAATTAATCTTACACCTTTATGCGAAAATTTAAGAATCTAATTATTTTTTGCTTCAATTAAATGATTAACAGTTATTTGTTTTGCTTTTTCAATTGAAAATATTTTTGTAACGTAATTACTAATCAAGTATTGTATCATGATCCAAATGAATATTGTATGATTAAATCTGAGTGTTCACTAATAAAATGATTTCTGAAATTGTCTGTTGCTTCTGTTCTAAAATGTATCATATAGCTGAATACATTCTATTTTCGTAAAACTAGTTGTATACTAATACATTAAAAATGTTGGTATAAAGACTACAATAACTTCATGTAAATACAGAATTGAGAGGTAGTAAATAGAAGACATTAGGAAATTACTGTCCAGGTTATCACAGATACTTTTTGGCTTCTCTGACCTTGGACAACGTTTAAGATTTATTAAAATAAGTAGGTTGTCTCACTGTATTACACTTAGAGCAGTTTGTAGTGTCAGTTCTTCTAAGGTTAGATGCAGGGGGGACCTCTCCAGTTCCCATGTTATCCATATTAGCATACTTTCTATGTAAATTATGTGGGGGGAAGAAGTTAACTTGGGATTGTGTCAAAATAATGCCCACCCTTAGACTTGTGTGCTTGAATTGTAGATTCATTGTGAAGAAATTGATCATTTCTGGAGCTCTGCATACAGGATCTAGAAATACCATTTATATGATAATTCTGGGCTCTCCGCTTTTACATTTATGAGTCACCTTGTTTTGATTCTCTGCATAATAATATAAAGTGTGGAATACAAGATGATGATGAGATGAAAGTTTATTAATAAGACAGACTTGCACTCTTACCCCTTATATACCTTTGATCCTACTTTGAAGCATTTTTAAAGTTGTTTCAAAATTGTTCCTAACCCAGCCCTTCATCACCCATACATATAACATTGACATTATAGGGTCAAGGAATGCAACTGTTTTTCAAGCATTTAAATAGCATTTTTTAAACATTACAAAAGTTGTTTGCATGAAAAAGTATTAAGTAAAACTTAATTGAAACAAAAAAAGAAACACAGTGTACGTTAGTCCATAGATTTTATTGGCTTGCAGAGTTGCCCCCAAGTGCAGATAAACATCTGAATATATATATATTTTGCCCTGAGACCTTTATTTGAAAAAAGAAAACACACTGTACACATTACCAAATACTCTCTATCTGATGCAACAAAGAAAACAGTTTATTCCCATGTCCCTTTAAAGGACTACTATAGTTTAGAAGACAGCTTCACGTTTGAAAAGTAGATAAGAAACAAAGCTCCACTGTAAAGGAAGCTGTATATGTAAGTGTTTAAAATTCAAAATCTGTTGATACTGATGTTTTCTTCTTACAAGGTTTATAAATTTAGTGTCCTTTTTATCTTCAACATGATGTTAATTCAAATATTATGTTGACCATATCCACATATTCAGTATATATGCTCTCATTTTCCTTATATGAATGTAATATTTTGTCGCCCATTTGCCAAGTTCAAGTTCTATCAATATCCAAGTTAATATTAATTACCGTATTTTTCTGTCTATAAGACGCCCCCATGTATAAGACGATCCCTATTTTTGGAGCCCATAAATCATAAATAAATAAATATGCAAATGTGTATTTTCTAAGTTTTTATTGTGTTGCACATATATTTAAGGGCACTTTTTTGTCATGATTTTCACTGATTTCCATTCCAGCTCAATATCCTTGTGATCACATCACTTATTACTCAGTCGCGATGTGCAATTGCATTTTTCCGGTTTAACACAGGGCTCATTCACGATGTGTAAGTTTAACAAAGGGATCACACTGTAATGCTGAATCTAGCTACTAGGCAGTCAAAAGGACACACATATTGGAAATGCTTGTTCCAATTAGATTGCATTACACTGCAAGTGTGCATAAAAATGTGTATTTTATAGGTTTTTATTGTGTTACAAATACATTTAAGGGCACTTTCTGTCATGATGTTCACTGATTTCCATTCCAGCTCAATATCTTTGTGATCCTGTGTTAGACTGGAAAAATGCAATTGCACATCGCAACTAAGTAATAAGCGATGTGATCACAAAGATTTTGAGCTGGAATGGAAATCAGTGAAATTCATGACTGAAAGTATCCTTAAATGTATGTGTAACACAATAAAAAGTTATAAAATACACATTTTTATGCACACATGCAGTGTAATGCAATATAATTGGAGCAAGCATTTCCAATATGTGTGTCTTTTCTCCTGCCTTAAATCTATTGGCCAGATGCAGCATTACAGTATTAGACCAGGGTATCTAAATGCAACATTCCATGTATAAGATGACCCCCCTAATTTAGACTTAGAAAATTGGTAAAAAATACAGCTCTCACACACCTCTTCAACCTTTCCCTAAATACTGGTATGTTTCCATCTTCTCTAAAACACGCCATAATTACACCCATTCTTAAGAAACCCTCTTCTGACTCTGATTCTGCATCTAACTTTCGCCCTATCCACTGGCTTTCAAACTACTTGAGCGGCTCGTCTACAATCGCTTTACCCAATTTATTTCCTCTAACTCCCTTCTTGACACCTACCAATCCGGTTTTCAGCCCCAACATTCCACTGAGACAGCTTTCACAAAAGTCACTAATGACTTGCTCGCAGCCAAGTAAAAAGGTCACTTTTTAAGATTACTTCTTGTGGATCTCTCTGCTGCATTTGACACAGTCGATCACCCTCTTCTACTCCAAATCCTCTGCTCCCTCAGCATTCGAAACACTGCTCTCGTTGTTCAAGTCATACCTACAAGATCGAACATTTAGCATCTCCTTCTCTGGCACCTCTTATTCTCCTCACCCCCTGTCTGTTGGCATACCCTAAGGTTCAGTCCTAGGCCCCCTCCTCTTCTTCATCTACACATCCCCACTTGGTACCCTAATAAACTCCTTTTAGATTTCAGTATCATATCAATGCAGATTATACTCAAATCTACCTCTCAGGACCAGATCTATCCCCCTCTCTTCTAACACACGTCTCCAACTGACTTTCGAGTATATCCTCCTAGATATCTGCACAACAACTCAAACTCAACATGTCTAAGACCAAACTCCTAATCTTCCCACCCTCTGCTACAACTTTAATTCCTCACATCTCTCTCACTGTCAACAATGGCATCATCAATCCACCCTCCCAAGCACGTTGCCTTTGGATTCTACTGAACCCTGACCTCTCTTTCATTTCTCACATATGGTCACTAACTAAATCTTGCCTTCTCCATCTAAAAAAACATTTCCAAAATACACCACTACCTTACACAAGACACAACTTAGATTCTAATACTCTCTCTCTCATTATTTCTCGTCTTGACTACTGCAACTTGCTTCTTGCTGGCCTGCCCATCACCCGTCTATTCCCACTTTAATCCATAATGAATGCCTCTGCTAGACTCATCTACCGTACACAATGTTCAGTGTTTGCAGCTCCTCTCTGTCAATCACTCCACTGGTTTCCTGTAACCTCCAGAATACAATTTAAAATCATGACCCTAAACTACAAAGCCCTCAACAACGGTGCACCCCCTTACATCTCTGCTCTCATCCTCACATACTCCCCCACCGCCCGCTTCACTCTGCTAACAACCTTCTTCTTTCCACCACTCTTGTCACCTCCTCTCATTCCTGCATTCAGGACTTTTCTCGTACTGCCCCTATTCTCTGGAACTCTTTGCCTCGCTCCACCAGACCATGCTCCTGCCTCAAAACCTCACTAAAAACGTATCTGTTTAAATAAGCCTATCACCTTCCTTCCTAACATAAACAACACTTTTCTCACCCTCCGACACCACACACAAAACCTTTAGATTGTAAGTCTGCGAGTTTTCAATCGTGCATGGCGCTTTGTGGAAAGCACTATGGACACCGGATTCTAAACTCAAAGACAGGGCCCTCCATCCTTTTCAATGTGTTAGTATTGCTGTTGTTTTTGTTGCCTTGAACTTAACCCTTGTATAGCGTTACGGAATCTGTTGACACGTTACACATAAACGATAATAATATGTCAATCTCTTTTTCAAAATGTAAAGCACCACGGTGTCAAATTTAAAACATCATCTTTTGAAGAACTTCATTCGATAATGGGCAGAATGTTTTTAGAAAAAACAATACAAACACTATTCTAGTTTTGCTTTGCTGACGGTGAGGTTTGCTTTTGTTCCTAATAGTATTAGTTACCTGGGAAGGATGTTAAATGCATGCAGTGCCTTGCAAAAGTATTCACCCCCCTTGCCATTTTTTCGTGTTTTGTTGCCTCACAACCTGGAATTAACATGGATTGTTTGAGGATTTGCATCACTTAATTTACAGAACATGCCCACAACTTTGAAGATGTTTTTTTTTTTATTGTGAAGCAAACAACAAATAGGACAAAATAACAGAAAAAGTCAATGTGCATAGCTATTCACCTCCCTAAAGTCAACACTTTGTAGAGCCACCTTTTGTGGCAATCACAGCTCCAAGTCGCTTTGGATAAGTCTCTATGAGCTTGCCACATCTTAACACTGGGATTTTTGCCCATTCCTCCTTGCAAACTGCTCCAGCTCCTTCAAGTTGGATGGTTTGCGCTTGTGATCAGCAATCTTTATATCTGACCACAGATTTTTCATTGGATTGAGGTCTGGGCTTTGACTAGGCCATTCTTTGACTAGGCTCAAGAATATCCCTGTATTTAGCACCATCCATCTTTCCCTCAACTCTGACCAGTTTCCCAGTCCCGGCTGCTGAAAAACATCCCCACAGCATGATGCTGCCACCACCATGTTTTACTGTGGGGATGGTGTTTTTTGGGTGATGTGATGTGTTGGGTTTGCGCCAGACATAGTGTTTTCTTTGATAGCCAAAAAGTTAAATTTTAGTCTCATCAGACCAGAGCACCTTCCTCCATACATTTTGGGAGTCTCCCACATGCTTTTTCACAAACTCAAAATGTGCCATTTTGTTTTTTACTGAAAGTAATGGCTTTCTTCTATCCACTCTGCCATAAAGCCCAACTCTATGTAGCGTACAGCTTATTGTCGTCCTATGTACAGATACTCCAGTCTGCTGTGGAACTCTGCAGCTCCTCCAGGGTTACCTTAGGTCTCTGTGCTGCCTCTCTGATTAATGCCCTCCTTGCACGGTCTATGAGTTTTGGTGGGCGGACATCTTTTGGCAGGTTTGCGGTTGTGCCATGTTCTTTCCATTTGGTTATGATAGACTTAATTGTGCTCCTGGGGATCATCAAAGATTTGGATATTTTTTTATAACCTAACCCTGACTTGTACTTCCCAACAACATTGTCCTTTACTTGTTTGGAGAGTTCCTTGGTCTTCATTGCAGTGTTTGGTTAGTGGTGCCTCTTGCTTAGGTGTTGCAGCATGTGTGGCCTTTCAAAAAAGGTGTGTATATGTAATGACAGATCATGTGACACTTAGATTGTACACAGGCGGACATCATTTCACTAATTATGTGACTTCTGAAGATAATTGGTTGCACCAGAGCTTTTTATGGGCTTCATAACAAAGGGGGTGAATACATACGCACATGCCATTTTTCTGTTTTCTATTTCTCAAAAAATAGTTTTATGTATATATATTTCTCATTTCACTTCACCATCTTAGACTATTGTGTTCTGATCCATCACATACAATTCAGATTAACAAAACATTGAACTTAACGCTGTAATGTAACACAATAGGTAAAAAGTCAAGGGAGGTGAATACTTTTGCAAGGCACTGTATGTGATGCCCACTGAGCTCTTCTTTAGGCTACTACTGTGAAGTATTACGTACAATAGGATTAAACAGAAGTGAAGCTCCCAAAAGAACCCCCCTCATGATTATGGCAGCTATGAGCGCTTTCACATATCACCAGAGTCTGATATTAAGAATTTATAAAATATGTTTCTAGGTTCATGACTTACTTATTTGCTAAGGTTAGTTTGTTGAATGGTCCATAACACTATTATTTGTCCCCAAAAGTACAGTAGTCCTTTGGTTCAGGTGAACTTATCTGGAGAAGGAAAATCAAAGCTATATGAAATACTGGCAATTGTTCCTTGACACCAAAAACTGGCAATTCGAATATTCCCCTCATCAGTACCTATTGTATGTTATTTGTCATCACCCTGAATCCATTATACTGATCTCAATCTGTGACTTATTTTCAGTTTCAAAGTTTTCAAAACTGGCACAAAAATGTATTTTGCCATTTAAAGGTATATGTAAGTTTCATGGATTATAAATCTGATAGAAGAGGATCAATTGTATATTAAAACTTTTTTTTATGAAAAATTCCCAAGATAAACATTAATAAACTTACCCTAAAGTTTGTAACATTTATTCAGTTTTCTGGCAGTTAAATTTGAGAAGGAACACTCTTGAATATACAACCTAAATTAGCATAAAATTCATAATTTGTTGTGGCCAATCATAGGCAGGTAAACAAAGTAACAGATTATGGGGATTCAGTTTCTGCTGGAACAAATCATGGGATTTGTAGTCTTGTGTTCCCACATACACCCCCCTGAAATGCAGCAGCTACTCTGGATCTCTGCACTGTGTTGCTTTTGGCTGGAATATTAGTATAGGGTTAAAAAACGTACTTGGATGCAGTGTTTCTATTGGTAAGTACTAGGTGCCCATGTAGGCACCTCTGGGCGTGTAGACGCCATTTAAAAATATTTATATATATATATCTGTATGTTTATATAAATGTTTTTTTATTTCCATTATTTTTATTGTTTTATAAAAAGTAACAAAGTCAATACATATAAAAACATTAATTCACTTAGTATACAGAATTGTATAGTGTTTCAACATTAATATACACCTGCTTTAAGAAAACAAAAAAAAATATGAATACATTCCATAGAACACAAGAGGACTAAACAAGAAAAAGCTGATTCTGATACCCTATCCCACCAATGACAGTGCGGAGTTTTATCTCCTTTGAATTATTAATTTTAAATAGAATCACAAATTTTCCATTTGATATTAAAGTTTTTAACAATACCCAGTTTTTGTAGATCTTTTTCCAAGGCACAATTCTTTTTCACTGTCATTTTTATTTCCTCTATACTAGGAACTGAGATCTGGTTCCATCTAGAGGCAATTATCCATTTGGCGGCCATAATGATTTCTAGAAATCCGGCTTTAATGTCCAAGGATAGATTATCCGGGAAAAAATGAAATAATATTAATTCTGGGGAAATTGAGATTTTGGGGGTTACTTAATTATCCAAGAGATTCAAGCATTGCTCCCAGAAACTAAAAATTATTGGGCAATTATACCATATGTGGAGATGCGATCCAACTTGCCCACAATTTCTCCAACATATTTTTTTATTTTCATCATATCTTAGAGAGCTTGGTCGGAACTAAATAAAATGTATTTAAGATTTTAGTGTGATCTTCTCTAGAAGAAGAGCTTTTAATAAACCTTTCTGTAATATTTAAACATTTAAACCATTCTTCTTTGTTCCACTTTCTATCTAAATCTATCTCCCAGCTGACCATCTTGCTTGATTTTTTGTTATCTAATTGATTTTTTAGAATTTTATAGCATCTTGATATCTTGACTATGATCTTTTTGGAAGAGCAAATTTTCAAAAGCCGTTTTTGCTCTTAACTCTCTTATCAAATATTTTGAGGCTTCACATGCTTTTTTAAACTTCAAATAATCTAGGTTGTTTTGGAATTTTGTAAATTGTAATTAATTGTTCGAAAGAGCAAAAAGCTCCTCCAATAAATAAATCCTTAATGTATCTAATTCCTCTTTTCGACCAGTTTGAAAGAACGGGAAGTTCCAGTTTATTTTTCAGCATTTCTATTGAAATCATAGGACTTGGAAAGGGAGAAAACTCCCATTTAGTGTTAAATGTACACCAGAATTTATAACTTGATCTGGTTGTGTCCAACATATCTCACACTCTAAAGTTAAGATCTACATTTTCTAACAGGATTGCTTCAATCTTATTTCTTTTTAAATATGTGTATTCCATATGTTTCCATTGGGTGTCATGTGTTGGATCTATCCATTTAATAATATGAGATAACATTGTCGCCTCACAGTAAATGTTCACTATCGGGTAGGAGAAGCCTCCTTTTAAATCTCCTTGCCATTATTTGCTTTCTAATTCTGTCCCTCTTACCATTATAGATAAATCTATCAATCAGTCTCTGAAATTTATCCATTGTATTTTTAGCCAGAGTCAAAGGAATACATCTAACTAAATAATTAAAGCGTGGGAGAAGAGCCATTTTTGTTGCTGCGATTCTACCTGTCAGTGATAGATTTAATGTTTTCCAAGCTGTGATGATTTCGCTTAATTTATCATATATATTTTTTATAATTAATGGAAATCATCTGTTGCAGATTGTTTGTAAATATAATTCCCATATGTTTAAAATGTTTATCCTGCCAATTATACTTGAATTTAGCTGCTAAATCTACTTGTTCTTTAATTGAGTCATTTACAGCCAGAACTTTTGTTTCAGAAATATTTAACTTGTAATTTCGCAATCCTGCTATATTCATTTATTATTCAATGTAAGTGACTAAGGGAACAAAGAGGATCTTGTGTAGTGACTACAAAATTATCCCCATATAATGTCACCTTGTGAAGTGAATCGCCAATTTCAATCCCTTTCACATCAGGAGAGCACCTAATAATTTCAGCTAATGGTTCAATCAATAATGCATAAACTAAGCGGGAGAGAGGACAGCCTTGACGGGTACCATTAGATATGGGAAATTTAGATGACTTAAAACCCTTACCGATAACTTAAGCTGAGGGTAAAGTATACAATGCTTTAACTGCTTTTGTTCCATAGTCTCCCAGCCCAAGTTTGGCCAATGTGAGGTCCATATAATACCAATTTGCCCGGTCAAACGCTTTCTCTGCTTCAAGCGAGAGAACGATAGCCATATTGTTCCTGATCTTAACATGGGATTAATCTCTGAGTATTATCAGACCCCTGTCTCCCGATTATAAATCCTGTTTGATCACTAGATATTAGTTGATGTATTACCGGTACTTTATTCAATCAATTAGCAATGATTTTTGCGTAGATTTTAATGTCACTATTTAAGAGTGATATGGGTCTGTAATTCTTTGGTTTTGTAGTGTCATGATCTTCTTTTAAAATTGTAATAATGTTTACCTCTATCATCTCCGGTGGAGCTCTACCCTCCTCTTTTATTTTGTTAAATAGATCTTTGAGGGTATCTAAGAGTACCTCTTGGCACCCTTTGTAATAATAATTGGAATAACCACCTGGACCTGGTGAGGTATCGAGTTTTAGGCTAGTTATTACAGCCTCAATCTCTGCCGTTGAGATTTCCTTATTTAACTCTTCTAGCTCAGAGTCTGTAAAAAATGTTTAATTTCACAAATTTTCGGCTTTATAAACTCTCCCCATCTTTCAAATTGTAAAGTTTCTAATAGTAATCCGAGAAAATCTCAGCTATTTCTTCTGGCTTAGAGTAAGAAGTGCCATTATAATTAATCAGCTCTATTCTATTTAGATGTACTCTGTTATTTAATTTATTTGCCAACATTCTGCGTGATTAACTACCATAATGGTAGAGTCTCTGTTGGAAGGCCCATATAGATCTATCTACTTTATGTTGAGTGATTTTTTTTTTTATCTGTAATTGTAACTCTTTAATTTGTTTAATTTTTGAGTTTGATCGTTCTAAGGTACTTACATTTATATATAACTGCCTCAAGGGCATTCCTCTACTTTTCTTTACCTGCCTTTGTCTTTTAATGAGTGACCCTCTGATGTACGCCTTGTGAGCGTTCCATATTATAGCATTAAAAGATATTGAGTTATTATTGAATTGAAAGAATTCCTGAATTTCCTTTTTCAGGCAGATTTGGTCTTTCTCTACCTCTACCTGGTGTATGTTTATATAAATGTAACTTTCTGATAGAAGCCCAATGTGTTAGATTAGAAAACGTTAAAGATAGGGAAACTTCCATATACCTTTAACTATACTTTTTGTGGGTTTCTGTTTAATACTTTAAACTAGCGACTTGCCCGTCAAAAAATGACGGTCAATAAAATTGTAAGGCTCGGAATGCTGTTTAGCACACAATGTAAGGTTTTTGGTCGTCTGAGCGCCTTCGGCGCTCATTGCAAGCCCCACGTTGAACGCCTTTGTAGCTCATTGCGATCCTCTCCCCATGTCCTTTTTTTTTCTACATATATATATATATTTTTTTTTTAATGCTAATTAATTAATTAATGAAATCATAAATGAATATACTTTACCTATTTGTAATTAATATTTGCAGCAAGCAATATTCTGAAGAGCTAACAATCTGTTTTGATTTTCCTGCAGCATACAATGTACATTTGCACTGTTGCTGACCTGAGGTGTAAGTGTCAGCAATGTGTGAAGTGTGCAGTGTAAAAAGGCTGTGTGCGCGAGGACAAACCATTTGTTTAGCTGTGTAATTGGGCATTTTGTAATGGTAATGTTATTAGTTGTAAGTTAGTGTTGTAAAATGCCTAGATTGTCTATGCGTTACGCAGGTGTGGAGCATTTTCCGTTGTCCCTAATAGTGTATTTTATACCTCGTACGTGCCTGTGTAAAAGTCTTATGTGCTTGGCTGTGTTTTGCGTGTTTAGGGGTCATGTAGCCTCGTTATCGTTTTTTTCAGACGCCATTTTTTTCTCTCGCTTAAGTGATTTTCGTGTGTGTAAACTCTGCAAATTGTGGTTAAATTGTCGTGCAACCTGACTCCCATTCGTCATGCCTGTCCCCCCAAGCTGCTGTGAGTGGTGTTTGTTTTGTATTTTTGTTAATTTTGGTGGTGTTATTATATGTGCTCGGTTTGGCCGTTAACTTCGTATTTTTTTGACCTCGTATTATTTTTTTTTCTAAGTGTCGCGGGGGTTGTATTTTTTTTTGTAGAAATCTTATGTGCTTGGTGGTGTTATGTGTGTTTTTTTCGGCCACCATTTTTTTCTCGCTTAGGCAATTTTCGTGTGTGTAAACTCGGCAAATTGTGGTTAAATTGACGTGCAACCTGACTCCCAGACGTCAGGCCTGTCCGCCCTTGCTGTGTGTGGTGTTTTTTGTATTTTTGGTAATTTTGGTGTTATTGTTATTTTTGTATGTGCGCGGTTCGTTCGTTAACTTCGTATTTTTCTGACCTCGTATTTTTTTTTTCTAAGTGCCGCTGGTTGTATTGTTTTTTGTTAAGTGCTGCTTTCCTTTTTGCAAGTGTTACGGGCCTTCATTTTTCCACAAGTTTTTTTTTCAAACTGCTACAGGCCTAGCATTGTGAATGGTGTAATTGAGATTTAGTTCCGAGGATTGTAGGGATGAGCGCCTATGGCGCTCATCTCCACCAGCGCAGTGAGCGCATTCAACGCTCCCTGCCTAAGTCGTACAGGGTCGCAGGGATGAGCGAGCCCGCAAGCGTTAGCAATAACCCGTATTGCTCACAACTATATATGTGATAACACAAATTAAAAAAGTAATAAATGTGTTTTGCAGCACCATTTTTATAAAATATGTAAGCACCCTGGGTATATAGTACTGTTTTCATTTATGAAGCACTGCATGTGCTGCTCTTAGTTGGGATCAGTGGACCCTGTTGACAAACAAATCATTTTTCATCAACAGGAAAGTGGCTATGTAATTCTTACATTGAGAGAGATAATACTGAAGTGAATAAAGCAGAAATGTATTAAAGTAAATTGTCATGACCCACTTTTGGGGTTAAGGTGGAATCCCCCTGAGCCCCACCAAAAACAGCCTTTCAGGGCTGTCACAACCATATGGACAATGTGACTTTGTCTGTTGCTACTGTTTATTTTGGTTTATTGAAGACATGTAATTTCTATCATTGTTGCATTGCAAAATATGGTTGACATGTTGTATTAAATAGAATGTGGCTTATAGGCCCTAGTCCTGTAATGCCAAATCTCCTATTTCATGGGCAAGCTAGTAGCTAACAAGGGCCTGTAAAGGAAGAAAGAGCTACACTTCCATGTTTCTGCCATCTTTGTATTTAGTACGTTGTTCGTTTTCCATTTTGGTAATTCCCATGGCAGACTTACTGCACCCAGACAAAGTTATTGTTCACGTTATCTTATCCACTCTGTTGTGCCCATATCCTGCCAAAGGTAACAGATAAGCAGCACAGTGGCTAATTAACTTCTTGTGGTTTCCATAATTCTGAAACTGACCATTATAGTTATGCTCTGTTTGACACTACATAAACATGGTGTATGTGTCATTCTAGAGGGAAAGATTTTCTTATTTTATTGAGCTAATCACTTGCTGGTATCCTGATCTCCCTGTTGGGTCCTCTATTAAGGGAACATCATCTGCTCCTGTGTCCCTGGATTCTGATGACTGTTTTTCCTGAGCTAGAGAAGCTCAGTGTTTGCTTAGTTCGTTTTACATTCAAATGGATGAGAGGAAAAACTTAACATTCTGAATATATTAATATTTACCTTGAAGATAAGCATATGTAGACCCCAAATCCTATTTCTATACTGCAGACATATTATTACTAATATAAGAGAAAACTTTTGCAATGTTAAAAACATGATCTTTTAAATGCTTGAAGCAGAATTTGGGACTTTAAGAATGGCAGAATATTTTTGCGTCCCAAGACTCTTTAAACGGACACTATAGTGGTAAAACAAACCAAGATTCTTCAAAAGTATACGTAGCACCTAGAATAATGAAAGCCCTATTAGTCCAATTATATAAAGTTCTGATTTTTTTTCTACATGTTCAACTATTGATCTCTAGGGACTGACATTTTGGGTTCTCTTACGCCAATCCTCTGGAAAATGTAACTATTTAAGAAGGGAAGGCAGCAAGCTGTGAATCTCCAAACTACATATTGTAATGCACACAGCATGATAATCAGATTCCAACTTATCCACATAGTCTTGTCTTGCTGGCGCTTGCACCTAAACCTGCACCATGTGACCCTGTGGGCCAATAGGAAATTGCTGTGTGTGCTGTGCTCTGAGAGATTGGAGGAAGGTGAGAGGCCAATGTGGAGTAATCACATATAATAGTTGTCAAACTGCGTTTCGTCGTCACGCTTGCGAGCCTCGCGTAGCAAGGCAAACCGTTGAAGCACAGAAGTCTTTCGAGTTTGGAGCACTTAGCCGATGAGGCACTCATCAGCTGCAAGCCTCGCATAGCGAGCAGTTGAGGCATTAAAACTCAGAGCACTTCGGGGATAAGCCCCGATGGTGCTCATTGCCTGCGAGCCTCGCATAATGAGGCTAGCAGTTGAGGCATTAAAACTCGCAGCACTTAGACGATGAGCACCAAAGGCGCTCATTGAAACTTGCAGGCTCCAAGCAATTAAGAAACACGGGATTGTATTAGGCTGCAAGCAGTTGAGAAACGCAGGACTTAGAAAAAAAATTGCAACATGGAATCCCTTAGCAGAAAAAAATCCAACCTTAGAAAAATACGCTGTTAATGACCGAACTGCGCAAACCGAAAAACACAAAAAAAAAAAACACAATAAAAATAAAAAAACACTCACACACAGCACAGGGGGACAGCCAGGATGTCTGGGAGTGAGGATATACGCGAATTTAAGCCAAATTTGCAGAGTTTTGGCACTCGAAAATCGGCTAAGCGAAAAAAAAAATGTTGGCCAGAAAAAATGAAAACAAGGCTACACGACTCGAAGCGGGCAAAACATTGCCAGGAACGTACGACTTTGCCAGGGATGTACGAGGTACAAAAATACACTGTTAGGAAGCACGGAAAATGCTTGCGAGGTGCGTAACACATAGAATATCTCTGCCATTTTACTAACACTGCAAATCAACAAATTACGATTCTGAAATGGCTTTCCCACCTAAAACAACGGTTCTGTCTTGCGCACGCAGCCTATAAATAGGGCACACTTCGCACATTGCTGACACTTTCTCCTCAGGTGATAACAGTCTGTCTGGACATTTTCTGTTGGCAGAAAATCCAAAGAGATTGTTAGCTCTTCATGATATTGATTGCTGGCTATGAATTCTAAGTAGGTAAAGTATATTAATTTATTAATTGATTATTAATAAAAAAAATATTATTAAAAAAATAGGCACAATCTTATATTTGACACTGCCTTTTCTTTATGAATACATTAATACTTAACCCTTTCAACTATATTTATTCATTGATTAATTAATTTATAATGTACCTTAATTTATTAATTAATAATTACTAATCATTATAATAAAATTGTATATTTTTGACTGCCTTTATGAATATATTAATGGTTAGCTCTTTCTAATAATTTATTAATTGATTAATTAATTATTAATGTTCATTAATTTAGAAATTATTAATTAGTAATAATTAAAAAAAATAAAATAATTTAAACTGGCCAAAAAAATATGTACTTTTTACACTGCACTTATATATCTGTGTTGCTGCTCATTGCCTGAAAGGGATAGGATCCTCAGAGCAGTTAAATATTTCAGTTAAATATGTTTATTTTATTCTGACATCTGCTATATTTAATAGTTTATAGTGCATTTATTTATGCATATATCCATGCTTCCGCATTTACGTTTTTAACAATTAAACATGATACTCTTAATGATTAATGAATTAATTGCATTCAAACATTAAAAAAAATTTTCATGCAATTTTACAGTTTGATCACCTTTACAGGTATATCATTTAATGATGCTCTTTTTTTTAGGAGAAAACGATTCAGGCTTTTTTGTTTTGGATTGATCATAGTTATTAATTAATTAATTAATTGACATCTATTAATTTATTAATTAGTAATCATTATAAACAACAACAAAAAATCTTCTATTTTACACTGCATAGATTTCATATTGCATTTTAAACTTGTACAAACATTAGGAACATTTTACAATGCACTTATATATCTCTGTATCTGCTCATTGCCTGACAGGGATAGGACCGTCTAAGCATTTAAATATTTGAATCAGTTTATTATATTCTGACATATGCTACATTTAATATTTTTTAATGCATTTACTTATGAATATATTGATGATTACGCCTTTACGTTTTGCATGTATGCCAATGAAACAGTATACTTTCAATGATTCATGAATTCATTGAATCCAAACATTAAAAATGCTTTTCATGTCATTTTACAGATTCCTCATCTCTGCACCAGCCTGAAGACAGAGAGTGAGCTCTGCAGAATTGGATCTGCTATAAGATCAACTTGACAGGTATATAATATAATTATATATATAATATATAATATATATAACATATAATTTAATGACGACAATCTTTAGGAAAACAGGATTAAGTTTTTTTATTTTGCATTGATGACACTTATTGATTAATTAATTAACATATATTATTTTATTAATTAATTAGTAATTAAGGATAAAAAAAAAATGAATGCATATATGCTTAGCCATTTATGTCATAATGAATGACAATTACATCTCATAACTTGATTTATTCATTAATTAATTTAATCAAAACATTACAGATCCTTTTCAGGCCAATCTATAGTTTGCTCATAGATCTTTGTGTTTGCCCTTCTTTAAAAACACATGATTACCTGTTTATGTTTTGCACTGATGACACGTTTAGAATATTTTATTAACGTATATTCATTTATTAATTACTTCATAATTAATTATAAAAAAAAAACAATAACATATTTTACCCTTAACTTATTTATCAATATATATATGCTTAGCTCTTTGGCTTTTCATGTATGCCAATTGATTAATTCATTCATTTAATGAAAACATTACAATTGCATTTCAAGTCATTTTAATGATTCATTACTGCTATTTAGGTTTTGTATTGATGACAGGTAAAAACAATATGTACACAAAAAAAAAAAAGAGATCTTATACCTGCATTTACAATTACAGATTACAATGGCGGACAACACAGAAGACAAGAATTAACCTAAAAGAAGAATGGCAAGGGAACGGAAGCAAAGACGGAGAGATGCACAGTCCCCTGAGACTTTGCAACGCTTAAGAGAAAAAGACAGACCGAGACTTCTATATAAAATAAAAATTACTAAGAAAGCACAAACTGAGTGTGCTGGAGCTTCAAAGAAAAGAAAAAGTAAACAAAAAAATGTCTGTAAAACATTGCCTAATGACCAAATATTGTCTCATGAAACCAATGTTCATACACATGACACCAATGTAGCTGTAGAAAGTTATAGCGATATTTATGTTGAGGAAGCTCACGGTACTGCTTTATTTACAGCACTAACAGTAGACACTCATTATTGTGGATTAACGAATGTGGTTTGTCAGTTTTGTGGGGCCTATCATTTTCTGAAGGAAAGACCAACTGATGGAGAGTTTATTAGTTGCTGTCAGAAAGGAAAGGTAAGACTTCCAGAAAGACACACATTTCCAGAATATTTAGAAAGTATAATGAGTGATCCTAATTAAAAAAAAAAAACATTAGGTCTTATAACAGTGCAATTTAATTTGCTTCAATGTGTGCAACATTAGCAGAAAATGTCCCAGGACATGGTCCTTACTGTTTTAAAGACCAAGGACAAATTTACCACCGGACTTCACATTTACACCCAGAAGCAGGAGAGTAAAGGAAATTTGCACAGTTATATGTCCTTGATACAATGGAAGCTGTTGAACAACAAATGATGCTTCCTGAAAATAAACAATGCTTACCCAACAGCAAATGAGGTTGCCATGGTCTTTAAAAATGATGGTGGTGAACCACCATTTGAGCGGGATATTAGAATATATCCACGCAATGATGACCAACCTTTTATAAACATAAATATTAAGTAGTAATTTGGATCCAATGACATATCCCATTTTCTTTCCAAATGGGGAGCCAGGATAGCAACCAAAATTACAAGCTTTGAGTAGAACAATACTGTGGTTTAATGGATTATGTCGATGAATTGGCTGCAAACAGAGACATTCCTGCTGGAAGAGCAATGGTTTTGCCATCCTCTTTCCAAGGATCTCCTTGCAATATGCGAGAAAGATACAATGATGCCATGGCTATTGTAACTAAATTTGCCAAACCAGATTTATTCATTACATTCACATGTAATCCACAATGTCCAGAGATCAAAGAAAATGTTAAACTTGGCCAAAATACTTCTGACTGACCAGATTTGGTGGCTAGAGTACTCATAAAACTAAATTCATTAGTAACTAAAGCACACTTATTTGGAAAATGTGTGGCTTTTGTTTATACCATTGAATTTCAAAAACGAGGCCTGCCACATGCACACATACTTTTAATCCTCTAAGAAAAAGATAAATTGAATACTGCAGTGAGAGTGGATTCAGTAATTACTGCTGAATTGCCACATCCAGAAAAATATTCAAAACTTTATGAGATTGTAACACACAGAATGATTCATGGTCTATGTGGAGATATCAATCCAAATTCACCATGTATGGAAAATAAAAAATGTACAAAAGAGTTCCCAAAACATTTTCAAATGCAAACTTATGCTAATCGTGATGGATACCCTTTGCATAAAAGAAAAGAAGGACAAACTGCTACTATCTGTGGCCAAAAGGTCGATAATAGATATGCAGTTCCATGCAATCCACATTTGCTGATGAAGGACAGTGCACACATAAATGTGGAAGCTTGCACTTCTATCAAATCAAAGGATATGATGCAGCAACTGTGGTTGTGCAAGGCTCACAAAATGAACAAGACAATCCAGTTTTACATGATGAACTTTCATCTTATTTAGATGCTTGCTATGTAAGTGCTCCAGAAGCAATGTGGTGTCTTCTCAAATTTGAGATGCATGATCGGTCACATGCTGTGTATCGATTAGCTGTCCATTTGCCACAAAGTCAATTTGTTTGCTTCACTGCAGGGAAATAAAGAAATACCATAGCACAAAGTGAACATAGACCAACAACACTTACTGCTTGGTTTCAATTAAATTGCCAGGACACTGAGGCCAGACAATTCTTATACATTGAGATTCCACAGCACTATGTATTTGTAAATAGCCAGTGGCGACAACGAAAAAAAGATAATCATAAAATGATACCACAAATTTATACTGTTAGTCCAAGAGACATTGAACGGTTCAGTTTAAGATTACTTCTTTTACATGTTCCTGTGCAAAAAGTTATAAACATTTACACATAGTGAATGACATAGTTTATGATACTTTCCAATTAGCTGCAAGACATCAAAACTTCCTGGCAGATGATACGGAATGGGAGAGATGTCTAGAAGAAGCAGCACTATGTCAAATGCCAACGCAAATGAGAGAACAATTTGCTTTCATTTGCATCTTTTGCTATGTACCTGATGCATTAGCTTTGTGGGAAACATTTAAATGACATATGTGTGAAGACTTTTTTAAACATTACAAGACCATTGCGCTATTAAAAGCATTAATGGAAATTCAGGAAATCTTTCTTGTCATGGATTAAATTGTGCAAATTTGAATCTGCCTGATCCAGGACTTATAGATGAAATTAACTTTGAAGAGTATGACATTGAGATTGAATACCAAAAAACACAAGAAAAAATTGGAACTTTATATGCATTACGATTGGAAGCATTTAACACCATTACGAATGCAATAGACAATGACATGCTCAAAGAGCGTTATTTCTATCTAGATGGCCCTGGTGGATCAGGAAAAACTTATCTATATAATTTATTGATAAGTTGCATGCCATTTGCAACAACTGGAATTGTCACACTTTTGTTAGAAGGTGGCAGAACTGTGCATAGTGGATTTAAACTGCCAGTTCGCATTCTAGAAACATCAGTGTCGGATATTCGAATGAATTCATTACAAGCCAAAACATTTTACAAAAGTAAATTAATTATATTAGATGAGGCAACAATGATGTCATGTCATGCCCTGCAATGTATTGATCGATTATTAAAAAAATAAATATGGTTAATTATTTGCCATTTGGTGGAAAGGTGATGTTGTTAGGAGGAGATTGTAGGCAAACATTACCTGTGGTGCCACAAGGCAATAGGACTGACATTGTCGAAATGTGTATAAAGAGAAGTAAACTGTGGAAAATGTTTACACACCTTAAATTAGAAAAAAATATGAGATCTGAATTCAATGATTGGCTAATTCAAATTAGAAAAGGAAAACATCCAAAAATGACTAATCTACCTGATTATACTGTTGAAATTCCATCAGAAATAATTTGCAAAGAATCACTAATATTGAGAATCTTTCTCAATACGATCAATAATGAGGATTACTCAGACATTGCAAGCAAAGTGATATTAACATCAAAAAATATAGATGCCTTGAATCTAAATAATGACATTTTTAAACTAATCAATGCACTCCAAAAAAACTATTACAGTACAGATTCAGTTCTGGCTGATGACAAAGACAGTGAATCTAACTTTACCATGGAATTTATTGATTCTTTAACTCCCTCTGGAATCTGGAATTTTGCAACTGAAAAAAGGGGCAATTGTCATGCTACTGAGAAATATGAATCCCAAAAAAACGACTTTGTAATGGGACCAGATTCATTGTGAAGGATTTAAAAGATAATTTCATACATGCAGAAATTATGAATGGTACCCATAAAAGTGAACAAGTTCTTATACCAAGAATTGATTTGGCTCCAAGTGAGAGTGGTTTGCCTTTTGTTCTTCAAAGGAGACAATTTCCCATTATCATGGTATTTGCCATGACTATAAATAAATCACAAGGACAAACTTTTAAGTCTGTGGGTATTTTTTTTTACAGGAACCTGTCTTTGCCCATGGAAAACTCTATGTTGCATTTTCAAGATGCAACAATCCAGAGGAAATTAAAGTTCATATTGAAGAAAACCCAAGTCAGGGTGATTTATTAGAGGATGGACGCATTTTTACCAAAAACATTGTGTACTATGAGGTTCTGTTAACATAGAGAACATTGGTTTTATTTTGAAAACAAAATGTAATGTCAATCGGACTCATTTTAGAGGACCACTACTTCACTAAGAAACTCTATAAAATGGTAAAAAATCATAGAGAACAGTGGTTTTACTTCCAGGACAAACTTTTATGTCACTGGGATTCTTTTTAGAGGACCACTATTTCACATAGGAAACTCTATGTGCAATTTTCCCAAACTACAAGAATAACAACAAAAAGTAAAAAACAACAAGAAAAAACAGTGGTTATCTCCCATAGACAAACTTACAAGTCTGCTGGGCTCTTTTTAAGGGAACCACTTGGACAGACAAAAAAAAAGAAAAATTCGAAGGTCTTTGTAAATAACAAGATTAAAAAAGGAACAGTGCTCTTATATCAAATAGAAATTCACAAAATATACCCCAAACATAGAGAACTTGGTTTGGTTTTATTTTGAGGACGAAATTTTATGTCACCGGCCTTTTTAGAGGACCACTATTCCACTAAGGAAACTCTATAAAATGGAAAAAAAACATAGAGAACAGTGGTTGAACCCTGCGGACGAACTTTTATTTTTTACAGTATACCAGCAGAGACATGGAGCATAATATTGCATCTCTGTTACAGTGTGCAAAGTTGTTTCATTGTATATAATTAAGGATTTATGTTAGTAGGAGGATAACCATTTATTAATAAATTGAAATGTATAATTAAATACAGAGTATTGATCCAGGGAGTGATCCGATCACCAGTTAATGGGGTCAGGAAGGAATTATTTCCCCCCCCCTTTGATACAATTGGCTAAGTTTCTTTAGGGGGGTTTTACTGTTTGCCTTCCTCTGGATTCAACATGTTTTTTTATAGGCACAACAGAACAGTTCTGCATTCAGTGTCCCTTGAACTTTACATTGGTACACTGGACAGTGATAGGGAATTAATAGCAGTCAAGAAAAGTATTTATTTAAAACTATATACCACTGCATGAATGTAATGCCCATGTTTTTCACTGGAATGTGCAGATATCTTCACTTATGAAAACCTTTAATTAAAAAAACATTTTTTTTATTGCTGGAAAATAAAATACTAATGAGTAGTCATTAAGTGCCCAAGATAAGGAATAATTGAGAACAATGATTTTTGAAGGGAGTTCACTTCTAAAGGACCCCTGCAGTTCAAGAAAAAAAACTAAAAAAACATGTGTTTGTCAAGTCGGTACCCGTATTAGCAGCTGTGTAAGCTATGGGCATAAACCCTTTTTGGGGGGAAATCTGCATTTTTGAAGACTCTATTTAGGAGTACTGGAATCAGTTTTGTTACATCACATCCCGAGAGCTGTTTGTAGTTATCAGTGGAGGGAGGGGTGGGTGAGGAGAGGAGAGGAATCTAGAGCCTTTGTTTTATAATATGATACAACTGAAATTGACACCACACCTCTTCCCTCTCACTGGCCCAGAAGCAGACATGTTGCATCATTAAACAGCTCCATAAATATAAATACCCACTCACATATATCTTAAACCAATGGTCCTCTAAGATGCTGCAGAGTCATTAACATTTATTTTTTCTATTTAAAAAACTAGCTTTATGACTTTTGTTTCCATATTTATTAAGTTCTTATACTTAGCGAATATATATTTATTTTTCATTGTCCAGGGGTCCTTTAAAACGTTTGCTTATCATACAGGCCAAGTCCATGTAGAAATATTTAAACAAATCACCAAGCGGTTGTATTTATTGTGTGTGCTGAGATCAAACTTACAGACAGGCATCAAGTATCAGAAATATGTTATCCCTTATTTTAATGTGTATTATGTTACAAATTTCAAAACATTTTAAACCAAAAGGAAGCAGAATAGATGGGAAATAATTCAAAAACAACAAAATCATAAATGTCTCAATAACTCAAGTATATTTTATTGCCACAATACTGTAATTCTCTTCATGAAAGATCAAAACATTTTGATAACTGCTTATGATACGATTAATACGTTTTGCAGGAATGTCAAATTAATGGTAATAACAAATTATAGCGGTTGTGCTTCCACATTGCATGCATACTTAACTAAAGACACATTTGTCATAGCAAAAAAGTGCTATAAGTTGTCATATTTAAATACGAAGAGGAACAATTGAAATGTATTGGTAATAAGAAAATATATGTCCCAAAATCTTTATTACACACTGTACAGAACACAATATTGCACTTAAATCAGAACATAAATATGTACACAAGTATTTTACAAACTTTATCTCTTAATTTATAAAACTCTAATAACAATCAAGACCCATTGGTAAGAATGACTTTTGTTATGGAGTATTTGTATACAGTAGTTTTTTTGTCTAACATTCAGTGATACAAAGGCAGACTCTTTATTCTTTGTGAATTGGACTCCTTCTTTGCTTATAAATGATTTTAGGGAACTATTTGGGATGTTTGTATGAAGACATTGAGATGATAATGTAATGTAAAGTGTATTATCTACTACTGGAAGTGCAAAGGAATTGTTGGCAGAAGTGGTTATTAAAGAGCTTCTATTTTATGTACAATGTAATTCACACCATAATCTGGAATACTAGAGATATGTAACAATGACTATTGAGTAAAAAACGCATTCAGGATTTTCCAGGATAATTAGAGAGGGAGTATTGATCCAGGGAGGAGTCTGATTGCCAGTATCTGAGGTCAGGAAGGAGTCCCCCCCCCCTTTTTTTCTGTTTGCCTTCCTCTGGATTAATTAACAACTAATCCGCATATTACAGATCAGAGGAGATCTTAAAAGTTTGATCTTGATGGACTAAAGTCTTTTTTCAACCTTAATTACTATCTAAGGGCCTCATTCAATTGCGTTTTGGCCAATTGAATAGGGCTCTATATAAGCACATAGCATATTTTTTACAGAAGTTTTTAGTTAGTGAAGTCCTTGCTCTTGGATAGAAGTTCACTAACTAAAAACTTCTGTAAAAAATATGCTCTGTGCTTATATAGAGCCCTATTCAATTGGCCAAATCACAATTGAATGATGCCCTATGTAACTGATTTCAGATAAGACTTATAGGGTTATGCTGAAGTATAACTTAGTGCCGACATAACATCGACACATGGAAATTCAGGGATATAAAGGGTTCTAATTTTTGCATTACTGTAATCTAGTTCAATAAGTCCAAATAATCAAGCTTGCAATGTATTGGTATTACCAAAAAAAGTAAATCTAATGCCAGGAATTGTACTTGGCAAACTGCTATAATCAGACTCCAGATTGTCTGTGCTTGCAGGTATAGCTATTGTTGAATGGCTCTAATGCTGCTTATACAACCCAGCTCCCATCAGAGCCCTTCACTGCCAACTGCTATACCTGTCCCATAAGGAGGACTCTTACTAAGCTACACACACTTATAAGAGATTAGCCAAAGATGGGGGATGACTGAGTTTGATAAAAAAAACAAAAAAAATCATTTTCTAAATGTACTTTTTGGTAATACCAAAAGTGTAAACTTGTATATTTAGGCTTTATTTGTAGTGCTGGTATATTTACTGTGTTCCTTTAACTGTTTAACTGAGCATAATCTAATTCTCTGAAAGTGAATTATTTAAATGGGTTAACACAATTTAGGAAACTAAAAATCAGCCACACTGCCTGAAAGGGTTAGTGTAAGGTCTTCTAAAAAAAAGGTTTTAGTTCAATGTTAATTATTTTAAAAATATATGTGCAAAAACCATAAAAGTAAGGCTATTGCTTAAAATATAATTTTAAAACCCAGATCCCTTCAATAATGTCTAATGCTGAAATTCTTTAGAAGACAAACAATTTAACATAAATGTAATTAATTATGCAGGCCAGATAACAAGGATATGGGTTATAGGATTCCAGACTTAGCCCCTTTATCCCACAGAGCATGCTCCAAGTAACCTGACCTGCACAATTATTACAATATATGTTGAATTATTAGTCTTCTAAACAACAGTGACCAGGAACATGTATTTTTAACGTTAATTAATGGTGAAATATAAAATAGATTAAGCTTAAAGACCCTTTCACTGTCGCTTTAATATGCTAATGTTTAAGATGTCATGAAGATATCTAATTTTTAAATTTAATTACATGTTATATAGTATGATTGTGTGGCACAGGGATAAAAACCTACACAATAATAGTTTGGGAATGTATAATATTTATGTTTATTGTACAACAATGGTGTTGCAAGCCATGATTAGATCAAATATTGAACTATATCATTTGAAAAGAAAATGACACAAAATCACTATGCTCAATTAAAGTGCACAATTTTAAATTAAGGAAAGAGGGTCATTTTATTTATTTCAGAATTAGTTCTGCGACTGCCTATTTATAAATGCCTTCTGTAGATTAAAGGAAGATGGAACACAATCTGTTTTTTCATACATTTAAAACAATGTGCTTTAGTTGTGTTTTGTATGAAAAAATATTAATTAAAACCTTCATAAATTAAAAAAAAACACATCACTGATAGTAACAGGAAGTGCATTGTTGAAGGTAGCAGCCTTCCTGCATAGCCGTTACTACATCCTAAACTGGTTTGGAGGAATAATTCTAAAATATAATAGACTACAATTGCAGATCTGCCACCGTAATGATGGAGTACTTATTAAATGTTGGCGCTTTAGATATTAACAGCCTTATTAAATTGTGACAATTGAAAAGGGGTCTCTATAAGCACAGAGCATATTTTTTTACAGAAGTTTTTAGTAAGTGAAGACCTTCCTTTTGCATAGAAGTTCACTAACTAAAAACTTCTGTCAAAAAAAAAATGCTATGTGCTTATGTAGAGCCCTATTCATTTGGCCGAATCGCAATTTAATAAGGCTGTAGGGACGCTGGGGTATATTTTTTCAAAAAGTCTAAAAAATTGTTATCCTCTTGTTCTATAAAAGAAATGGAAAAATATTAACCTATTTTCCTTAAATAGGTTTCATGGAAATGTGGATATTTTATTATTAACCTTATTAAATATATCACATTGTGAGCTTAATTCCTTTTTTCTATAAATCACACCATTAAATACTCTTTTTTCATTATGACTTAGTAAAAGAATTTCAAAGAATTAGAAGTTTGCAAGTAAAATAAACGTGGGTGACAAGATCACTTTCTGCCTCAGAAATATACTTTTTTTGTCTACAATGAATGTAACTTGTGTTTCTTTTGATTATATGTAAATGTAATTATTATGTTTCTCTTACCAGATTATTATAATATTTTAAGCAAATGCTTCTCATCATCAATGTAACTTCTGATGCAGCGTCAATTAGCTTCACACATTTCTTATAAGACCACTGTAATGCATTTACAAGTAAAGCATAGACTATTAAAAACAATATAGAATTTAAAATAAATAAAAGTAAATATTTTTTTCTTACTTTAGAATGTGTTTTTTTAGTGAGCTTCCAGGCAGAGTTGACCAAACCCACAGATAGACACACGGAGGAGGAGATAAGCAGATCTACTGGAGGGAAAACTAAGTCTGACCAGTCGGATTCTGGTTCAGACTGAGCATTAGCTCTGTTTAGGCAGTGGGGGAGGGGCTAATTATGTCATGGGGTGAAGTCATTGATTTCATGTGCTAGCATGTTTCCAAGCTCCATGATGGTCCAGCCCCCAGGCAGAGCTGGCTATGTCCCCTAAAAGGCACAGGAAGGTGGAGATAATTTATTTTAAATTGCACACTGTTTTTAATAGTCTATGCCCAACAAAAACAGAGATTTACTTTTAAATGCATTACAGTGGTCCTTTATCGATTCTATTCAATGGAAAGTCAAACTATTCTGCATAATAGAGTTATAATAACTTAAAGGAGTTCCTTTAAGTATCTAGTGAAAAATCTAAAAACATAGATTATTACTATCAAATTGTTACATATTAGAAAGTATACAGCTATTGCAATACATTGCCAGGGTATCTTGCATTTAACTAAATGTTATAATTGTTAATTCCTTTAATATCCAAATTTTAGGAAGGCATGTTATAATCAGGCAAATAGAAGTTCTGATGAACTGGCCTTGTTATAAAATACTGTGATTATTACTAAAAATGCTAATGACACTTTCTAAGCCATAAGTGAAGAGTGATTAGAGAAATGAGTGGTTCATATTTGTTACCAGCCTTTAATATCCAAGGCTACTAGTAAAAAAGCTCTGCCCACATGGATTATTTTTTACCTTCTTTTTACAGTGCACAATTAACCTAATACACCTTTGTATACACTAAAAGTTAATGAAAAGTGGGTTTGAATTAAAATATAGGCATCTGAGTATTGTTCAACTTTCCTGGATACAAAAAGTATAATGTAGATTTTTGGTAATAAACAAGGGATTTCCATTGAATAGACCACAAAATATTTGACTTCTTAAATGTACAGACTTTATACAAATTGCAAGGCCTCTTCTTATCTCTTCAGTTTACCGCAGAGCATGGGGTTTAGGAGAAGAGTTATGCTCCGGCACACGATTCACAACACCTCTGTCTGTAGAGGTCTACTAAGCACAACTTAAGCTGTTTTACAAATGTACAGTAGTGAGTTGTGTCCTTGCATTCTCCTTCTGAAAAATAAAAAATCTTATTAAGACACAAAGCTGTTAATATATACATAATACACTAATATTACAAATTATGGCTTGTACATAAAGGTAGGGGTTTGTACTGGCAATTATACACTCTTCTTTTTATAACCAAGTTTCAATGATTGTAATAGCCAAATGTTTGCATACTTCCACAGGATGTAACATTGCAGTGCTGCCAAGTCGTTGGTCTCCGTTTCCAAACGCAATACTGGTTGGCCATGACTTTGCCGTTTTTCTTATGCACACAGTCGACCTTGCGAGACTGGAAGCCATTTCCACAGGCAGCGGTGCAGGGTCTCCATGGGCCTGTCTTCCAATACACCTCACACATCTCAGAAGAACAGTTTCTCCTGGCAGTTGGCCTGAGAATAAAACAAAGCACAATACATGTATTTCTATGCTACATTCCACACAACACAATTTACCAGATAGTAATCTTTATGCACTGAAGTATCAGATACTACAGAGGAATCCGATACAACATATGAAGCCAGCATTACAATCTTAGCACACACTGACAATCTGACATAAATCAACATCCTCTGTTACAGGATATATGTTATGAACATTATATATTTGTTTTTTAGAGGTATGTTAATAAGTAGTTATCAAAATTCCCTAATATGTCTTTCAACCCACTGGGATTTAATAAGCGTATAAGCGTTTTCCCCCCTTTAAATCATCCATAATAATAGATAAAGAATATTTGTGAAAGCTCACAGTGTGCCATGGATTAAAAAAACATGTTTAAATTATATTTGCTCAGCCACAACTCAGCTAGCATGCTGTACTGCAAGAATTTCAACTCCTGTTTTTCAGACATGCTTCTAAAGCTGTAATCTTGCTCCCTATTGCATCAGTTGTGGCTTGGCACTCTATGCAATTTCAATTTGCTTCTGATTGCATAGTAGCTTAAACAGTGAAAATGTGCTCGCAAAGGTTTTCTTGGATATGTAAAGTTAGATCAGGGTGTATCTTTTGGGCACAAAAGTTTTAAGTGGTTTTACAAATGGAAAATGGACAAACACATACAAGAGATGTTCAGTTGTAAATTCTAGGAATGACTTTAATATGTCACATAGCTCAATGCAAGCAATTTCTGCCCTAAGATTTAAACAACGGATGTGTATTTGTGGATTTCACAATGCATCTTCCAAACAATATTATTCAGAAAATAAGTACGGGTAAATGTTTAATCGCTATTCAGCAGACTGTAGTCTGCAGTACAATAATCATCTATCCAATATACTTTGTTTAAAGACAGATTTTATTGTAGAATTGCATTTTTACTTTTGTTTATTTCTTTACTTATTTTGCTCCCACCTAACATGTTCAGTATTATCAGTGTATAATTTATATCAAGTGTAGTCAATTTGTGGACCAGAGTCTGATTCAGGACTTCCATTGCATTATCACATTTTTCATATTTTTCAGCTGAACCTTCCAAATGTTTAAAAAAGTTGCTAGTTACCTGATCTGCATTTCCTAAATCTCCCTCACTAGGTAAACTTCCTTCATGTGCCCTTCTGAATACCATTATGTTAAAATATTTATGTGTATCCATGAAAAATATGGATTCCAGACTATTTTTCATTAAAATATTTGGACCTCTGTGAAATTTGTATAAAACATAATTTAATACTACAATCTGGAGCATACCCTAACCTAGGCTGAATGGGAAGTTTTATCAACAGTTATGTGATTGTCTAGTCCCAGTTTTAAAATTCATTACAAAATGCTATTATTATTAACAAATTAGTAACGGTACTTTTATCACACTATGCCACTAGCATATTTCTATAAGGTCTTGTTAAAATCACAGTGAAATTAAAAGTTGTTTATTCTCAACTTCAGCCCTTTAAGAGAAACAATTATTTTAATTGCAGTCTCTTCCTCCCCCCACAGTTATAATATCATGAAACAGATTGTTAACCATCCTTTATGTCTTGAAGGATTACATATGACTTATTACTCTGTTAACTCTGACAATGGCTTCATCTAAGATAATAAATGGTAGAATGTCTTAAAAAGTAAGAGTTGTAATGTGGTTTGGATGATCTCCACAGAACATCACAACAATTAGCTTAGCGAACAGCAAGAACAATGTGAAACATTTTGGCAATATTTTAGTACTATAAAACTGGCATGCTACTGAGCGTGACAGCACATCTGTGATCAGTTACTGCCTTTCAGTACTGTTCTGCTGGTTGTTTTAAATACCTTTTTCTCCTGTCACAGAGGGTGTCTGGCACTGTGCTTCCATTGCGGTGCTGACACTGTATGTGCCGGCGTTGGAGGCCCATTCCTTGACCAATGCATCGGTTAAAACACTGTAAGAAAATATATTTGTATATGTTAAATGTCAGAATAACCACATACACACGTCTTCCCTCATCTAATTCAAATTGGAGTGTTCATGAGTTTCCTCTTTGGATGAACAATTAGAAGGCATATGTGAGCCAACCAATTCACTGCTGTAAGAGCCATCCTCTTGAAATTAAGTCTTTCCATCTGATTTTCCAGCTAGCGCCTTCTCAAGTAACAGCACTGCTGAATTTGTTGAAAGTATATATTTGTTAACCTAAGAGTGTGTACTTCTACACTGCATAAACATGTATTTCTAAAGTATATATATATATATATATATATATATATATAAAATAACGCCATACTTTTAAAAATGGGTATCATGCAG
This sequence comes from Discoglossus pictus, assembly GCA_027410445.1. Taxonomy (NCBI): domain Eukaryota; kingdom Metazoa; phylum Chordata; class Amphibia; order Anura; family Alytidae; genus Discoglossus; species Discoglossus pictus. Next base: position 195,050,365 of record CM050167.1, read on the forward strand.
AGGGTGATTTGCTCATACTATTCACAAAATGTTTTCCAGTCTTAAAATAATTTCAGGATTGTGCCCACAACGGCTAGTCACACTGAGCAAAGAATGTAATTGAGTAATCACAAAGCTCAAAGTGAACAAACAGACTATTAGCTAATGGAATATGATCAATAGTGGTGGGTCTGCCCTTTAATTACTTTTCATACTTGAAGACACTTTTTGGCTGGGGACTCTTTCTAGACAACTTTATAGTTATAAGTTTTAAAAATAAGATGTTTATATTATTCAGTTATTATATAAAGTCAGCATACATGCTACTTTTAACTGTTAAGTTGGAAAATATATTTACTTTTATTTGTGGTGATGGACTCACAGCAATTAAGTTTCTTCAAGCACCACTGAAGTCTCATATTTATAATATGCTCTTTTGAATAAATTGATAGATTTATGGTGAAATTGTGTTGAAATTCGGCTGCGTTACAGAGCTATTAAATTCCACCTTGAGTTACAGGCCGTAAACGCAAGACCGTAAACCATTTGTCGAATGTTGGATGCGCGGCCGTGAACATGAGCAATTAGTCAAACACTTAGTTACGGGTTTAGACAGTGCCAATGGCAAAAGAGATCGTCATCATTGCATCACTGAAAAATGGAGGTTAGATTTCAAAGCCTTACAGGCTTCACTTACGAGTTATTATCAGACCCTCCTTCCAGAAATAATGCAATATTAATAAATCATGCAAGTTCCATTATATGTATTAACACATTGATTGCCGGGATCAATATAACACAGAAATTAAACATAAAAAAATATTTAATATTGCAGATTTGCGAGCTTGAGAATGTTGTGCTATTAATTTTATTACCTAACATCACTTTCCCTTTAATGATGAGTACAGTAGTGTGTTGATATTTACATTTACAGTGCCATGGATAGGACTTTAACCTCCTTGCGGGTCCTCTCTAGTACCCGTTGGCTTTTTTGCTCCATTTGCAGGTTACTGGGTTGAACACCAGTGAATTAGTTGCAATTCAATAGCGTTTTTCGAACATAACAGTTACGGGCTTGAAAGAACAAAGGATTTCCGGCCGCAGAGTGCAATTTTCGACATCCCGTAGAGTTTTTTCACTGTTACACCGCAAGTCGTTGGAGGGTTGCTTCACGCTGCCTATTTAATAGCCGCATGTTTTACTGGCTAAGTTATGGCTAAGTTACTGGCTAAGTGAATAGGGCTGCTGGTCTGGTAGGTCTCTGGTTATGCCAAGGAAGGCCCAGCTGGTTGTTCCAGTTATTCCACGGCCTATAGCGACTCATAGACTGAGAGGCTCGCAAGGGGCATCTAGGAAAGCTGGGTCTGCTCCACCCCCTATTCAATGGCAGGTTATGGGACTCAGCCAATCCTCATCTAGTAAGTCCTTTAAGATCTGTCTGTGATCATTCCAAAATACAAGTTATAGGACTATGTTCCTGCTGCAAATCTTGGTCCTGCCTAGTTCAAAGTGGTGTCCGGTACTGCTGCTTCTGTTCCTGTCTGGCTGGAGTTCTGACTGTATCTTCTGCTCTGTTACAGCTATCACCTCCTCCTTTGTGATGATTCTTGCATTCAGCTCCCATTCTGCTTCTGAGGACTCCCGTTTCCATTTTCTACTGCAATATAGCTGCCTGAAGCATTGCCAGTTTAATTTCAACGCCTTACAGTGATTTTGCTATTGTTTATGTACATGGGCTTATAAAAGCATTTTGACTTTTGATTTAAAAGGAATACGCACCAAGCTTTGTACATCTTGTGTTTTGCTCATTACATTCTTTTGCAACCTTACCCCTAAAGGGTATGAATTTATTGTTCCCAGTTCCTGACAGTATACCTGGTCAACATGGACCTGGGCAGGTAGACAAAAGCATTACATATTCAAGGTCATCTGCTTGAAGCCTATGATAATCACCTGACCCAGATTAATCAGAGACTTAACCAATGAACTGACATGGTCCATACTCTGTGTAACCAGTTGTTCTTCCAAACAAATGTTACGCCTCTTGCACCTTCTAAGCATGTAGAGACTCACAGCTCAGCCTATATTCAGAGACCTATTATTTCTACATGAAGTTGTTTACCTTGACAACATCCTAATCTATTCTCCGGCTTTTGCATAGTCATCATTTGCAGATGAAAGAAATGCTCCAGAAGTTTTGCGGAAATCACTTTTGATCTAAAGCTAAAAAAAGTGTTTTTGAAACAGACTCTGTGACATTCCTAGATGTGACGATAGGCTTGGAGCCTGCTGGCCACTACTTAAAATCCCTCCACGAAAGAGTTATGTCCTGTCCATTTTCCCCCATTGACCTTACATTGAGAGGTGTGTGTCTCTGTGATTGACCTTTTGATGACCCATCTGGATGCCCCAACTTTCCTCTTACACCTTCCTAAATATGGTTGTATTCATCTACTATTCCTTCCCCTACCATTGCAGTTCCTGCTAATTCCATCACCAGAGACCGTAAATTTGAACAATGGACTGGACATCTTAATAAACAACTTGCAGTGGATAGCTATTCCCAACAGTATAATTGAGCTAACTAGTTTGGAAGGAAACTTTTAATGTGTTATTTATGATGTAATTACCAGCTCACCCTGTGATGGAATTAACTCCCACAGCCCCAAGATTGGCCAGTCATGTACTACAGATGGCTGATTGAGATAACTGATTAAGGGCAGGTAATTTAATCATGTTTGTGGGTTGAACCAAAGTTGAATTGTTCTGGTTGCCTATAAATGTTCCAACTTTTTCGAATAAAGATACAATCTTCTAGGGAACATAATCATGGTGATCTGACTTTTATTTATAGTTTATAAACTCTGTTTGATATTTTTTATCCCTTTATGTTCTGCATCCTGGTGGTCCTAGAATAGAAGTTGGTCACCAAGAAGCTTATCCACTCCACAGTCCAAAGGAGGATTCCTGTAGCCAAGGCAGTAGACTTTTAGAGCTGAGTTCGACGCCCTTCACTGGGTCATGACATTAGGCTTCATTATCACTCCTCAGGGACTTCCTATTTACATTTATCATCTGATTAAAAGGCTTTGAGGAAGCCTGTGAAACATGAGCACACACTAAAACTCCCAAAGCTGTTCCCTTTGGTTTACTCCAGTACTTAGAAGTACCCATCTCGTCCATGGACCCACCTCCCCATGGATTTTGTCACTGACTTTCAGAGGGAATACAAGAATACTGTTATTTGGGTTGTTATCCCAGTAAGCCAACTTCATACCAGTTACTAAGTTGGCAGCTGCCTCTGACCTGGTGTATCTATTCCTCAATGAGATCTTTAAGCACATGGTCTTCCCTCTGAAATCCTCTCAAAGCAGAGGGGTACCATTCACAACAAAATTATGGAAAACCTTTATGAAGAGATTACATATTAGTTTGGTTTATTCTTCTGGATATCCACCCAAACTAACTGAACGTAAAAAATAAGTTTTGGAGCAGAACCTTTGGTGTTTCTGCTCAGCCGAGCAGGAAGACTGGATGGACCTCTTGCACTTGGCTGAACTTGCATACAACATTGCAAACCATGACTCCATAAGAACAACCCAATTTTACTCCGCTTTGGGCCATCCTCCATCCATCCCAATGACCAGTGTGCCCATTGGAAATCCTGCTGATGATGGGCTGAGGATCTCCAACAGGTTTGTTCTATGGCCAAGGAAGCTCTATAAGAGGCAACTGTTAACTAAAAAAAAACTATGAAGACGTAGAGACCTTCAGGAGGGCGACAAGGTGTGTTTGTCTACTAAGAATCTCAAACTAAGACAACTTTCCCACATTTTTGCCTCAAGATACATTAGCCCATTCAAGATTGAGACCAAGGTTGGCTCTGGGATTACAAGTTGGCGCTCCTTCTCCCACGTCCATCCACTATTCCAAGTGTTGCCCCTCAAACTCTGAGTCAAGAACCATTTCTCTTTGTCACACACCTATTTTAGAGTGAATGGATATGAAGAATTTGGAGTAGAAATTATTCTGGATTCCAGGTTCCTTAGGCTGAGCCTCCAATACCTTGTGGAGTTGAAGGTATTTGGACCAGAAGAGCACAAGTGGCTCTGCACATCTGATGTCCATGCAAAAATTTTGGTTCAACGCTTCCATCAGCTGCACCCTTCCAAGCCTTCCACAGAGGCCGTCCGGAGTCCAGGCCTGGGTGAAGGGGTACTACCAGGAGTACCTGGTCTGGTAGACCTTGGGGTAAACCAAGGAAGGCCCTGCTGATGTTCCGGACAATCCATGGTCTGTAGTGACTCTGAGTGGACTGCGAGGGAGACCCAGAAAGGATGGGTCTACTCTTGTGGGTTATAACTCGGCCCCCTAGTGACTGACCGGTGATGGGGCTCATCCAACCTGCATATAGTGAGTCCTTTATGATCGGACTGAGATCACGCCAAAGTATCAGTAATAAGACTCCTTTTGCTGCAAGTCTCTGTCCAGCTTCAGTTGCAGTGTTCTGTCCTGCCCCTTCTGTTCCTGTTTGGCGGGAGTTGTGCCTGTATCTTCTGCTCAGGTCTGTTGCAGTTGTGACCTCCACCTGTGTTTTGGTTCCTGCTTTCAGCTCCCAACTGGTCTGATATAAGCATTGGACTTTTGATTTAAAAGGTACTCACCAAGCTTTGTATATCCTGTTTTTGTTCATTACATTTGTTTTGCAAGGGAAGGGATTGAATTGCTAGTACCCGGTTCCTGACACAGTAGCATTAAATGGAATTCATACTGACAACAGAATGACCCTCCTAGGTGACAAATAAAAAATAAAGTGATAGTTATCCATAGTAAAGTATAACTGCAAATATAAGTTAATACAATAAAGATTGTATTTTATTTTTTGTTCTAAAAATAGATTCCCTATTATCAAGTATTGTTATTCAATAGAGCATACTATAAAGATATACCTTTTGTGGTGCTTCATTGCTTATTTGGTGTACCTGAGCATCTCTAATAAATTAAAGGACCATTGCAATTCACAAACACTTCACAAACTAACATTGGCAATTGTGTAAGTTTTAAGCATATAAACATGTTTAGTGAAAATGTGAGTTTTTAAAATATGTTTGTGTATAAAAGGTTCTATAACAGTCACAGGAGGGAATGATGACAGAGGAATGAAGAGGGGGGAGGATTTGTTATCACTGAAGTTTTTAGAATTTGACATCTACCCCCTTCCCCTACACATGCTGAAAAGCCGGTAGCTTGTAAGTATAACTGCAAGCCCTGCTCCTGCTGCAATGTAAAACCCTCTTTCACAAAAACAACCTTTATCAAAGTATCATGGATGCCCCTGAATTTTTTATAACTAATTCAAATCTCGCTTTATGCTTTTTCCCTAATTAATAAGTCAGACTACATTGTTTTTTTAAATAGAAAAAAATAAATACTGTAAATAAATAATAATAATAATAATAATAAAAAAAAAAAAAAATATATATATATATATATATATATATATATATCTAATAGCAGAAACAGTAAACTGGTGCAGAAAAGAAACTACGATTTAAGTTCATATGTTTTACTAATATTATGTTGTCCTCTATATACATTTAAACGTGTCACTTTTCTATAAATTATGGGCTGTCTTTTTTAATTATTCACTATCCCACAAAAGTCAATGGCCAAGTCCTCTTACTCATGGTACTGTCTTTGCCAGAGGGGTTTAGCACTGTTATATGGCACTGTTTAGTTTGGTTTAGCTCCCTCCTCAAAATTACTATAATAAAATTTTTCTAGAATAAGACTTTTTATAGGCTAAATTTCCACACACACACACACAACAATCTGAATTGCATAGTGTCTACATACTTTCATGTTAAGAAATACATTATTATAAGATAATTACAACTCCACAAGGGATGTATGATACCAAAAGAAGTACGAACATGCGGTTTTGATTACAATAATAGTCATGAGGTGCTAGATTTAATATTTACCAATTATGCTGTGGGGAAAATATCTATTCTTGTCAGCAATAAATACATAATTAATCTAACTAGAACATACTGTTAAGGTCCAAGGATCAGAAGGAATGATGCAGCCAAAAATATTATTTAAATATTAGCACGTATTTAATATTTTTGAAATTTCTGTGAAACACCTTTGGGATCCAGGTGTGAACAAATGCTGAGTACAAGCAATAACTCTAATTAATGGAAGTAATTAGCCTGCCAAAGAGTCAGAGGTATGTATTATTAATCACACATGTATTTCTAAAATAGTTATACTGGAAATATTATGGCAGAGAAAGGTAGAAACGTGCATATGGGCTCCAAACAGTTTCTTTCAAGATAGATCACTAAAACAATACGATTTTTATTTATCTTTATGATGTTTAATGTTTTTTTTATGTATCTTTATGATGTTGAATGTTTTCCTATGATGGAAGACTAGCTTTACTGCATACAATTAAGTATTTGGTTTTAAATACTCCTGCACAATTTTCGTCACAAAGTCCAAGGGCCTTGCGATGAGGCCTGATTGCAGCTAAGTCCCGGGTGTCTCAGGATGAGTGCCAGCTAAGTCCTGCGTGTCCACCCCTGCAATGAGCGATCATTCCAGCCTAAGTCCTGTGTGCCTCAACAGCTCGCCTTGCTTTGCGAGACTCGCAGTACAATGAGCACCTTTGGCGCTCATAGCAGCCTAAGTTCAGCGTGCCTCAACGGCTCGCCTCGCTTCGCGAAGCTTGCAAAGCACGACAACTAATGTAGTGATCATGTTGACACCTTAGTTATATATAGTAAAGGATGAAGTGATGGCGAACCATTGGAGAATTTAGTACGCAGTCTCGATAGAATAATATAGGGAAGGAAAAGTAGGGCTGCACAGGATACCCATCAGAGAATGCACATTTATGGCTTTCCAACACAGAAACATGTACGTCATGAATATCATGAATGTTAATGAAAATAAAACTACTGTGGTCATGCTTTGAAGAGAGAAATACAACACAGATATCAGTGTTAATCAACAATCTTAATGTCTAATTATTTTTTTTTACCAATATTATTCATATCTCACATTATCATTACCATCGGCATCATCCAATTTCTGCACATAGATCATTGATTTTACCTGTCCCCAAGGCTGTTCAATCCACTCTGTGCAAGAATTAACTGGGCATTGTTTACGTGCAGCTGGCCGGTCAGTAAGTCCACAGGAGTTTAAAGGTAGGACTTGTACTCTTCCATCTGACTTTATTTGCTGGCAAGCAACTTGTCGTTGGTGGAATATTTTGACACAAGAGAAAGGACACTCAGACCACGGACCTGTCACCCATCTGAAAAGATTAAGCAACAGGAAAAACATGATTCAATTGTGATTAAACTTTGGTGGTATTTTTTTATATACTCCACCACTTCACAAGCCATCAATTATGGTAACCAAAGGATATTCCAATTCAAGATGATATTTGTATTCTAGTAATATGCTCCACTCCTCACCTTGCTGGACAGTCCTGTATGTTGCATGACTGAGATGTAACCATTAATGGCTGAAGATGTTCACACAATGAATCATTTACTCGTCGTCCCTCTGCATCCACACAATTTTGGGTTCTAATCTGTGTTCCTGTGTTTCCACATGTCGCTGTACAATGGGTCCACTCTCCATATTCTAATTTATACACTGTGATAGAGAAAAGTTATGAAGGTAAGAAACTATCATAGAAGCAGCAATGCAATAAATAAATACAAAATAAAGGTGGCAATATGCATTTTCTATAACTTTTCTTTTAATTATTATTATTTATGTATTCATAAATCAGACCTCATCATAAACAAAATTTAGGCAACCTAAGATAAGATACAATTTGTCTATCCACATTTAAGAGAAAATGAACCTGATCTTATTAAACACCACAAGTAATATATAAAGCATGGTTTGGTTGAAGTATTTCATGTATTGCCTGATATTTCTACATTAACTGTCATTAACTAATAATGTAACAATATCCAATCAATATTCTTAAATGAGTAAGAATTATCAACCTCAATCTACATTTTAGAAAAGGCTAAAAAAATCAAAACTAATTTTATCATTAAGTCACTTGGCGGACATTTCGTTCTGAGCGCAGTATGGGTCTGACCATCCACACAATTCAAACCTTTGTATTTGGTCACTGAACTTCCAGTGAATGCATTTCCATCCCTTTTTTGACACTCGGTTAGAGATGAAGCACTGCACAATGTTGACAGATTTTTATGTGATTGCAGAAAGAGCCAGATTTTTCTGCAATAACCAGTAACAAATGATAGTTTCCAGCTGTGTCCACAGACTCATTACTGCAGCACATTACACACTCCTTAATTCATTGTTTTCCAATGTTCTTTTTTCTTTACATGTACTTTTAATTTTATTGTTAATTCATTCAAGCCGTTCTGCATTCTATAATTTGGTTAAATTACTTTGATGAAAATTTGGCAAAAACAATGTGAATTATGTTAGTGCCTTACTCCAAGAGAGGACATGCCCTATCTACTTGAATGTCAAGTTACACATTGAGATTATTCCTGGTGGTGTGTATTCATACCAGTTATTTCTTCCACTCAGTAATATGAAAGGGTGAGAGATGCCGTAAGGAGAAGAACATTTTTTCAGGCTATGTATTGTTTTCCGAACAGCAATTAAAGGCTTTACTAGCAATTATCAGCAATTATGTGGGTTTATTCAGTCATCATAATATAATATTAGCACAGCAATGTCACAGGGTTGAACATTGAGCGTCCTAAAAATACTTTGTATCCTGTTTTTGAATTTGAACTTACTGTAAATTAGTAAGAATAAGGAAATAAGAAAAACATTTAAATGAAATCATGCCAGTATTGTACACTTACCAGCACAAATAATATGGAGAAAGCAACATGGACAATATCAGTTTAATTGATATGACCTATATAGTTGTCATACTACAAGTTGTCATCACAGTTGCGGGGGCGGAGGCCCGCAGGCGCTCATCACAAGGCTCACAGGACTTAGCTGCAATGAGCGCCAAAGGTGCTCATTGCAGGGCTAGAGATGAGCACCGCAGACGCTCATCGTGAAGCTTGCGGCGCTCATCGCGAGGCCCATAGGACTTTGCAAAAATTGCAAACCTCGCAAAAATTGTGGAGCACACAAAAATTACGAATTTAACGGCCGAATCACAGCACTCGAAAGACCAACAAAAAAAAAAAAAAACATGCCTCAAATTAACTTACACACACAGCACAGGGGGAGAGCCAGGGAGACTGTGAGTGAGGTTGCAAGTTAATTTGAGGCATATTTGCGTCTTTACAAGATCTAAAATCGCCTAAGCAGTAACAGTTAACTCAAGGCAGTAACACTTATCTCAAGGCAGTAAGACTTAACCCAAGGCAGTAACACTTAACCAAAGTCAGTAACAATTATTACGAGGACCCTAAACTACACTGGGGGAGGCTCGCGATGAGTGCCGAAGGTGCTCAGAGGGGACGTAGCCTTGCATTGTGTGGCAAACAGCATTGCCTGGCTTAAATTTGTATTGCCGTCAAGTCGCTAGTCCTTTATAGTTTGAGTATAATTCTGATGATGATGTATAGAAAATATCTTTTGATGGGTAATACAAACTAACAGCCCCCTCTATTCTGTCTATCCTCACAAATAAAATTATATGATCACCCTATCAGTCTTTAGACACTATTGTATTATTTTAAATTTACAGCATTGATCACAATGCTCGACAATCCTGCAATTAGGAAGTTTGGAAAATTAACTTCAATGATTCAATGTGTCCCCATGTATATTGAAAGTTTACCTCACTTATTAACTACCCATTATGTGAAGCAGTGCTTCCACAAATGACCCCTGAATTTTGTATCCTTAGATTCAACTTGTGTTTCTTGTTCTAGTATTCCAGTTTGTCTACAAGTTTCCACAATGTGCCTTTTGGGCAACTAAGATATGCAAATAAATGTCATGAAGGCTTTTACATCACAGTTAGACCACAGGCCAGGATTAACATCATTATTACATGACTCACATTGTAACCTGTCAAGTGCAAACAATCAGGTGGCCAAACTGTTCTATAGCGCTAAAGTATATGACATTTACTACTTTGTGTTATCTGCTATTTCAGGTTTAGGAGAAGAAATCATAGCACAACCTGGCTGAACAATTGCTTTTTAATTATTTTTACAGATAATGAGGTGTCATATTTAAAATATGCTTATTTGCATAATAATAATTAATTTATATAGTGTTTTTTTCCCAGAAGGGACTCAGAGCAATTAGGGGAGAAGAGAAAAATATCTGTAATTTATTGGCAGGCCTTGATGAAGACAATTGTCTTCAGTTTCTTCTTGCACAAATTAGGGGCCTTTGTGAATGATAGTGGTAGAGCATTACAGGATATAGGTGCACATAAAATGCCAGGATCACCATTCTGGTTAATAAATTGTCACCTGAAGATTTTAGAGAATGACTTGGAATCATGTAATGCTTTGGATGTCAGCAGGCCAAGCTTGAAATATATCTATCTTTTCACAGGGAGCCAGTGTAGGGCACATAGGTTATGTGGCAAAACTAAAACTGGATTGTAAACGACCTTGAGGCAGCGGTGATATAAGGCATGAACCAAAGTATTGGAGTCTTCTGGGGATATCAAGTGCTTCATCTTGGCTGTGGCATTCAGATGGAAAAAAATAAAGATTTGATCACAGCTGACGCAATGTTTTAGTGTCAGATCATAATCTAGAACAACCCCAAAGTTATGCACTTGTTCGGATTTTAACAGCTTTGACTCCATAAGTTGAAGGCCCACTCCTGTATGGCCCAAGGAAGCTGTTGTCATATGACAGAGACCCACCAGAAGTATGTCTGCATTTTGTGGGTTCTTTCTCAGCCAGGTCCTATTTTTTTAATCTTGAAGATCTTCTAGACATCTATTAGTAGCAATGGTTGGATGTTTTACATCTGGGTTGAAAGACAGATGAACAGTGGTAGTTGAGTCCATGTTTTCCGATAATCTCTACCATTGGTAGCATGTGTACAGAAAACAGCACTGGAGATAAAATAGAGAATTGTGGAACTCAACCCTCTACATGACAGATTGATCGGTTTAGAGGAAGAAACTCTGCTAGTGAGAAAAGATTTAAACCAGCTGAGAAGAGTGCCACTGAGGCTACAGTAGTTCTTCACCTGCTCAATTAATATCCTATGGCCTACTGTGTTAAATGTGGCACAGAGTTCAAGGAGCATTAGGACTGAACAATCGCCTCTGTCTCTTGCTATCAGAACATAATTAAAAACATGAATACTTGGTCGTATCTGTGCTGTGTCTTTTCCGGAGCCCTGTCTATAATGGATCATAAAAGTTATGGCTGCACTGCAACTGCTTTTTCAATCATCTTTCCTAAAAGGCAAGATTTGAAACATTCTTGTCCTACGATTTTATAGCAGAGCTATGACAAGTACCTCCTTTACTTGATCAGAAAAGATGCTACTGTGCAGTGAACATATCACTATTTTATGAATGCTGGGACAATCAGATCAGAACAGCATTTGAGAAAACAAACTGGGCTTGGATCCAGTTTACAGCGGTTGGAGCCCAGCTGCTTAATTATCTGCACCATGTGTTCCTTGTCCACTTGAGCAGAGTTCACGTTCAATGTTATATTAGGTTGTAGATAGGTTGACTTGCATAGCCTTACAACTGAGCAGATGGTCTGGTTCAAGATTTTTCTGACCACAAATACTCCTTTCTTGCAGGTTATGATAGCTTGATACATTTTTAGATGGTACACTGGTTTTATCTCTTCTGCAGTTTTCCAGTTCTCTGCCAAAGGCAATCATAGCTGCTTCCATTTCTTTTTAATTGCTTCACGGTATCATCAAACCAGCGGGAGTATTTGCATAAAGTGAGAGCAGACAGTGGGAGTGCTGTCCATTACAGCTGTCACAGCTTTATTATAATAGTGGACAAGAGCACAAGGTTCATCACAGACACTAAATACATCAGAGAGACCAAGTTTCTTCCTTATACAGTTTCTTTGTTAGTAGGTCTATAATTATGCATTAGGTGTCCGAACCACTCGGGAAAACAAGGTCAAGTGAATGACCACTTTTATGTGTGGAAATATGAATTACCTGCTAGTGTCCCAGGCCATCCATTGTGCAGATTAGGTATTGTCTAAACTGTAACAGGTTGTCATTAACCCAAGCCACCCAGGATGTTCAAGAACAAACCTTGCAACAAGATCTGTGGTTTCTTGCACAAACTTCTTTCCCTCTTCAGGAGGGTGATAAAATATTGCCACTCCTCCTCCACTCGTGGACAGTGAAGACCTGGATATTGAGGTGGTACAGCAACTTCTAAGATGGTAGTTTTCATCTAGCTAAGTCTCTGTGATAAATGCTTAATGTGACGATTCAATAAGGTCTGCAATAATATGTTGTTTTAATGGACCTGGCATTGCCTGGGAGGAATATCTCTGTGTTTTTTTTTAAAGAGTGGTCATCTGGGACTGGTATCCGATGGGAGGGGTCTTGGGTTATTTCCTCTTGTACTCTGTAATGTATATTAGTTGCTGGACTGCACACATTATCTATCTGTCTCTCCTCTGGTAATGTGAATTGGAAAGCATTTTTTTTTGTGCTGGAATATGTTGTAGTTACCTTAATCTTTCTCTACTCCTGCATCCTTTATGTGTTTTCTAAAGGATTCATAGAGATTTCAGGTTTACCCAGGCCTTGCCTTATGGCATATAAGAAACTGCAATATAGCAGTACAGCAGTGAGATAGTTAATGATCTGGACATCCTGCTGTGTCCACAAGCCATAGCATAGGGACAGACAAGCATGCCTGGCTAGATGCAAAATGTAGTTAAGATTCCTTTGGCGTGCAGATATCTGTAGATTACAGGCAGCATGGCTAGCAGTAGATTTGAGGCTTTGGATTTTTGTTTTATAATTATCCAATTCAAGACTTGCACATATCCAGTATGTGAGGTGATTATTTCTAAATAGTTTTTTTTCTAAGGGTGCAATTTATAAGCATTTGTAACTGGGATCCCAAGCAGTATCAACCACCCCAGTACCTTGTTTTGGAGTCCTAAGTAAAAAGCTCTTTCAGTGTGACTTCCTTTGTAGCTGGTGACGGAACAAAATAAGTCCTCTCTGAATCTTTGCCCAGAAGTGCAATCTGGTTGGATCCAAATGTACAGTGTTCAACGAGGAGTCAAATCCTTCAATATGTTTTGTGTTCTTTTAAATTGGATGGATTAAATGAAGATCTTTTAGAGAGATTCTGGAGCATGAAAAGGGTGATGTAGTCATTTTGAGCACGCTCAGAATCTATAGCGTTTTGACTTCAGCTTCACTTGAGAATGGGCAGAACCATTCATTTTAACATTTACAGAATAATCCTCACAACAACAAATACAGAGAGAAAATAAAGAAGCATTATATATTACAAAACCTTTTTCCCATTACCAAGACAACTTTTTCAAAAAAGATCCCATACATATTTGTCCTTGGATAAATAACCCACACTTGACTGCAAATGCAGCACTTTCAGGACATTCCTCTTAGTAATTCTAAATTGGAAATATAAGTTGCAGTCAACCTGTCTAGAGCGAAGACATTGTTTTTCCATAGAGATCTATAACTCAGCTGTGCAATGCACTGACATACATTAATGAAAGGTTCAATAAGAACTTAACAAATTCTGTTATTTAATCTTTAACCTAGAATTCTGATAGGTCTCACTAATGAAAAAAATATAATCTTAATAAACATAGTTCTATGTTTCAAAGTCCCAGGTCTTTAGTAACAAAGTCATTTGAAAATCAAAAATACAATTCTATGAAATAGTAAAACTCATCAATATTGCATAAAATATTGCTATGTGTATTTAAAAGTTACAAGATGAATGTAGTTCATACAATCTCACCTTCTAGGGTGACGTTTACCCAGGCAGACATTGTCCTGGAATTATTTGAAGTCAAACATCTGTATTCTCCAGAAAACTGCTCAGACAAGGGATTTATTTCTAACACTCGGCCAGAAACCAGAATCCTGTATTTGAAGCCGCTTATGTCTTCAATTGGTTGTTTTCTTAGAAACCAGTGAATTGTGTTCCGGTGGCTAGTTTGTACTGGACAACCTGCAGGGATATCAGAAAAGAACAATTCTTTATTTCTGCAGATTTTCAGACTAATCCGTATTTAAAGGAATCTAACCACACTCTAACGTAGTTGTTTTTTATAGGTTATTTGATAAGCAATACAATAATAGCTCTGTACAGAAGTCAATTCAGTGGTTATGCTGCATCCTTATCCCAGATTACCACACAAATCTATCTATCTATCTATCTATCAATATATCTATCTGTCAATCTATCTATACAATTTGTCAAAAACGGACAGGTGTACAAAAAAGTTGCTGTATATAGAGATTATTATAATATGGACACACTACTCAGTGGCACTGTACACGCATCCTGAGCAACCTGTTGCCCCAGAAATGGACCTTGCTGGACTAGGAAAAGGTAACATCACTGTCTTTCAAGTCAATATAATTAACAGTTTGTAAGTAATTTTGTTTTATATATGACCTATATAGGCCAGATATACTAAATGGTGGAGTGCTGGAGATGTATTGGAGAGTTACTAACATTTTACGTTCCTCCCTTAGTATATATTTTCCACAGAGCCTTGGTGCCACATATCTGATGAACATTACTCATTACAGTCATGCTGTTTCAGTAGTTCAAGCTTAATTAATGTCATTACTTTTACCATGCAAATAATCTTACCTATACGCAACAGGTCACCATGTCTTCCTACAACACTACTGCCAGATGCAGATGCCATCATAACCCGACGCTTGCCCTTCACCTTGGTCTGTTCCTCATGAGAGTCCTGCAGTTTATGGCCTGTTAAAAGATGGCACATGTAAGAACCTTAGTTTCTGTTAATGAAATATGAATTCAGTGTGTAAAGTAGCCAAATGTTTACTAGCCAATATTAAAACAGCTCTAACATCTAAATCAATATTTATAATGTTCTCAATTCAAGAACTAGACTAGGTAATTATATGATTTAAACAACAAAACACATTATCACCTATTATGTCCATTATGGGGCAGCCATTTATTTGTGTTTTATCCTGGTTTGTCACCTGTGGTACTTGCAGATAAGGTGCTACTGTAAGCTGTGTTCCTTTGCATACCTATTACATGCAATAAAACTAAACTAAAATTGCATTTGTATCCATACTCCCCTTTCAAATGAGAAACCAAATAAAAAAAAGAAAGGAATGCCCTCAATGAGAAATAACAGTATAATGGCTTATAGTTATCATTAAACATTACTATATTATGCTTTCTTTCTAAAAACATGTTGTGCATTAAAAAGAGTATACTATATATAGGAGACTTTAGTGTTTTTTTAAGTCTAGTAAAGTCTTTTATGAAATAAATGCATTTATCAAAATGCTCAAATATATCTGTTTTTTCCTGTAGCTTTCAGGTTCAAATATTTCCTTTTAGTGTCTATTGATACTTGGAGGTGTGAAAAGAACAAGCTAGACTTATCATTCAACACTAATAACAGTAGGCTGAAAAGGAAGTCTTTGAAGCTTTAAAATGAGCATGGGAAGACACACACTGGACAGGAAAGCAGTAAAAAGGTAAAATCCGATTTCAGTTACCAACCATTGCATATATTAAAAGACCATCTATCAAAGAGGTTCAAAGTGCAATTGTGGAGTAGGCAACACATTGTGTGGGAGCAACCTTTAAGAGTAGAGCACCAACCATGATCATTCTCTAGTTGTATGTTGTTAAAGGATAATTAAAGTACCATAATAATATATGTTCTTTTGAAGAAGTAATTTAAAAAATGGGTAAAATAATTTTAGAAAGTAAAAAATGTGATTTACTAATCATTATTTGAACGTAAGCTGCATTAGGAGCCATATGTGGGAGGGTACGCCATATGTGGGAGGGTACTCTGGACATTCTACGCCCACAGTAAAAATACTGGTATGTCAGCTTTATTTCAAGAACCAATAAACACACAAGGTGATTTAAGACGTAACTGCCTCAAGGTGGAAGTGACACAGTAGAGGGTCAAATATTGCATCATTCAAAACTATAGTTAATAGCAATTAGTTTATCAACTGAACATTATTAAGAAAAAAAATATTTTCTTAAAGTAAACTGCAATAATTGGGGATCTGATTGCACTGTATTCAATCTAAGCAACAGTATATGATGCAGAAAAGAATGAAGACCCCTGGGAGAAACTAAGCTGATAAAGCTAATTAATCCCTATGCTCTACACAATCTCAATCCTCATTCTTCTGAACTTCACATGGTTTTAGATGGAATACAACACAGAAATAACCTGCAGTCTTCACCCATATACAGTGAGGGAAAAAAGTATTTGACCCCCTGCTGATTTTGAACGTTTGTCCACTGACAAATAAATGATCAGTCTATAATTGTAATGGTAGGTGTATTTTAACAGTGAGAGACAGAATAACAAAAAAAACAAGAAAAACGCATGTCAAAAAAGTTATAAATTGATTTGCAGGTCAATGAGGGAAGACGTTTCTTGTAGTTGGCCACCAGGTTTGCACACATCTCAGGGGGGCATTTTGTCCCACTCCTCTTTGCAGATCCTCTCCAAGTCATTAAGGTTTTGAGGCTGATGTTTGGCAACTCAAACCTTGAGCTCCCTCCACAGATTTTCAATGGGATTAAGGTCTGGAGACTGGCTAGGCCACTCCAGGACCTTAATGTGCTTCTTCTTGAGCCACTCCTTTGTTGCCTTAGTTGTGTGTTGTTGGGTCATGGTCATGCTGGAATACCCATCCATGACCCATTTTTAATGCCCTGGCTGAGGGAAGGAGATTTTCACCCAAGATTTGACGGTACGTGGCCCCGTCCATCGTCCCTTTGATGTGGTGCAGTTGTCCTGTCCCCTTAGCAGAAAAACACCCCCGAAGCATAATGTTTCTACCTCCATGTTTGACGGTGGGATGGTGTTCTTGGGGTCATAGGCAGAATTCCTCCTCCTCCAAACATGGCGAGTTGAATTGATACCAAAGAGCTCGATTTTGGTCTCATCTGACCAGTTCTCCTCTGAATCATTCAGATGTTCATTGGCAGACTTCAGACAAACCTGTACAAGTGCTTTCTTGAGCAGGGGGACCTTGCGGGCGCTGCAGGATTTCAGTCCTTCACGGCGTAGTGTGTTATTGTTTTCTTGGTGACTATGGGCCCATCTGCTTTGAGATCATTAACAAGATTCTCCCGTGTGGTTCTGGGCTGATTCCTCACCATTCTCATGATCATTGAAACTCCACGAGGTGAGATCTTGCATGGAGCACCAGTCTGATGGAGATTTACTGTTATTTTGTGTTTCTTTCATTTGCAAATAATAGCACCAACTGCTGTCTCCTTCAAACCAAGCTGTTCGGCAATGATCTTGTAGACCATTCCAGCCTTGTGTAGGTCTACAATCTTGTCCCTGACATCCTTGGACAGCTCTTTGGTCTTGGCCATGGTGGAGAGTTTGGAATCTGATTGATTGATTGCTTCTGTGGACAGGTGTCCTTTATACAGGTAACGAGCTGAGATTAGGAGCACTCCCTTTAAGAGAGTGGTACTAATCTCAGCTCGTTGCCTGTATAAAAAACACCTGGGAGCCAGAAATCTTGCTGATTGATAGGGTATCAAATACTTATTTCCCTCATTGACCTGCAAATCATTAAAATTATAGACTGATCATTTCATGTCAGTGGACAAACGTTCAAAATCAGCAGGGAATCAAATACTTTTTTCCCTCACTGTAAATGAGACAGACTATGATCGATATTGCATAAGAAATAGTGACTAACAGGCAGGTTTACTGTAAGAAAATGCTATTTTTAAAAACAACACCAAATTGATAAAGGACTTGTTGTTACCTATAGTTTTAAATTATATTTGGAACCTTCTCTGTGTCATTTTTAAAAAAGGCACATTTGCGGTAACTTGTAAAACTGAACGATGCATTTTTTCCTTTTAACAAACTGTGGAAACAGATGTATATATTTGAGTGAGCTGCTTCAACATGTGATGAGGAACCACGAAGGCAAAATGAAGATGAACGTATACTTTAAAATGTTTGGTTGAGATTTCATTGGTGTAGGCAATTAAAGTATACTACTCCCATAAAAATCTGCAATAGAGACATCAAGCAGACACAACGTGCTTTGAGCATATGTTAAGGGTTATACTTTACAGTGCAATTGGAGTGAGGAGGATAAAAACCAAGGATGGTTTTACATTTAATCAACAAGCTCAGAAAATGGAGACAAAACTATTATTTTTAAAGAATGCTATAAAAGCTCATTCTAAAACTGCACCACACACTCTGTCATAACTAAAAAATGCAGGAGGAAAGCTTGATACTAACCAGATAGGTGAAGAACGGACATTGCTACTGTTTTTCCGAGAGGGTTTGTTGCTATGCAAATATATGTCCCTTGGTTTTCAGATGATATATTTGTAAGCAGCAAGGAGCCATTTGAAAGCAAGAATGAGTTGTTTGCCATGGAGAATTCTTTTTTCAACCAAGTTAGTTTTGGATGAGGTGAACCTATCAAACAAATGAATGCATAGTAGATGAGATATTGCTGATCCGGTTACTGCACAGCTGTTCAATGTAGAGGAACACGTTAGTCAATTTACAGTATATCAACAGTTTTTTGTGTAAAACCAGCTAAATAGTTTTTCAGACACATGGCAAATAGAAAATCGGAATTGGGAAAAAAAGTAAAGTGTTTGTACTTATGCATAAGAAAATCACAGAAAGAACACATATTATATAGAAACAATTTTTTTTTAATGAACAGGCCTATTTAGTCTGGAAATAGGCGTAAATGGACTCCCAACAGAAAGTTGATTCATTTTAAAAAGCATTAAAAACTTCTATATCGTAAATTATTTCTAAATTATGATACTGTGCGGCTCAGGGTGCTTGATAAGGGTGGAAGAGGGGTCTAACTATTTTATTATTAACCTAAAAAAAATAGAGAGAGTCCCTTTAAAAGATGCTCTATGATGAAAAACATGTTTGTCAGATTAACGAATTTCAAGAGCATAATTATGCATAAAACAGGTAATAATGTTAGTGTAACTGCACTAGGCAGCCCTTTATAAAAACATATTTTTCACTATAACATTTCCCTGTGTGTATTGTCCACTTGGCCATTAAAAAGAGCTGCTACATCTTAAGTAGGAATGAAAGTGTTAACAGGCTGGTTATAAAGACTGAGATATGAGATAGAAGTAAGAGCCTGAACCAGACTGGCCAGACTTGGCAGCTCCTAGCTAAGCAGGTAACCCCTGGTAATAGGACAGCATACTTATGCACCAAATGTACAAGCGGAAGTCAATATGGCCCCAAGTGTATTGTGTTTAAACTGAAGATTGTGTATTTTATCTTTATGTTTAACACCTTCATTTTTTAAAGTTTGTATGCAATAAACAGATTCTCTTAGATTAAGGAAACTGTGAGCTCCAGAACAGAGGTCTAACCAGTGACACCCCTCTTTTGGCCAGTACAGCTGACCTTTTCCATGCAGGATCAAGGTTTACATCTTGCCTTGCAGCGGTCTGATAAAAGATTTAGTGTGATAAGAGATCAACCTTCTGCCTTTCTCCACATCTCTATAGAACACACACAACTTAAAACTCCCAAGACATCAGGAAGAGCTGTACACAGTCAAGAAGAAATCTTCTAATATATTCTTTTCAGTTTAAGACTTTCTCTAAAATGCTTTAACGCTCATAGTTTACACAGCTGCTAATGTTACAGACTTCACAAATATGTAAGGTCTTTTAATTAATCCTAACAATATCATTATGTATGCCCATTTCAACTGATTTCCCTTCTGTAGTGGTGTCCAAAACATACCTTTTAAGTGATGACTGGTAGATCTGAAGTGCATAGTAACACAATATTCAGCTTGTGGGAAAATTAAAATCTCACTATATCTAGAAAATGAAATCCCATTGGCTTTTGGGAATTCTGGTATGGGTGAGGAAGCAACATTTAAGAGATAACACAAATGTATGTAAATAGTAAACATCAGGGTCTAGTTATCAGGAGAGCTGTAGTAAATATCTGGGTAAATTCTAGGAAACAATCACCCACATTGAGGTTACCAGAACAAGGTTGGGGTTGTTTGCAAATGTGATTGTATTGTCACAGGTAGCAGGTTAAGATAGGTGTCAGTCAAGAGAAGTGAACGGATCACACACAGAGGTAAAAAAGACAATTGAACATGCTAGGAGTATAAAACCTTGCTTGGGCACTGCTGTAAACTAAGTCTAATGTCATCACTGTCAATCATTGGCATCCTTGTCTCTGACACTCTGGGATGATGCACCCCCATCAGCAATGAGGTACACCCCTCTGGGTGAAGCATTGTACCTCTGTGGCACAAACCACTCAAAGATGCAGAGAATACAGAGGATAATGGGGGTGACGGTGGTGAGTACACAATCCCTTACTCAAAGTATTTTGGAATGCAAACACTTTAACTACGTATGCATTTCACCTTATCACCAACATATAGAGTACATGAATAATTCTGGTAATAGTATAAAGCCCACAAACACACACATGGCTTTCTACTACATATTCCTTGCAAAGTAACTGGCAAAATGTATTTTGCAAGTAAACACAATAAAGTCAGTTAGCATAATCCTCTAAATATTGTGATAGGCAAATCAATATATATATATATATATATATATATTAATATTTTTCTATATCTGGTAATATATTTTATTGCAAGTGCTGAAAGTATTTATGAGCCATGGCTAAAAATCTTAACCCAGAAGACAGAAGATGCCGGCAGTAAATCATGCATGCAGGAATTCTGTTTCCCTTTTTACCAGAAGGAGGCATGAGATGAGCAAACTATGGATGCTTCTTAATATACTCTGAATATTTATAGACAGTACGAAAGCAATTAAGCATGATTTCTTTCAAATGTCAGTCTTAAAAAGTTTTGATATAAGCTGGCAATATAAGTATTTTCTGAGAGAAAAACAAAGAATCCTTTCTATGAATGCTATAAATGTTATCCAAGAGTAACTTGGAGAGAGAGCGCTGTTGATATTTATACCACATGTGTTGACTGAAAAGCATTTGGCTGTAAAAATAAAACACAAATCAACCCTAGAATGCAGTAAATATATCCAAGCTTCTGCAACGTGGAACCAATGGACAACGACTGGGAATTACTGCAGGACAAATGTTATAACCAGTCTGTAAGCAAAACAAAAATATACAAAATTATTTTACAGGGTTCAGGAGACCTCTGGGCTGCGGGTGGGGGTCCGCAGCTGTGTTTTGATGTTTATGTAGAATCCCTACTGTTTATCAATCCCATAAGTGTTAGACAACACAACGTCATCAACTAAAAAAAGACTCTATTATTATTTGTAAAGCAGTCTTACTTCTGAGTTGTTATATTAAAAGGTCCTATCCTGCTTTGTGTGTGCCGGAACAGAGTGCCGCCGCCGCTGACTCTAGGAACGTGCGCGAGCTACAAGAGCCATCTAGTGCCATGAATGAGCTACTAAGCCCGGTTAGTGGTTTAGGGTAAGGCTTAGAGGGTTAGGGTTAGGAGGTTAGGGTTACAACATGACGCAAGCATATAAAATAGGATAGGTCCTATTAACATTTTTAAGTTAATCATAATTTCTCTGCAATTTAAATGTGTAGGTTATCTAGCCTGATCAATGCTTTATTATGTTTAGCAACACGGACGTTTGGTAAAGTATTTCTTCTCAAGTAGTATTAGTGTAAGCAAACAAACCTGCTTTTTTATGTAACACTAATCAGAGCAAATTAATAACAACGTTTTTGAAAAACAAGCAGTAAAGTCACATATCACCAAGTAGCAAATTCAAATGAGAGTCTATAAACTGCAGGGCACACAGGATATTTTATTAAAATGATAAAATAACTAGCGACTTGCCCATCAAAAATGATGGGGCAAAAAAAAAAAGTGTTGAAATGCTGTTTGCCACACAATGTGAGTGAACTATGTGCCTCAACTATATAGACCCCTCTAACACACTAATGAACGCATGTAATAACACTATAAGTGTCATGAGGGTCATCCAGGACCCTCAAAACACAAAGTGTAGTAACTACACCATTTTAACCCGGTCTCTTATGGGGGTCTATACAGACCCTCATAAGCCTCTATTTAACCCCATTAGTCCCATAAGGGCATTTAAAGACCCTCATAGGACAGTTAGAAGCCTAACATTATCCGACAAGTGCTATGAGGTTCTCCAGTACCCTCAAGACACTAAGTACAAACACTACACTGCACTAAACCCACCCCAATAAACCATTAAATCTAAACTAACACCCCTCTACACTAACCTATTAACACCTACACTACTTACCTACACAACCTACCTACCCCCTAATAAACCCCCCCACCACTGTAATTACAGAAAATAAAAAAAAACTAAGTCACAAAAAATAAAAAATCTAAATTACAGAAAATAAAAATAGGTTTTCTGTATGTAGATAGCATTTATTGTATGTTAGATAGGGGTATGTATTTTAGATAGTTAGGATGTATTGTATATTATATAGTATTTATTGTATGTTAGATAGAGGTATGTATGTTAGATAGATAGTATTGATTGTATGTTAGATAGGGGTATGTATTTTAGATAGTTAGGATGTATTGTATATTATATAGTATTTATTGTATGTTAGATAGGGGTATGTATTTTAGATAGATAGTATTTATTGCATGTTAGATAGATAGGGGGTATTGTATTTTATTTGTACTGTATTGTATGTATTCTATATGTATTTCTTTTTCAGGTGTGTAATTTTTTTTCTGCAGTGGGGGTGGGGGGGAGTTGTAATGTATTTTTTTTTATTTTCTGTAATGTTCCTTTTTTCCTCTTCATAGATCCTCTCCAAGGGCCTCATTCTATTAACGGCCTTAAAATGGCCGCAGAGCTGCGATTCCTTGCGGCCATCTTCCGGCCCCGTGTAGAGCTACTGCTACCCTGCTATTCAAATGGACGGCGCCACAAGGATATACCCCTTACGGCCGGCCGCACATCATGCAAACGGCCGCAAGCGTTTTTCCTGCGCCCGTAAATCTTATTTTCCGGCCGCAAAGTCAAAAAACTGTAAATGCAAATATAAATTCAAGATGGCACTGTAAAGCTCCGTAAATGCTAGGCATCATAATGGGGTACATGAGGTTTAATAGCAACACCCTCTCAAGCTTGCACATCGCCCAAATCCGATACATCATTTACGGTTTATTTTCCGTCCCGTAGTCCCGCGGGCTCGTCCTTGTTAAAACCCGTACGGGTTCGGAGGTTGAGGGCCGCAAACAAAGCATAGTAGAAGCCAATATATATTCAATCCAGCACTGCAAAGCACTGTAAATGATGGGGAACATAATGGGGGGGGGGGGGCATGAGGATTAAGAGCAAAACATTCTCAAGCTTGCACATCGCCAAATTGTACTTTGATTTTAAAATCCGTCCAAGTCCCACGGACTTCAATGATCAAGCCCGTAGCTCGTTTATTCAATCGCGTAGCTCCTTATTCAAACCCGTGCAGCCTTGCATGGTAGATAAAACACGAAGATTGAACATGAAGTTAAATATCTTTATTTGCGGATTTGAGAGTAGGGGAATGTTGAGCTATTAATTCTAAAACCAAACATCACTTTCACTTTTAATAAACGTACAGGATGGCTTTTCTATGCTACGACTTGTAAGTAAGCTCTTTACGACCCGTGGGTCTATTTTACCCATTTACGGACTTGACGGAGGCTAATCCTGCAGCATTTGCGGGTCTGAGGTGCTCCAAGCCCTTGGGACTTTGTCCACGGACATTTGACATGAACTAAAAATGATTTTCAGATTTGAGTGTAGGGGAATGTTGTGCTATGAATGCTAACACCTCCAATCACTTTATCGTCTCATGAAAGTGCAGGATGGCTTTATTATGTGCTTAATTGGTGCTAGCGGGACCTTTTTGGTGCAAGTAAGCTGCGGCTCGGTTTTAGATAATTACGGCCATGACGAGAGGGTTTACATAGCATTTGAATAGCAACCGTGGCTTTCTTGCGGCCGTGTAAGATCAAAGGCTTTCCTGCGGCGCGTGCGGCCGCAAGGGATAACAGGGCGCCGGCCGCAAGCCTGCCGGAGCCCTCCGCTGCAAGGGAATAGAATAGGCAAATAGCCTGCGGCCGGTCCTTGCAGCCACGCATCTCCTAAGGTCGTTAATAGAATGAGGCCCCAAGTCATTAAGGTTTCAAGGCTTATGTTTGTCAACAGGGACTGCTAGGCCACTCCAGGACCTTAATGCACTTCTTCTTGAGCCACTCCTTTGTTGCATTGACTGTGTGTTTTGGGTCATTGTCATGCTGAGATACCCATCTACAACCCATTTTCAATGCCCTGACTGAGGGGAGGAAGTTCTCACCCAAGATTTGATGGTACATGGCCCCGTCCATCGTCCTTTTGATGCGGTGCAGTTGTCCTGTCCCCTTAGCAGACAAACAACCCAAAGCGGAATGTTTCCACCTCCATGTTTGAGGCAGCATTCCTCCTCCTCCAAACACCACAACACTTTCACCCAGTTCTCCTCTGAATCATTCAGATGTTCATTGGCAAACCTCAGACGGGCTTGTACATGTGCTTTTTTGAGCAGTGGGACCTTGCTGGCGCTGCAGGATTTCAGTCCTTCACGGCGTAGTGTGTTACCAATTGTTTGCTTGGTGACTATGGTCCGAGCTGCCTTGAGATCATTAACAAGATCCTCCTGTGTAGTTGTGGGCTGATTCCTCACCGTTCTCATGATCATTGAAACTCCACGAGGTGAGATCTTGCATGGAGAATCAGACTGAGGGAGACTGGTAGTTATTTTGTGTTTCTTCCATTTGCAAATAATCGCACCAACTGTTGTCACCTTAACACCAAGCTGCTTGGCAATGATCTTGTAGCCTATTCCAGCCTTGTGTAGGTCTACAATCTTGTTCCTGACATCCTTGGACAGCTCTTTGGTCTTAGCCATGGTGGAGAGTTTGGAATCTGATTGATTGATTGCTTTTGTGGACAGTTTTCTTTTATACAGGTAACAAGCTGCAATTAGGAGCACTCCCTTTAAGAGAGTGCATCTAATCTCAGCTTGTTACCTTTAAAAAAGACACCTGGGAGGCAGAAATCTTGCTAATTGGTAGGGGATCAAATACTTATTTCCCTCACTGACTTGCAAATCAATTTACAGCAAAACCCTGATTATCCGTCACTCAACCAACTGGGACTTTCAAGCAACCGGCACCTGCCTAAATTCCCCATTTGGAAGAAACTCCCGATAACAGGGCATTATCCGGCACTATCCGGCAGCTCAAGACTGCACAAAAAAAAAAAAACTAAAATTTTTCCTGTTAGTTTTTTCTGGGTCTAAATGGACCAGTTTAGGTGCTAATGCCTTTTTAAAGACATTTTGAGAGGTTTTCAGGGATTTATAGGGTCGTTTAGACCCTTTCTTTTTCTGGACTCCTGATTAACCAGAAACTACACTTATCCGGCAATCCGGAGTCCCCGCGGGTGCCGGATAATCGGGGGTTTTACTGTCTAACTTTTTTGCCATGCGTTTTTCCTATTTTTTTTTGTTATTCTGTCTTTCACTGTTAAAATACACCTACCATTAAAATAATAGACTGATCATTTCTTTGTCAGTGGACAAACATTCAAAATCAGCAGGGGATCAAATACTTTTTCCCCACACTGTACACAAATCTATTGAAGACCAGGCTCAACGCTCTCTTGCCTACGTCCTTGATCGAACAGGTTTCACACCCAGAAGAAAGAACATTTCATACAAAAAAAATGATTAGAGAAACTTCAGAAATCCTCCTCCATCAAACAAATAGTGACCTATTGATTATAAGGAATCCTAAGCACGGCTATGAAAAGTTCATATATCTTTTCTTGGTTTGTTGTATGAATTGAGGTGTTTCAGAATATTATGAAAGAGTCTCTTTTATCCAGTGAAATCAAGAAAATCAGTTTAGTGAAAAAGACAATTTGATATCTACTGTGAAAAAGAGGCCTTATTTGTGCCTAACACATTGAGTAAATTATTAAAGAGTGGTTTATCCTTGCAAAAATATTATTCCCCTAATGTTCCTGTAATATTGCCAAGGTAGAGTGAGGTAGAGTTTAAAATGGAAAATCTAATTAGGTAAATTATTCACACTTACACCAAGTCATCCAAGTTATACATATACAACCCAGTACTCGAATTGCCATGGTTCAGTTTGCTATTATTATTATCTTTATTTGTAAAGCGAGAACATATTCTGTAGCAATGAGGGTTAAGAACAAGGTAAAACAAAACTGACACATTGCAAATAATGGAGAGCCCTGTCTTTAAGCTTAGAATCTAGTGTGCGTGGAGCTTTTGCTGAAGCACCTTACACGATTGAAAACTTGCAAACTTACGATCTAATGTGTTGGGGTGTGGTACGGAAGGGTAAAAGAAGTGTTGTGCAAGTTAAGGCTGAAGGTGATACGCTTTTTTTTAACAGATGTGTTAGCCTTGGATATTATAGCATTTGTAATAATAAGTATGACGTTCCTGAAATGTTTCATGAACAGTAAACATCAAGAAGACACAAATGAGATTGCTATATCCAACGTTTCATCAACGGTCAACAGTCATATTTTATGTGAACATTATTATAATGGATTCTCAAATTTTCCTGTATACCACAACTGCATTTTAATGAAAGCTTTTAAGTGAGAGCTTACTATTAGCAGTATTAGCACAGTGGCTCTCAACAGTTTTTGATCTGGGGACCAATGCTCATGTGTAACACCTTTGATACTACATGTGACACACTATATTTTCAATCAATTTTGAATCAAGAACATTTTATCTGTAGATATGTTTCTCAATTATCTATCCACAACTATGAGAATGGCTAGTGGTATGGTTAAAGTGTTGGTCCTCAAGAACAGAGAGGGATGAGGAGAACCTAACAGATAAGGTCTCATGGGCTGGCACAGACTCTAGGACCAGGTGAGAAACACTAATCTACAGGCCAAACTGTGGCTGTCAACAGTACTAAACTGCAGCAGATCATCCTGGACAGCTCTAATCTTTAATTTTATTCTGCTCACCCAAGTCATACCATTCATAAGAGGAAGATGAGTGACTGCTGTACTTAACTTTATGTGTGGCATGTTTGGTGTGATGTGTTGTGTGAGAGGGTTTCTAACAATAAGGGGTGGGACAGTGATCTGTACAAGAGGCTTCTTTCTACAAGGCAGGAGGTTTGATTTATATGGGTGTTCTATATATTAGAAATAGAATGCTACAGTATGTGTGAACGGCACTCTCTTTATGATATGTGGAAAACAAAATGCAAGCAAGGCTTTTAATTATAAGAGATGATGTCCATGTGTGAGATGGCAGGTTTATTTTACTCTGAAAAGTCAGAACAGATTTGCAAATGAATTTAAATTTGTTGCAGAGAGAGCTTTTGTCTATGAGCAGTATGATATATTTGAGTATGGCTACTGCATACAGGAGTATGATATGAAATGGGGATTCTGCTTCCAAAGTAGAAGTTACAAAAGGCTACGAAAAAGCACAAAAATAAACCTAAAGCACACAACCTTAATTGATAAGACAGTTCCCTTGCTATCCAGCTAAAACTGGGTGGAGCAAAAACAAAACAAAGTTTGCTCATATTTACTGGCCTGTATTCTTCAGACCTCCACTCTGCTTCAATCGATCATAAGGTCCAAGCTGCTGTCTCTCTGACTCTGTGTCTTTTCCCAGCTTCAAACAATCACACGCTTCTTTGTATTTCTCCTTTTCCAGCTCAAATAAACTGCACACCATCCTGTGTGTATTCGTCTGTCTTCAACTCAGGCCAACTGCAAACTCAATCCATTCAGCAGACATACCCAAACTCCAACTTCAGGTCTTAAATCAGCTCTACTCAGGTGTAGCTAGTCAGCTGCTCAGGAAGGTTAACACATATATACAGGCATTATACAACACTGAACTACTTATTTACACTATTGTATTACAATTTATGTAGTTTGCTATGTTTCCCAAAAATATATTTTAGCCCTATAATCTCTGTGTTATATAAACTTTCAGCATAAACAAATGAGATCAAGATGGCATTCTTCACTGATTCATAATTTAACACTTTCACTGCTGGAACATGAGAAATTAATTATTTTGCAATTATCCATTGTGACCTGCTCCTGAACCAAGCACAGCCCATATTAAGCAAAAAGTCTTTACTGATAATGAACAATATAACATTATGGGGATGGAAGAACCAGGAACATGGAAGCTATTATAAACCACTAAGGGAATATACAGTTTATATTTTAATGTGTGATGGAAGATTGCAAACATTTAAGGCAAAAGGAGGCTATGAACATTCGGAGGTTTATTGTAAAAACACAAGAAAAACAAGTTTACTAAGTAAAAGTTGTTTTAATTAGAGAAGAAGGAAATAATATTACATATAAAAATATAATATAATGCAGCAGTGGAGAATAAGTGGGACTACACCCAGAGTCTCCTGCTGAGAGAAGCTCAAAGGTTAATCATCAGCCAATCAGTATAAAAAGAGGATAACTGTGTGCCTAACCCCAACTCAGAAACTTCAGCTGAAACACTGAGTGCTCTATTTATAAAGTGGCTTATAGGAATATGTCATCCATTCCACAAGAATATACACCACCTTATACTCAGTGAAGTATATATCATGTAGCCAACCAACGTATACGTCATTCAATGTGACTGAAACCGTGTGTAAACAGTTTGATGGCTTAAGGGGTGGCACACAGCTTAAAATTGTGTATACACCAGCTATCATTTTCTTGAATATATTTGCCCTACTTCTTTTCTTAAGCTGCTGTAATGAAATAGAACAATGTGTAAATGTTAGAAATAATGGGAACAATAATAATTTTAAATACTAAATTATTATTAATAATAAGAATAAATGTAATAATAATACACTAATTCATAAATCCTGTTCAGGATCACTACTTTGTCGTGGTGAAGGGGCTTGTGTATCTCAGTGTAGGGTCAGCCAAGATGGGCAGATCATAGCAAATCGCATTCCACTGGAGAAGAAATTGGTAACCCACTCCAGTATCTTTGCCATGAAAACCATATGGATGAGCACAACCAGACAAAGCATGTGCCTGGCATGATGTGGTCTGAGCAATACATAAATAATAATATAAATGCTAGTAAATATAATCATTTAATTATAATAGTATTATAACATTATAACAATATATTATTAATTTTACAGTTGTTTTTATCAAATAATAATAAAAGTAAATAACAATTACCAGTATATAATAGACAGTTAAACTTATACATATATAAAATTAAATAATCAATCTATTACTATTATTGTGTTTATAATCATAAATTATATTTATTTATACTATTATTGCTATTACATGTATTAATGTAATCTTATTAGTATCTTACTAACAAATTTTCAGCTAGAAATGCTCCTCGTTCTATTATATAGGGTCTTGAAACAGGACTGGCTGCCTTGGGTGGGATTCCAAGCCACACATTGCAAAGCAAATTGATGCATTGTATCTAACACATCCATCTGCCGTGTAAATGCACGTGACATGATTATGCTGCAAACACATCTGGGGTCCAAGTGTTTCTCTTCCACCTAATGACTTAGAACATTGTATACATGTTTAATATAAACCAATGCTCTGAACAAAGCTCCTGTGTGAGTATGGGAATTTACATCTGACAACATTAGGTATGTAAGCACATTCTTATGTAAAATACGCACGCAAGGTAACTCTGCCTTGTGTTGTGGTTTCATCCTATTGAAAGCTGAAAAGTTCCATCTGGCTTTGGATGCATCTTGAGGAGGATTTGTTTAATGCTACTGATATAATCCACTAATGCAATGGTAGTTTAATTCAATAAAGAGATGGCTTTCAGAAAGTTGCTGACTGTTACATGGAACATATTTTAATATAACTACTGTCATTGAGACAAAATGTATTTACCGGTATGTGTAATCAATTTATATTTGAGATCACTGGGTTATACCGAGAGGACATTATGATATGACATTATGACATTATAGGGTTTGGAATCTAATGTTCCAGTATAGTTTTTTTAATTCACTGCAATGCCTACTTTTTGCAGATTAAAATAAGTCGTTTTAAATTCTAGTGTAAAAACATGAAAACAACCATGTTTCAATAATGCATCTGAAAAATGAGTGTTCGTGAAGATGGTAGCACTTCACAAGTAGAATTTTTCTTCTCCTACTTCACAGCTGCATGAACGTGACACAAGACAGTGGTGGCAGTGGTAGACAATACTTTCTCAAGCTACACGTACAAACGAATAATGCTCTTAAGTAAGGTAACAGGCATGGGTGTAGGAGCCAAAGAAAATCTGGGGGGGATACCGCATATAGTATAAAAATACCACACAACTACTTTGCTACACATAAACACACACATTGAAAATTCTTGGGGCATTTGTCCCCCCCCCAGTTCCTAAACCCATGGTAACAGGTAAACTAGGACTTACCAGGTATTATACTCAATACATATTCATTAATACAATCAAACTACTATAAGTAAATAAAGGGTGCGGAAGAGGAAAACACATTCTTGAATACTTATACAAACACAATTTGTTAGCAAAATAGCAATCTGAATTTTATAGATATCTTTAATATGTGTATACTGATTGATTTATGCACATGAAATACAGAACAGACACACTACTGGACTCTCCCTTTCTCATGAGATCCTGTAGAAAACACTCAGGGCCTCATTCTATTATCGTCCGCAGCCGTTGCGGGGCCGCAAGGACCGTCCGCAAGCTATCCGGCTATTCTATTCCCCTCCGGCCGTGTATTCCGGCAGGCTTGCGGCCGGCGCCTTGCTATCTCTTGCGGCCGCTCGCGCCGGACGAAATCCTTTGATCTAAAGCGGCCGCAAGGAAATCGGCCGTAAGAAAATCCTATTTGCAATTCAATTGCTCCGGGAACCCTCTCTGCAAGGCTAAAAGCGAGCCGCAGCTTACTTGCAGGAAAGAGGTCCCGCTAGCACCAATTAAGCACATAAAATAGCTCAAATAAAGCCATCCTGCACTTTGAGAAGACTATAAAGTTATTTTAGGTGTTAGAAAAAATAGCACAACATTCCCCTATACTCAAATCCGTAAAATATATTTTTTTTAATATATGTCAAATATACATGTAAAAAGTCCATAGAGCTTGGAGCACCTCAGATACGCCCTCAGATACAGTTAATTTAAACTTGGGTTTGGGCTGATGTGCAAGCTTGAGAGTGGGTTACTTTTAATCCTCATGTCCCCCAATATGATCCCTAGCATTTACAGAGCTGTACAGTGCAGGCTTGAATTTATTTTTGACTTTGTAGATTTCTGAGCTTACGGCCGGTTCCAAGATATGCGGCCGGCCGTAAGAGGAGATCCTTGCGGGGCCGTTTAATTGAATTGCGAGGTAACAGAACCCCCGCAAGGAATGGCAGCCTTACGGCCGATTTACGGCCGATAATAGAATGAGGCCCTCAGTGTGGATTTTGGGAAAGTAAAGGTGTCAGGATTGGACTAAAATAGAGGCGTTTGTCATTACATGTGGGACTGTCCTTTAAAAAGTCTGATAGTTTGGAGACTGGAGGGAACAGGGAAATATGAGGAACAATCGAGAGATATTTAGTCAGATGGGAGAATATCCAATACATTAACAAACAAGTGTATGTGAATGGTATATTTAATTTAAAACAATAATAGTCACATAGTAACAAGATTTCTGATGATCTCAGGCATATATGATAAATACCCATATGGCCTTATAACAGCAAGGAACATTCATGTTTTGTATCACCCACCCGTGTAAACACCCCAAAGTACAATTAAAAATTCAAGTTATTGATCAAGTCCCTAAGCTAGGAGGAGAGAGTGTGTCTTCAAGGTATAAAATGCTCTATCCACAATCTACCCTTCTTATTTATTGTTTGGTAGCTAAATATACTAAGATCTAAATTCTGCAAAAGATTATTGTTGGTGTAGTCTGAATGGGCTAAAGAACTAAATCCCCGAATCATGAGGAATTTATGAGTTCTACCTCAAGGAAAATATACTAATTCCAGCTCAGCTCGAAGTGCCCCAGTTATGCACATAAGTGAAAAAAATACATTTGGGCAGTTCGTAATTATACCCTTGTGCCATGGAGTTTGCCATCCAAAGAGAAGTATGAAAAAATAAGAGGAAGAAGGCAGCTGGTTATGCCCTGTAAAATGACTTTGCATGCAGTCATCCTACCTTTACCAGTGCACTCCAGGGTCACGTTTACTCCAGCTCTGGTCACCACAGTATCACCCACAATTGCATATACACTGCTAACATCCAGGCTGGTGATGTTCCTTCTGGAGGATTGGATGACAGGTGCTTCTTTAATTGAAAGTAATAAATGAAACATGAGTTTCTGCAGGTCATTAACAATATGCCAAATAAATCACCAACAACACAAACTCCATATAGCACGGATGTACAGACCAGTGCAGTGTGGGACTAAGGCTTCTTGGTATTTTAGCTGAATTATTACTCTCTATACCCACATTTAGTATAGAGAAACATCAGAAGTTTGAAAACTATTTTAAATTATATGTAATAATACATTTAATTGCTACTCAAATTAAAGGAAATATACAAACTTAATCTGTTGTTCAACTAAATTAGCAAAAAAGAGTAGCAAAATAAATATACTTTATATAAATCTAAACGATAACGTTAAGGGTCACTGACGTCACCATATATGCTCTGCACCATTAGATAGAAGGTTAAAAAGCATGTGGAAAAGGTGTTTTTCTTTTCACAGTTAATGCTGAATTATGATCAATAGAAGTCAGACCATTTCAGTGTGTTGCCTCTGCCTGAATGAGTAATGAGCTTTCTACTGCACGGTTGTAAAGAATATTTACTTGAATAAGATGTAGAAGCTTTGAATCAGACAATGGCTATTTCATATGTAACTACTTGACTATATTCTAGCAGCTAGTGTATTATTTTTACATTTAAAAAAGGTAATCAAAATTTCCACATGTTTTTCCACTTTCTAGCTGGTGGTGCAGAACACATATGATCACTCCAGTCATCCTTTAAGTAAAATGTGTAGTAAGTACTGTTTTTCAAGACAAATCATACTAGGCGAATTATCATATTGCTACTTAATATGGTTATATATGTTTTTGAAGTATTAAAACTAAAGATAGCCTTTCATTCATTAACAAATACATAACTAAATACATATTTTACTGCATTGTTTGAGCTGCTCAGTTGAAAGGTTTGTCAAGAGGGAATGGCCCTGATAATATTTCCATTAGTCCTGATAAAACACAGTCAATAAAGATTGTAACATATCAAATAAAGTAGATTAATGTTTTTCTGAACTAAAGGTCTGCGTCCATCTGCAGAAGCAGATAAATAAAAACAAAAGTGGCTGCAACTACACATTTTTATAGAATAGTTTAAAAAAACTTTTTTTGTTTTGAATTTCTTTTTGCCCATTCATTTTACATCTTTAAGAAAACATAATATAAATATGGAACTATGATGACACTCTAAGACTATGGAAATAAATCATTAGTATTACCTGCATAAAAGAGGTACGTTGACTCCACATCAAAGCCACGATCATTGCTTGCTGCACATTCATATGATCCCATGTCTTCAATAGATGGATTGCGGATTTGCAACTTCCCTTTGCTTTCCAGAAAAAATCTATAACGAAAACATAAACAGATTATATAGAGAACATAGTCCCATTAAAACATATAAGCCTCAGCTACAGTTAAAGCTTTAAAAAAAAGACACCCTCAGATTTTAGCAGTTGCAAATTAATTTAGAGCCTCATTCAATTGAGCAATTGTAAGTTACTGGAGCCAGTAATGGAGGCGTAAGATAATCTGCTATTCAATTGGCTTTTTATTGACAGCCGCAAACGGGCTACATGTTACAGGCTTGAAATCCTTGAGGTTGCTACAACCGTAACTTACGCCCCATCTAAGCCTTTGATCTTTCAAGTCCCCAAAAGTCACAATCGCAAATCGCTATTCAATTGCTACAATTCTGCAAGCCCGCAATTGTCCGTAGCACTGTAAAAGCGAAAAAAAAATCAATACTGCACTGTAAATGACAGGGAAAGCGATGAAAGAAATCATTTTATTTTATGTTTCATTTCTGTGATATATCATTCTCAGGAATCAATGAGTTAATATGGATCAGGCCACCCACATGGACTAGAACAGTATTGGCATTCATTTTTATTGTTTTGTGTTTTGCCGTTTTGCGAGTCCGATCGCATATGGGACCTCCAAACGCTAATTGATTGACATGTAACATCCATGTTTTACTGACCTAAAGATGACGGTCTCATTTTCTATCGTCTGTTTCTAAATGGGTTGTTACGACCGTGCTTAATTGATCATGGTTTACGGTTTTGGCTTTCGGCCTGTAACTTGCAGGCTTGTTCAATTAAATCGCACCAGAATTGTAGCGGACTGCGAGCACGCAGCACGCCTGCAGACATATTGCCTGTATACTGCGAGATGCGGGATTCTAATTGAATGAGGCTCTTAGCAATAGGCCACAGTTTCATGAATGGTTTTGATTCTTGCAGTTGATATTTTTTAATCTTACAATTATTCTATATTTTTTTACTTACATGCCTAATGTGTCAAATTACTTAAATATCCTAACATATTGAAGAATCGTTAATAATGATGGAATGGAGGTATGGGGTTGAGTCTGACTTCTATACATGAAGCAGGAAGGGTTTGCTAAACCCAACACTACTGTGATACTGTATATTTTTATAGTAGTATTTCTATAGTGCAATTTATTTATAGTACATTTATTAAAAAAATTTAATTTTAGGTATTCAGGAATAATTTTGTTGCTTTGGGATAGAGTTTTTAGTGGATATGTATTTCAGTTTTATTTGTATACATTTCACATAATAATTACCTTGTTATGGTCTATTTTAGCTTAAAAGTTTGCATTCTGAATTCAGCAACCTGTGAAGAACAGCTTCTATTCTTAGAAAATTTAGTTTTTTTGTCATAATATATGTAAATCTAAGCATATTTGGTCTGTGTGTAGGTATCTTTTACAGCTAACTTTAGGGACATGATTGCATTAGTTACATTTATGTCTTGGGTTATTACAAATATCATTTTTTTCTATCTCATTCTGTGATACAAATCTGCCTAAATAAAAAGCTTTTTCAACATAATGCCAGAACCAAATAAACTTAATATTGTAAATCATTTTTTTGAATAGCCAGATTATATTATACAGCCATCACTCATTAAATAGGATATTTCAGAAGGATTAATTCTGGTATTTTTATCATTATCATGCTACCATGCACACAGCAAGAGGGCAATTATTTGGGTCTCCTGTGTGCCACTAATACAGAAATGTATACATAATGCCAGTATTCTAAGTCTTGACATGGCCGGTCTAATTTTTTAGATCCGTTTATGAAAATATTTGTTATAGCATTTTGGTATTCTGTATTTAATCACATAGCTCAAGGGATGTAAACAGGGAATTGTTCCAAGTGCAGGCTGGAAGAGGCATGGATATAATAAAGGGAAACAAGCAAAAAGTACACCAAGAATTCCACTGAGACCGAGACCGGTTGGCGCACTCTTTATCATTAATTGCTGCCAAGCTGGAGGATTTGGGTTTAATACTTGGCTTATGTTTCATTATTCAGAACTATTATAAAAGCTACCAGCATTGGAGATATGGAGAAATTATCCAATAAACATAAAAATTGCTGCTGGGTTTATGAGCATTCCCAGTACATTACAACATAAGAGAGGGTTTAGAAAACAACAATATAATATAATTAAAGCACAGTGTGTGATAAATGTCAGTGTGTCAGCACCACATTAAACTAAGCACTGTGAAATGATTGATAGATTACCAAGATCATCTAGATTGGTGGTAAGCAAACTTAAGTCAAGACCTATGTGCCTTTTCTGTATATCTACCACCTTATTAAACTCTATTATTTATCAATCCTGAAGCTTCCAAAACCTAAAATAAACTATTAGTTAAAACATATGCTGTCTTCAGGTTTCCTTTGCAATGTATTTCTTCCTTCATGCGCCCTTCTAAATTCCACCTGCCTTCTTCAATCTAGAAAACAAGAAATACATTTCCCTTTTGTTTCATTTGGTTGGTGTGATGACAATGAGGGGTGACTGAGGAGACATATATACATTGGACTACTCTACTGTATAACTGAGATGGAGCAATCAGCAGTGTCAATCATCCACTGAAATGGTAAACAAAGGGCGGGTATAGAGTTATCCAGACGGTCAAAATGTCATTTGCCTAGTTGAATAAATCACGTTGCAGACAACTTTCTATGTATCATGTATGCAATAAAGAGAATAAGGAAATGTACTTTGTACATAGTAATATATCCAGAATATTCTATTTTGACAAGCCAGTGATTGGTCAATGTCTCATTCCTAAAAGCCAATATCAGGTACTACAAACACCTGTGAAGAAAGTTGTTTGGGGAGTCTTTTTAACCAATGGACTTGACACCACATAATAGAGGTTCCCAATTGCAGTTTTCTACCAGGCAAGGGAGAGAAAACAGAAAGGCATGGCATGTGAGCAGATACGAGGGCAAACATAGCCACAGAAACATGGGAATAAGGATTGATAGAGGAGGGACTAGATAGTGTGTCCTGAGCTAAAAAAAAACATTTCCCAATAAAATATTAATTCTTTAGATTTGTGCGGTGAGATGACCACAAAATGATAATTACCTTAGAAAGTGATGTCTTATAGTCTGTTACAAGAAGACTGCTTAATTTATACTGGCTGAGAATTTGCAAAGAATGCAGAGGCTTGTCTGTGATTAATAGTAACACGCAAGTGACTCAAAATCCTTCCTTTCCTACAGCACCTCAAGGACATGTTGTAATTCCACAAGATCTAGACGTATGAATAAATGTTAGCCATATCTGGAATGCTTCTTAATTACTAGCAGTTGGGTGAAAGTGTTTGATCAGTGAGCTCATGCCTGAACACATATTCCAATGCTGCGTCTCTCTGTACCTTTTAGCCAGAAGCTTTCCACAACACCTGTTATAACCCATGCATGAACTCAATCATTGATGAAGGCCTTGCAGAATAATACATTTATAAAACTAAACATAAAAAAACAGAATAATACGAATGTGGAACCAGCATCCGTATATAATAAGCTATAATAATTATCATTAGTAGGCTTGCTCTCATCATAAGTAAATCTCACGATTAAAAGAGTTTGGAAGAACACTGTTGATACATTTACCAAAGAAGACCATCATTATATACTTATGGAGGCTAAGAAGGGCCACAATATGCAAACCAAAGCAGAAAGGCTTCTCTGCGGCACCTTTCAAATTCTCAAAGCTGTGTTTCCAATTACCTTCGTAATCCATCCCAAGCCTTCACAGTTTGGACATGTTGTATGTAAAACACTAGTCTCGATCACCTTTATAGTAACCACTGTACATTTCCCTACTTGGAACTCACCACAAAAATGCAGTGCAACTTCATCCTCATCCCTTTTCCTAAAATAATAGTATATTTGCTACATTTTGTAATAAAAAGCCCCTGCAAATGCATATCACTTACCTATGCACCATTTCAATCCAGACTTTCTATTATTAGAGAAGCCTGCATTTTTACCTCTCAGTTCATATTATAATACAAATTACACAACTTATTCTGCATATATTTAGGCAAAATTCATTTGCAGATGATTTGTGACTATTATACATGTCTACTGTGATCAATGTAATGAACATAATGATTACTGTATCTGCATTTTACAAGTATCCTTCACATATCATGTTCATTTGCAAGATTGTCAGCAGTATACTAAGAAATAAAAAAAGCTTGCGCCTCTCTGCTGCCTCTTTATAATTAGGCAATTTCAGTCAATACTGTAAAGGTCACTGTCACAATCAGTTTAATTCTCCCAAGATGGCATATTACCCTGCACTTTGGATTGTCCTGGTTATTCTGACAAGAGGTCAACGCATATCCTCTAACACTTGGTATCAACTTACAGTTTATAAAACATCTTATAACACTGTTAGTTCCCTTTTCATTGTATAACTTCAACTATTTCTGTCACTGCTTTAAAAGTATTATATATGGGTAAGAGGCTTTATATATGAAAAATGTGTGTGCAGTGCAGGTTTATTTTTTACCTTGTTGATCATTCTCTGTTATCACTAATCATTTGGAAGGGGTCTTATAACTAAAGGTTAATTTTAATAAAGCTCTTGATCAACTCTAGATCTATCAATGGTCGGTAGACCTTTTGGACTAACTGATCTAATGTAAATATAAGACAAAAAATCTTTAAAATGTTTTTTTTTAAATGAATTATGTAATAATAATCAGACTTTTCAAGGTATTTTTCTTTTTATTTATTTCTTAACTAAAGTGCCTTGCAAAAGTATTCACCCCCATTGACTTTTTACCTATTTTGTTACATTACAGCCTTAAGATAAAGGTTTTGTTAATCTGAATTTTATGTGATGGATCAGAACAAAATAGTCTAAGTTGGTGAAATGAGAAAAATATATACATAACATTTTTTTTTAGAAATAGAAAACAGAAAATTGGCATGTGCGTATGTATTCACCCCCTTTGTTATGAAGCCCATAAAAAGTTCTGGTGAAACCATTTACCTTCAGAAATCACATAATTAGTGAAATGATGTCCACCTGTGTGCAATCTAAGTGTCACATGATCTGTCATTACATATACACACCTTTTTTGAAAGGTCCCAGAGACTGCAACACCTAAGCAAGAGGAACCACTAACCAAACACTGCCATGAAGATCAAGAAACTTTCCAAACAAGTAAGGGACAATGTTGTTGAGAAGTACAAGTCACGGTTAGGCAGCACAGAGACCTAAGGTAACCCTGGAGGAGCTGCAGAATTCCACAGCAGAGACTGGACTATCTGTACATAGGACGACAATAAGCCGTACGCTCCATAAAGATCGGCTTTTTGGCAGAGTGGCCAGAAGAAAGCCATTACTTTCAGCAAAAAACAAAATGGCACGTTTTGAGTTTGCAAAAAGGCATGTGGGTGACTCCCAAAATGTATTAAGGAAGGTGCTCTGGTCTGATGAGACTAAAATTTAACTTTTCGGCCATCAAAGAAAACGCTATGTCTGGCGCAAACCCAACACATCACCCAAAGAACACCATCACCACAGTGAAACATGGTGGTGGCAGCATCATGCTGTGGTGATGTTTTTCAGCAGCCAAGACTGGGAAACTGGTCACAGTTGAGGGAAAGATGGATGGTGCTAAATACATGGATATTCTTGAGCAAAACCTGTATCTCTGTGCGTGATTTGAGGCTAGGACAGAGGTTCACCTTCCAGCAGGACAATGACCCCAAACACACTGCTAAAGCAACACTTGAGTGGTTTAAGGGGAAACTTTAGGATGTAAGTCTGCGAGTTTCAATCCCACAAGGTGTTTTAGGGAAAGCACCATGGACACTGGTTTCGAAAATCAAAGACAGGGCCCCCCTTGTTTTACTATGTGTTCATTTGTATGTATCTTTGTATTGAACATATCTTATGTACAGCGCTACGGAATATGTTGGCACGTTATAAATAAACGATAATAAAAACATGTAAATGTGTTGGAATGGCCTAGTCAAAGCCCAGACCTCAATCCAATAGAAAATCTGTGGTCAGACTTAAAGATTGCTGTTCACAAGTGCAAACCTTTCAACTTGAAGGAGCTGGAGCAGTTTTGCAAGGAGGAATGGGCAAAAATCCCAGTGGTAAGATATGGCAAGCTCATAGAGACTTATCCAAAGCGACTTGGACCTGTGATTGCCGCAAAAGTGGCTCTACAAAGTATTGACTTTAGGGGGGTGAATAGTTATGCACATTGACATTTTCGGTTATTTTGTCCTATTTGTTGTTTGCTTCACAATAAAAAAAAAAAAAAAAAGATACATCTTCAAAGTTGTGGGCATGTTCTGTAAATTAAATGATGCAAATTCTCAAACAAACCATGTTAATTCCAGGTTGTGAGGCAACAAAACACAAACAATGCCAAGGAGGGTGAATACTTTTGCAAGGCACTGTATCTATTCCTCTGACTATCTATTTTATGATAATTTGCCTGGCTTGGGCCAGAAACCTGTATTTTAGCTCTCCTGCTGAGAGAAATTGGGCGCTGAACTGATCATCTTCAACAACGAGAACAAATGGGAATATTAATCAACCCAGCTGCAAATATTAGTTCTTAACCAAAGCAGAGTAACTCATTTATTTTTAGGTGTCTGACCATCTGTAACATGATCAGTTTCATCAATCACTAGTAATGTTTAATTGCCAGATGACTATCTATAGGGAAGCCACGGTCTGTCACTTGGGATTCTGTCATGCTATTAGTGTGGCTGACATAAAAGCTTTTATTTAAAGAAAAATTAAGGAAATTAGTCATGTCTATACAAATACTGTATAGAAACATACAGGACACATATTATTCCAGAATCAAAACATTACTACTTAAGCTAAGCACTAATGAGTCGCACTGTAAATTGAAAGAGTTTGAGAATTGTATTTTATTTTAAAAGAAACAACACACATATAACTGTATATATACATATAATCACATATATAGTTGTCAGCAATACAGGTTGTTGCTAACGCTTGCAGGCTCGCATAGCGAGCCCGTCGCAACTGCAGCCCTCACAAATCGAGTACCGCAGTTGTTGGCAAGGAGCACCAAAGGCGCTCCTTGCACTGGTGGAGATGAGCGCCGTAGGCGCTCATCCCTACGACCCCCTACGACTTTTGGACCGCAAATGCGAGGGGCTGCATTCGTAGAGGTGGAGGATCTACGGCACCTCACAACCGGTTACAAACGACCACACATGCAATGACTAACTACGGACTTACACAAAAAAATACAAGTCGCTGGACTTAGAAAAAAAATACATTTGCGGACTCACACAAAAAAAATTACGGACTTGCAAAAATATGACCTTAACGGACAGCCCGCGCACATCGGCAAACATTACATAAATACAAACTAAAATGCAATACAAAACTTACCCACAGCAAGGGGGGAAACCCAGGACCTCTGCAACACAAGTTAAACCTTGATTTCAGTCAAATTTACAAAGTTTAGACACTCGAAAATCCCCTAAGCGAGAGAAAAAATGGCAGCCGAAGAAAACGAAAACGAGGCTACACGACCCTAAAGCCGCAAAATACCGATAAGCAAATACGGCTTTTACAAAAAGCCGTACGACCTACAACATACACCATTAGCAAGGACGCTACATCATCCAAACCCGCCTACCACATACTCATTCGCCGCCATTTTACAACACTAACTTACAGAATGCCGAAGTACACAGAACACTAACGGCTTCCACTCAAGCACGCAGCCTGTTTACACTACACACTGCACACATTGCTGACACTTACACCTCAGCTCAACAACACTGCAAATCTACATTATATGCTGCAGGAACATCAAAACAGATTGTTAGCTCTTCAGCACATTCCTTGCTGCATATATTAATGACAAACAAGTAAACTATCTTCATTTATGATTTGATTAATTAATTTGCATTAAAAAAAATACACACAAAAAAAAAAAAATTAACACCACACTATCGCAAACAACCACAAATACCTTCACCGCGCCACACACAAGGAGCGCCAATGC
This sequence comes from Discoglossus pictus, assembly GCA_027410445.1. Taxonomy (NCBI): domain Eukaryota; kingdom Metazoa; phylum Chordata; class Amphibia; order Anura; family Alytidae; genus Discoglossus; species Discoglossus pictus. Next base: position 195,092,286 of record CM050167.1, read on the forward strand.
TCATAGAACACAAACTACACCAGGGGAGAGCCTTGCAATAAGCGACAAAACCAGATCACTGCGGACCTTACAATAAGCACAAAAGCGACTATGATAACAACAAATACACCAACCCAGAGGCTCGCAATGAGCACACAAGGATCTCAGACAACCAAAACACTTACTCTCTGTGGCAAACAGCATTACCTGCCTTACAATTTTATTGCTGTGATTTTTTGACGGGCAAGTCGCTAGATGTATATAATGGTTTGTAGCACCTAGCACTGGGGCTGTCAATAGAAGGACCTGGGTCCAAATCAGGAATTTTAACTAATTACTTTAGGACCTCCACTACATTATCAAATGTATCATCTATAGTTACTAAAACTTCCAAATGCTTAAATAAGCTACCAGTTACATGTTCTTTTCCTAACTCTTCACTATGTAACCTTCCTTTTTGTTCCATTCTGAAAACCATTATATTAAAATATTTCAGTGTGTATGCATAAAAAGTAGGGATTCTGGACCTTGACTTCCATAAAGACATTCGGACCTTGGTGAATTTTATAGAAGACAATTGACTATAGAGAGTTATAGAGTGCATACAAAGAGCTTAACTTTGACCTTCTGAAACCTAACTTGTGATGAATATACTTATTGAAACAATGTGAGCTGCTCTCAATAAAAAGAAAGATGGCAGTAGAGCAGCTTCATTTATGACTTCCAAGGGCGTATTAAGCATTGGCCCATGCCCACACTGTTGTGGAGTCTCACCAGCAGAACACATACTGTGTGTATAATGCTGTACTACAATCAGTGTGGCAGAAGTAGGATTATACCAGGATTACGAAAAAAGGTATATATATATATATATATATATATATATATATATATATATAAAAGGAATGGTAAATGTTATAGAGTATACACTTTTCCAACTATTCACTACTCCTTCCTACAGGCTGTAAAACTTGTGATTCTTTCAGTGTAAATATTAAGAAGCCTCCCAACTAGTCACAGATTATGGAAAAACCTGTCCATCCTACCTAACCTTAGGAGGACTAAGCAAGTATTATGTTATGGCAGGAGGAAACTAACAGACATTATCAGAGTTGCGCAAGACAGCATATATAAAGTGATTAAATTACATTTGTTTAACTTTCTATAAACAGTTTCCCAATGAAAACCATGATATGGGTATCCAGTGTACATTTTTGGATAAGTCTCTCTTTTGAACCTATCTCGGACCTCATCTTACATTCCTTCTCTGCCACCTAGCATGGGCTACTCGCTGAAGTGAGAGCTGTGATGGCATACTAAAACTTAGTAAATATTTGTGTTAGTACCAATCAACACAGTTGTTTTTAGCTATATGTTGTGCTCTCCTCCCACTCACTTAAACACGTATGGATTTTATTTATACATTTAACCCAGACATCACGTTACTTGGAAGCCATAAATTAGGGATAATATCAACCACTGTTTACTTACTTGTCAGAGAATTTCAACGCTTCTCCATCTTTAGTCCAAGTAAACTTTGTGCTTGTGCCCCCGTTCACCTCACACTGTATGGTAATCATCTCGGTATTGTTAGTGATATAGGCACTAGTTCCAATGACTAAATGCAGAGTCTTGTTGGCAGATATAACTTGGCCGTGCTTTTGCTTGTGAGTAATCAATAGCCGATGCTTTCCTGGTTCCTTTTCTGTGCTTTTACTGTTGAAATGTACTGATGTATTTGGCTCTTTTGCAATAAATTTGGGATCTGAAACATTATCCTCAACAGATCCCTTCGACTTTTCAGAGTGTGGTTTAGAAAGCTCATTTACCACGTGCGATATAATTTGTGTTGCAAAGTCATCACTAATCTCTCCTGCTTCAATAAGCTCACTCATGTTCCTTACCAGAGCCTCAAACTGGACTGTGTCCATACTGTAAGCCCCTTGAAGTACTGCAGCTTCGAGTCTCTTATCTTTAAACTCTTGGGAGCCATATATTTCTGCAGAGTTAGTTACAAGAGTTTCAAGGTTCCTTAAGACCAGCTCATCTTGGGCTTGGCTGTCGTCCATATATAAATTATTATTGTTATTCCATGACTTCCACATCTTACTGACTTTATGCCATTTTGCTCCTAAACTGTTTGCTTCATTGTGATCTTTTTCAAAACTTGGAGGCTCTAAAAGTCTATTATCTGTGCCAATAAGCTTAAGAACAAATGTTTCAGAAGCAGAATCTGCCACACACTTATACACTCCAATATCGTCTGCCTCCAAATTATGTACCTTTAACGATCCTGATTTTGTTATCCCAAGTTTTTTGGAATGTTTGAGGGGCTGGCCATCTTTTTCCCACTTTATAAGTGACTTTAGGAACCGCCGTACCGGGCACTTGATAACAACAGATGTTTTGGGGAGTAAATAAGCTCTGCTTCCAATAGTAAAATTAATACGCTTTTCTTGTCTGGTTTGTATGTAGACACGGTGTACACTGAGGATTTCGGGTGTTCCATTATTTGTTTCATGGTTTGATGAATGTTGTTTATTTCCTTTTAAAGAAAATAAAGATGAAAAGTAATTTAAAATTAAAGCAAACACCTCAACCCATGTGATTCTAAGAAAAAGCTACCCCAGCTTTCAGGCTAGTGGCCAAAATAATTACTTAAAATATACAATTCATGGTTCTTTGCTTATCCACACAAAACACTTGTTGTATTACACTTAATAATATTCTGCAGTGTAACAGTACAGGTGATTGGCTCATACAGTTGCTATACAGACGCTGAACATATTTCCATGCAGACACTGTCAGGCAGTAGACAATTGTATAATTCATCTTTAACTCATGGAATAATATTTATATTTTAGTTACTTCTAAAAATGAACATGATTTCCCTTTTCATTTCAGGAATTCCATGAGTGGAAAATCCTAATATATGATAATAAATACAAGCCATATCTTATTACTTCCATTTTAATAAAATATTGTTAGTTCTTTCCTTGCTACTGTTTTTCTGCAATAATCGTCATTAATGATTTAGTTAATGCAACATACTACATTTATTACTGCTCTCGCTTAAAAAAAGAAATAATATATCATAATAATTACAGCACTGCAGTGGGGCAATATTGATCTTTCTTGTCATAGTAAATTTGTTAATTTCCCCTATTCCTTTCATGTAAAGGTAGTTAATGTTGCCAATGTTTATCCACCATCACTCTCCACCATTTAATTTTTACAGCAACCACCTTGCCATTCAGCTCTCTACAATTAATTCAATTAAGACAGATATGTAGCTCGTTTTTTCATTTAACTTTGTGCCAAGAACATTCCTGAAAATCCATGGGGCTTTTAAAAGTGCTACAATCTCAGCCGACTGGCATGTTAATCTGAAATAAAGCCCATGGAAAAGAAGTCCCTTATTATGCACGGAGCAGTTTTTATTGCTAGAAATTCATTTGAAGCCATAATACCCAGTCTCAAGTCTAGTCAAGGCTTTTTTAAGGTTGGTTAATTTGTCAACTTTTTAGATCAAAAGTAAAATCTTGTCACATTTTCATTTGCACATTCTTTTCATACTCAAATCATTAAAGGTACATTTCACTGCACCTGTTGCTTGTTTGACTGTGTTTAAAGACAAGTCTTGCCACAGGCCACCAAGAACCATATTTACAATACCTTGCAGTGCTAAGCTACTTGGCACCTTATAAAATATTCAGTTGAATCGGCCATATGTTGTCTTACTGCTTAGCACTGCTTTGAAGATATGACACCTTATATATATCATTTTTTTAGGTTTGCTTTAATGAGATGCTGACACCTCATTGCAAGTTCACTACATTTTGAAGCCAAATTGCATTAATTTCCAGCCATTATCTTGCCATTCCAAAGGGACGCAGTTATGGCAGAAACACTGTATATATTACCAAAGCTTTCTAGCAGGGGTGATTGAGCATGTTTAGATTTTTTTTTATGTAGTAGGTAGAGCAGTTCAGGGTCAGTTATTTCCGAAACTTGAACTCTCAAGAGGAAGATAACTGAATGTTCAAGCCCAAGCCACACAGACTTCATAATTAAGCCAATTAATTTTGAATTGCTAATCCACATTTGAAGGGACACTATAAAAGTAAATTAAAATGATTATATATATATATATATATATATATATATATAACATATATAATTGTCAGTGTTGGGGACGCTTAGATGTTGGTCACGCAAATGTTGTGAATGCGCAATGAGCGCCAAAGCGCTCATTGCAGGGCCCAATTCCTCCTCCCGCGCCTCCTCCCTCCTTATGCTCGTCATTTCCCCCTTATCCTACTTCTCCCTTTCCCCCACTCCAATTACCTCCCTATCCCCTTATCCCTCTCTCTTCTTAATCTGATCCGTGGAGCTCCTGCTGCTGTTCTCTCCCCTGCATTGCGTCTTCTTGCTGTGACCGGAACCGGCATATGCTAATCACGTGACATCATATGCTTGTCACGTCATTAGCATATGCAGGTCCGGTCAGAGGCAGGAGACGCGCTGTAGGGGAGGGAACAGCAGCAGGAGCTCCTCGGATCAGAGTAAGAAGAGAGGAGAGAGGGGAAAGTGGATAGGGAGATAATTGGAGAGGGGAAAAAGGGAGTCGGATAAATAGGGAGGAGGAGGATGAGGGGAAGGAGGAGGATAAGGGGGAAAGGAGGAGGATAAGGAGGATAAGGGGGAAGGAGTGGAAGAGAGAAAGGGAGGAGGAGGATAAGGGGGGAAAGGCGGATGATAAGGGGAAAGGGAGGAGGAAGATAAGGGGGAAGGAGGGAGATGGATAAGGAGGAGGATAAGAGGGAAAAGGAGGAGGATAAGGGGAAAGGGAGGAGGAGGAAGATAATGGGGGAAGGAGGGAGGATGAGGATAAGGAGGGAAGGAGGAGGATAATGAAGGGAGAAGGATGGGAAGGGGGAAGGAGGAGGATAAGGGGGGAATGAGGAGCAGAGGAGGGAGAGGGGGGAGAAACATAGGGGAGGGAGGAGCAGGGAAGAGACACGGGAAGGAAAGACACAGGGGGAGATGGGGGGGGCACAGGGAAGGGAGAAGAGGGGAAGAGACACAGGGGAGGAAGGAGGGGGGAAGAGACACAGGGGAGGGAGAGACTCAGGGAGGGAGATAGACACAGGGGAGGGGGGAAAGAGACACATGGGAGGGAGAGGGGGAAAGAGACAAAGGGAAGGGAGGGGGAAAGAGACAAAGGGGAGGGAAGGGGGGAAGAGACACAGGGGAGGGAGAGGAGGGGAAGAGACACAGGAAAGAAAGGGGGGGAAGAGACACGGGGGAGAGGGGGGAAAGAGACACAGGGGAGTAGATGGGGGGAGAAGTAGAGGGTAGGAGAGGTAGAGGGGGGGAGAGGCTCGCAATGAGTGCCTCCCGTCAAGTAGTGGGTGGCAGAGGTAGAGGGGGGGAAGAGTCTCTCAATGAGCGCCAAAGGAGCTAATTGAGAGGCTTGTGATGGTTCTCCCAAAGGCGCTCATCGTTTAAATTTTATTGCCGTCATTTTTAACGGGCAAGTCATAGTAGACAGGCGGAGAGACTCGCAATGAGCGCCGAAAGTGCTCAGCGCGGGGCCCGTAATGAGCGCCAAAGGTGATCACATTGGGTGGCAAACAGCATTGCCAGGCTTAAAATGTTATTACCGTCACTAGCAAGTGGCTAGTATATATAAAAATTATTGGCTTCAAGGATCCCTATAGTGTCAGGATATCCTTGAAGAAAAATAGAATGTGTGTGAGAGTGACTCAAGGTGGTAAAAGGCAATACTGTGAGCTAAAGGCAGAAAAAAAATATTCGCAATGATGATAGTAATAAGGGGAAGACGTCTGTTGAGTTTGTGCGGAAGTTAAAGTGTGAAGCAGATAGAGAAGAGGAGGAAATATTTCCATTGCATTCAGATAATGTAGATAATACCATGGAAATAAAGACTTCTCAGATCTTTCAGTGTTTTTGAACATACTTACTATGGCAGGAGCTCACTTGACAGGATCTAACAACTGCTGGAGTAGGAAGTCCGTAACAGAAAGATCCATTAATAGGTATATGTTGGCCCTTGGCTGATATTTTATAACACACCAGCTTACGCCTCTGAATGCCAACACCACATCTCACAGAGCACTGCACAGATACAAAAGAAAATATTAGTTTGTCCTTTTATTCCTGCATAGGGGGAAGTTGAAATGCAATATGTAATTTTAAGGTTATTCCCCCAGATGTAGTTAAAGACATGCACTCACAAACTGATTCTAAAAATGGTTATTTTCCTTAACTATCTCAAAAGAAACGTGATACATTAAATATAAAAAATATGAAATAGACCATTTTGAAGACCCACATGATATGTTTGTAGTAAGTAAACAAAAATAATACAGCCTCAAATATATTATTTTTATATGTAATTATGCTCCTGTGGAATTTCCAGTAACCTACTTCCTGAGGTGGAACAAGACTTTTAATACACTTGAAATTTGTATCTGTGCTGTGGGAAAGTGGCATACACAACTACCAGTGCATTCATTAGCTCTAATGGAAAGCGTATTCATTTACAAGGTCACACAATGTTGACATGGAAGCTGCTAGAGGCAGGCTCAGTGCAGAGAATGGAAGCCTGTCGTAAAGAATAATTGCACATAAACATTTTAAACATAAAGGCTGTATTATTATTTTTTTACATTCTAAAAACATTTTGCACATTATCAAGTTTCATTATTTGAAAGGCCAAACAGAAATAAAAATCACCACATCTCCTTATCACAGTTTCTGAATGCTGGATCAAAATACATAGCAAACAGTAGGTCTGCTAGGCCATGGATCCATTAAAGGACCACTGAAGTGGCATACTTTTAAAGTATGCTCTTTTGAAGAACTTTACTTGATAATGGACAACATGGACAAAGTGAAAAAAATGAATTACTGACATTAATTTTTAACTATTGTACTCCGCTTTCCTTTAATGAAGACAGACATAAAAGGATTAGAAACCAGGGAGGAGTGGAATTAACTGTGGACTCAGATATGATCTGTATTCAACTCTGTTAAAAGTGTCCTGTCCAAATAGCCTCTTGACAATGGCACAGTAAAGCCTCATAGGATAACCCAAGCTACAACAAGACTAATAGTCTAAAATGGAATATCCAGTGATACAATCAGAGTAAAGTAAATTTAATAATTTTCTCTAAAAAGCGTTTATGTTCCTATCTTGCACACCTGCTAATGGTGTTATCTGGTTACATACTTTACAAACATGTGAAGTTTTTACCAAACTACAGCGGACCTTTAAGTTTCCAGTGATGTATCCCAGAAAAGTGTGACCAAATGCAGAGAAATGTTGATATGGGTCAGATGTGTTTGTTTGTCGACTTAAGTATGGTTTATACCCGCATATGAAATGAAGGTAGCATGAATCCTGACAACATGAACACATATACCTCTTTGAATTGTATTTTCCATTACATATCATATATGTCTCACAGTTATTCCTTGCATCACAGTCAACCAGAGACGGCAATGCACTAGTGTGTCCACAAACACTGGCTTAGACTCACTGAACTAAATGTACATATAGTAAGCATTTAAAGGAAGACTGGTGTCATATTTATAGCATTTACCATATACCAAAATGTAATTTGGGGCCTCTATCTACAAGGCAGGTGCCACTGAGGGTCAATAAAGAAAGCTAAATAATATATGTACCCAAGGGTAATCAAACCATTTAATTCCATTTACCCAGGCTGCTGCTGGTAGCAGTGGGCCCGTACCCTGCAATGGATCCTGGTGCTATGCATCTGCTGCACCAGCAGTAGCTCATCCACTGTAGTATGCTATTTTGCATAGATTACCTTTATAGTGATCAAAATGTAATAACAATGTGATGATGAAAATAACTTGAATTCTTGGTCATTTACTAACTTCATAAAAGTTGTATTGAACATACTACATCAGTATGATTTCAGCATCTCAACACCACTGACCTTGGACCACTCTCCTGTAGTTAGCTGGGGAGGACAATCCACTTTCCCACAAAGCTTATGACTAGTTGGCTTGTGCATTTGGCAGAGCTCATCTGAAAGCTTCATAAAGCTCCCATCTGCCAACAACTGTTTACAGCTCACTTTACGGTTTTGTACACCTCCTCCACATGTCCGAGAACACTAGGGAAACAAGCAAAGCATTGTGAGGAACATCAGGCTCGCTTCAGTCACGCGGTGTAGCATGGCGCATGTCAGATCTACAGTACACAATCAAAATATCCATTAACAAAGCAGTCACATATAGGAGTGGTGAGTAGTAAGTATGCAGCCAAATTAATCAAATCTGCTATCATAAAGCTTTATTACCATGAATATCCAGTTCCATTATTATTCAAGATAACTTTACTAAATTCTAACAGTTGATTTTAACAGCACAATCTCTATATTCGTTCATAAGATGTACTTTTGTATTGTTTTCAAATGTTTATTAGCAGGTTTAGAGGATATCACATATACAAAACGAATATATGGCAGACATAGAAAATATGAATAAAAACATAAAATTAATCATTCCTGTAACATACACTTGGCTGACAACTCTGCTTGTCGCTGAAATCTAGTTTAAAATGGATATATAACTCTTCTATTCAACTGTCATCTCATTAAAAACATGCAGCCTTATTAAATTGTGATTCGGCCAATTGAAAAGGGCTCTATATAAGCACACAGCATATCTTTTTTACATAAGTTTTTAGTTATCGAAGACTTTGCTTTTGGATAGAAGTTCACTAACTAAAAACTTCTGTAAAAAAAATATGCTGTGTGCTTAAGTATAGCCCTTTTAAATTTACTGAATCGCACTTTAATAAGGCTGATGATGTTATTTTTTTCTTCTTTAATAAGAACCAAACTCATAACAATAAAGAAAAGTATGGTTTTATACACTATAAAAATAATCTATCTGTCATTTGATAACCAACATCACTAACCATTACTAAATATAAAGTAAATTATATAGAGAATTGTAAGGTTGTGACTTTTCAATCTTTTAAGATGTTTTAGGGAAAGCACTATGCATGTTTATTTTTAAGCTCAAAGACTGGGCCCTCCATTATTTTGCATTGTTTTAATATTGTTTTTGCCTCTTACTTCCCCTCTTTATAGCTATACAGAATATGTTGACACGTTATAAATAAAGTAAAATAGAGATAAAGCAAAGAAGAAAAAAATATATTCTTCTGTTTAGATCCTCTTCATAATTGTTACTCCAATAGAACAGGATACTGTCTAAGCAAACTTATTACATGTATTACCTTTGCTCCCCAGGAACCCCATCAGATCCACAAGATGTACTTTTTTAAAGGCTATGTTGCTTGTTCTAGGGATGCTATATCTGTAATCAATCTACACAATTTACATTATTGCATCAATTAGGTAATTTAGTACGTCTGTTATAGGAAGATGTTACCTGTTGCCATTCCCCTGTGTGCCAGGCAGGAGGGCAGTCTTTCTGGTTGCAGGGTTGCAATGCCGAAGGTTTCGTATCACTGCACTCTTGATCAGAATTGTTACTGAACTCTGCATGGCTGGAGCAATAAACATCTCTTGTTTGTATTCCAACGCCACAAGTAGCAGAGCATCGGCTCCAAGAGCTTGTTTGCCACCTGGGTCAAGAACAAATTAGTCAGAGTTTCAGGACTCATAAAACAAAGTCACACATGCTAATGCTAAATAATTATTAATATTAGAACAGCATATCATGAACACTGCAAACCTTCCATTCTGATGATGGATGACAGAACTGAATGATTATATAATGTCAGCACAGGTCATCAGAACCTATGTATATATATATACTAGCGAATTGCCCGTCAAAAAATGACGGCAATGAAATTGTAAGGTAGCTAAATTAGTAAATGAATATAGTGTACCTATTTTGAAGCATTGTGATGAAGAGCTGGCAATCTGTGTTGATGTTGCTGCAGCATTAGTGGTGTGGAGCTGCTGTATAAGCATGCTGAATGTGTGCAGTGTAAGACTGTGCGTGCGCGAGACCAAACCGTTAGCGTAGTCGTGTACTTCCGCATTGGTGTAAAATGGCGAGTAATGTGTGGTATAGGTCTGTATCGGAATATCCGTAGGTGTTTTGTGGTGTTTTGCGAGTTTAGAGTGCTGTAGCCTCGTTTTCGTTTTGTTCGGCGGCCATTTTTTCTCTCGCTTAGATTTTTTTTTAGTCTCTAAACTGTTTTATTTCGAGTAAAATCGAGGTGTAAGTTTCATTTTTGAGGTCCTGGGTGCTCCCTCTTGGTGTAGGTAAGTTTTTTATGTATGTGCTGTGTGTATGTATTGTGTTTTAAATGTTTGTATGTCGGCGTGTTGCGTCCGATGTTTGCGAGGTCGTAATGTGTGGTAACGTGTTTCGTACGCTGTTTGCGTTCCTCGTAAAATTTAGCGAGTGTCGTAATTTGTGTGTCGGGTTTTTTGAGTAGCGACGTGAATTTTGCGAGTGTTTGAGGCCCTTGCCCAGTGACCTCGCCAGCAACTGAGTCCCTCGCTTCGCGAGGGGCCTCAGTTGCTGGCATGGAGCGCCTTCGGCGCTCCATGCCAGCAACTGAGGCCCTTGCCCAGTGACCTCGCCAGCAACTGAGGCCCTCGCTTCGCGAGGGGCCTCAGTTGCTGACATGGAGCGCCTCGGCGCTCCATGCCAGCAACTGAGGCCCGTGCCCAGTGACCTCGCCAGCAACTGAGGCCCTCGCTTCGCGAGGGGCCTCAGTTGCTGGCATGGAGCGCCTTCGGCGCTCCATGCCAGCAACTGAGGCCCTTGCCCAGTGACCTCGCTACGCGAGGGCCGCGGCTCGCTGCGCGAGCCGCGGCCCTCGCTTCGCGAGGCCCGCGGCTCGCTACGCGAGGGCCGCGGGCTCGCTACGCGAGCCCGCAAGCGTGAGCAACGACTCGTACGCTCACAACTATATATGTGATATATATATATATATATAAAAATATATATACATATCTATCTATCTATCTATCTATATAAAACAAGTAAAAAAAGGTATTTCCTGCTCAGAATTCTGAGAAGTTTAGTTATTCCATTGCATCCTGGGAACCTGGGCCGGGATATGCAAATGTACCCACTAAGGCTTCACTTTTGTAATCCAATACCATTTTAAACATGGCTTCCTTTAAGCATATGCCTGCTGTATTTTACGTCTTTAATCAAAGCCCAGGATGGATTATGCACAAGCCAGTAAACCTACCCACAGACAGCTGTTTCAAGATTACTGCCTCTTAGGGCTGGTTCCTCGCACTGGATCACCACAACAATCATTTATAATATGGTGGGCAAAAGAGCGATAGAAGCCCTCCACCGTACAGTAGTACAGTAAATGAATAGTACATCTGTGTTCACATTCGAATGTCTAAAACAAGTTTCCTGTATATATATATATATATATATATATATATATATATATATATATATATATATACACACACATAGTATGAGGAGGTGTAATGTGACTGGCTCCTGTTAAGTATATCTACTGTGTATATTGTGTTTATCTTAGGAGACATAGACCACAGATCAGTATCCCTCATGAAAAATCACTGCTATAAAATACGGTTTTATATACACACGATAAAATGATTTACATTCCATGTCTCTTTGTCTCCTTAAAGAAGTTGCTGGATAAACCTTAAATAACCTGCATATATAAATTAACAAAGCTACATCTCCAACATATAATGCCATCAGTTTTATTCAACTATATAAGGTCCAGTATAGGTCAAAATCAAGTGGTGATATTGTAAAAACTTCTTAATTTTATGCTCTTTTCCCAATTTTATAACTGTTTTAAATAGCTCATTTTTTTACATTAAAAAACCTCAATGTGTCTAAATTACTTCTGTAATATCTCTAGTGTAGTTGCACTGGCCAAAATATTACATTTATTGGGAGAGAAAGCTAGAGTCTCTCATAACCTGAAGGAAGCATGCATTACAAGCTGCCTAAATGCTTATATACTGTATTAATTGCAACAATAATTTTATTTTTTTTCTTTGCAGTTAGTATGTCTTGAGAAACTAAGGTAATAGGCTGAGATTTTCTGTTGCTGCAAACAGAATGTATGTGCATTAGTGGGGAGCTTGCAAGAGAAAAAAAAGCAAACAACAGTGACGGAGGGCAGCTGGAGGGACACTGACAAACCCATGTTTGCGCATTAAGAGATATCCTTAAAATCTGACCTTTTCCATCATGATGTAAAGCTAGGTTGTCAATACCGGGACTACCCCTCACAGCAGTGAAAGAAGTGCTTGTCAAAGATAAGTAAATTACTTTCTATGCACTACAGAAGGAGTATCTCCAAGTAGTGACAGGTAGGTCTCAAATTGACAGTCTGCACAGAGAGAGAGAGGCAAAAATACATTGTGCATCATATTTGACTGCAACTTAGCAAAACTGAACCTGTGTGGCAAGATTGTAGATCTTTTTAGGATGCCTACCAAAACAGTAGGCCCCATGCCATTAAAGTCTGGGCACCCCTTGGCCACAGTATTTTTATGTGTAATTAATAGCTATTTTCAACTGTATCTCTACACCAATCAAGCAGCCAAATAGGTTCCAGATATTATATAATGTATGAAACCCAAACTGGATTCCATCCCACTCCAAGCCACATCACACAGTGGTTCTGCTGTGAGGATCCTCTTACATTTGTTAGGACGAGGAATGCTGCACATTGCCCTTGGCTTTTTTAGGTTAATTCAATTTAATGCTCGATTTTTTATTTATTAGAGAATACTTACATTCCTGCTACACTTTTTCAAGTAATCTTCCTTTTTTTCACTTCAACCTCAAATACCTATTTGTGTTTTTGCTTCTCTTTTATGACGTTGCTTACCAATGTTTTTATAAACCAGAAACTTTTATACTTTGGAGAATTATATGTTTTCCTAAGACATATGTACCTCATTGGGGCCTCTAAAATTGCCTTAGAAAACTTTCCAATGAACCTGTGCATCTTTCTGCTAAATGAATCTATGCCTGTCTAGCTTCTGTAATTGTATTGCCATCTGTTTAAGATTACCTTCTCAAAATCCCAGTATTTTACTTCAGTCTTTGTTATGGTGTCTGTAAGGGTGTAGCGCCCTTACTTATTGTGCGCTCTTTGAAGAAAGGTTTTCAGTCTACATTTTAAACCTACATTCACTAAATACAGTAGTTGTTAAAAATAGCATGAGGAGGTGTAATGCGACTGGACTATGTTAAAATTCCAAAATGCTGTGCACTATGGGGTTCACCTATGGAAAGAAAGCATATGAACAGAGCTAGGATTTCATGTGATTACCTTATTCGTTATTGTGAAAACGTAGGATATGAACTCTGAGTGTATTTAGGTTTTATGCTGCCCTAGACCATCCAGCATTGTGCACCCACCATGTCCCACTTGCAGCGCCTCCTTTCCCCTTTCTATATCTCACATGATACTTTTTTATGTTTATATCTATGGTATGTTTATATCTATGGTATGCACTTATAGACAGAAATATCACTTCATATAGACATTTGTGTGCATATACAAACATATTCCAATGTACTACACTACATCTTCAGGCAGCCTGCTGCCCCCTGAAAGTGTGCTGTCCTAGGCCTGGGCCTCATGGGCCTGGTCAGAAAGAAATCACTAACATAAAAACATGTAGACACTTCAAAATAAAGATCTATGTAGCTTGAGAAGGGCTTCGGTGACATACATGTTTTTAATAAGTGATGGTGACCAGTAAAAAGTGAGAGCCAGCTTAGTTAAATCAAGATAGGATACAGTTACTGTAGAATATATATTTTAAAAGTGGAAGATATGTCAAGGACTTTAATGTACATGAAAGTTAAATGATGTCATTCTGTGAAACAGTTCCCAGTGTGTATTACATTATTTGGGATTAATAAGGTGGCTCTTTCCTGATGGTAGATGGCTTTGAAAGCAGGATTCATATGCTGCCCTCTCTTGAAGACACTCTGTGGACCCATATTTATAGTGTGGTCTTTGGATTGATTACTGGCAAATGTTTCAGAAAACAAATAAACATAAATAAATACAACTTTTGATGCATTACAAGAAAAAAGAAAACACACTGTGACACATTATCAAAAACCTTGTTTCTGATGCAAAAAAAAAACAATTTCCATCTAAATAATAAAACAAACAATATTGTGTGACCACCTACTGCACTACTGTATGGCCACTACTACCTATAAGATTTACAGTGGAAGATTAAACTTATATATGAGCAGCCAATAGAAGTATTTATCTAATCACTGTATTTTCAAAATGTATCCAATAAGTAAAGCCCATAAACTTACATGGACTACTGAGTGACTTGAGCTCCGGATAAATAAGCAGGAAAAATCCCAGGTTGGGGCTCTTGGTTCTAATTTGAAGTCAATAGAAGAGTTTGCTTCAAATCTAAAAACCGAGCATCCGTAGGATAAATGTGCTAATAACTGTACCAATGTAAAGCTGCTATTATGGCAAGTTACACCAACATACGTAGAAGAAGATCTTTCGAATGAATAAGATGGTGCTATGTGGATTTATCTCAGTATAAACAAAATGATAATAATAAAACAACAGCATAAATTCAGTATGTTAATGCAGCAGCTATTGGTAGTACCAATCTTATATATATATATATATATATATAGTATGTGTAATTTCTAAAAACATAATCTGTTTCTGGTTTTGGATGACTTCACGATTTTGGCTTGCATAAAAGTTTCAGAAATGTTCCTCATATTTATAAATCTCATGCAGGTGTGTTTTTTAAAAAAAAGATGATTTTAGGCTTTGATGATTGCATTATTTTATAGCATATTTTCTTACTTTCTGATGTTTGTATAAGCCTTCCATTCTCCTCTGTAGAGTGATCTCAGAGATAGGGATTAGCTGGCAGGATAATGATCCCACATTATGGAAACCATAGCACCCCTTTCAACGACATATGTCCATGTTCCCCTGAGACTTCAGAGATTCAGAAGACATGGACAAAGATTAAAAAGCCAAGCTTTTTATTTCAACAAAATCGAAAAATACTGTTTTGTGTATTTAGTACTGTTGAACACCTGGTTATGGATCCTGTGATATCTCACTTTTTATGGAAATATATATGGTCATTGCTTGGAAGAATAAAAAGACTGTCATCAAGACCTGACTTACACAACTGCACTCTATTTGATGACCAGAAAATGCTGTTTTATTTTACTTTTAGCAGAGTATAATAAGATAAACACATTTAATAGAAAATGTGTATATATTTTATTGTAAATAATAAACTGTGCTTATAAACCTAATTTAAGGGTATAGTTCAGATACTTCTTAGTGAGTGCTTGTATCTCCTTCCAATATAGCTTTCAAGTAGTGTTATTTTATACTTTGTACACCAGGTATCAGGACGCTATATTTTTAAGAGTAGTGCACTCTATTTCACTTGTTTGTAATACACAGAGCATATACAAATATTTCATTAGTAGCAGCATGGTGTGTTGTAAAGTAGTTAATACTGTGAAGGGGATTTGGGAATGTTTTACATTTAATGCCCCAACCCATGATAAAGACTTGCAAAGATATTAAGGAACATAGCATAATGCAATGTTTCTTTGAGACCTTGAGCCTCATTCAACTGGGACTTTAAATTTGCAACAGTGACAGAGCAATTCAATTGATCAAGCCCGCAGCTACCTGGCCGAAAGCCTAAACCGTAAACCATGCAATAGTAAGTAGCATTTCAGAGCATGATCATGATTAATTAAGCAAGCCCGTAACTACCGATTTAGAAACAGCCAATAGTAAATGAGACCATCATCATGATGTCAGTAAAACATAAAGGTTACATGTCAATCAATTAGCGTTTAGTCCGATATGCGATCAGACTCGCAATCCGGCAATGTATAAAATTATAAAAATGAATGACAATACTGTTCTAGTCCATGTGGGTGGCCTAATATCTTTAATCTCTTTCCCCGTCTATTAAAGTGCAGTATTGTTTAGTTTTTTGGCATTTACAGTGCTATGAAGTTTAACCCACTTGCAGGTCCTATCTGGTACCCATAGGATTTTCTTCTATATTTGACATTGACGGGTGTGAGGACAATTGCAGGCTTGAGGAATTGTAGCAATTGAATAGCGATTTGCGATTGTAACATTTATGGTCTTAAAAGATCAAAGGCTTAGATGGGTCGGAGTTACGATTTTTACAACGGCAGGGATTTTCAGCCCGTAACCGGAAATTTTTGCGGGTAGGGAAAAGACGCCAATTGAATAGCAAATTAGTTTAAGGGCTCCATTACAGGCTCCTGTAATTATAATTTGCTCAATTGAATAAGGTCCCTTATATGCCAGAGAGAACATGAAATGATGAGTGGGTTGAGAAAGTGGCATGATACAAAGAAGGCTGCAATGCTGCAAAAAAACAGTCCCTTCTCAGGCACTGAAGCCTAAACGACGAGTGTGGTCATATCTTATATGGTCTTTCGCTTAACTAAACTTGATAAGCAGAAACAAAGAAAACAATCACAACATACATGTTTAACTTTTAGATGCAATTATTCTTTACTGTAGGGATCCATTTTCTTTTCTGAACTAATCCAGTCTGCTATTTAAATGTTTTCCAGTTTTAAACACATGAGGTTTCCATTATCTCTAATGAAAGCACTAGCAGTTTTAGAGGCCACTTTTCCATAGTGCAGATAAAAACTTTCTCTGCATTCAAAAGCTTCTCCCCATCAGGACATTGATCAGCTGAAACCAAAATAGCAGATAGCACAGGAGCATAATTATGTATATTAGGTGATGAATTAGATGCTGTGTTTTTTTTAATTCTGAAAACAAGATGCATATTTTCAATTGAAGTTCTTAAAAATAAAATATTTTAAATATAACTCTACAGTGGTCATTTAATGAATCTAGTCAATAGAAAAGTAGGTGGAGGCAAGGACACGCATGGAAGTAAACAACAAGATCAATCTACATTTATAATGTAATTTATTGTTAAAGATATGCTGTTAATTTCTCAACATCTCTCATTTTCTGTAAATGTTTAACAGGCAGTTTTATGTCCCTTCAAATGTCACTGAAAAATTATAAATACTAGGACATTTTCCCTGTGAGAAAACAAGAACTAGAAGTAGTAATTTGAAATCAGTCCCATGTTTTCCCTATACATAAAAGAGAGTTCTATTTTATTAAATAGATCTCATTCTCAACCACAGAAACTTAAATGTGACCATTTTCAAATTACATTATTCCTTTAGTATTACAGTATTCTGAGAAGTGGGGAAAAAGTCTGAAGCAAGAAAATAAATCTGAGCTGGGCTTATTACCGAGTCTCAGAAGAGGATATTTAAAGGAAATGTCTCTGCTACAGAACTGAGAAATCATTATGAGACCAGCATCAAATCTTCTTTCAGCTTCAATGTGAAACAATTTCCTGAATCATTATTAAAAAGACCTTTCCTAACTTCTGGCGAAGGAATAAAGGAGCGAGCTGCCAGTACATGTTAAAAGGCTGGACCCGACTTTTGGATAGATTGCAACCCCTTATATTATTTCCAAAATCAGGAGTTTTAAAATAGCTATACTCGTGGAGGAGTCAAAATTTGTAACACATATAAAACTTTGAGATTTACAATAAGCAGTCATGGTACCAGACACGGTGCGGAAAATATTACCCTTGAAAAATAAAATCACATCCTAATTAGTAATAATAATGTAGAACAAGAAATCTCGTTAAGGATCTGGATATCTAAAATCTTTGTAAGGATTCTTGAACTCTTATCTCAGTTTTTACAACAGTGCTAAAATGTCTGTGTTTTGGCACCTGCTTTGTGCTAAATACTGAAATAGTTTCATTATGTGTCTGCCAGATGTGCTGTGTGTAGTTAAGTTTGAATTTGTAATCTTAAGAAGGTTAATAAGAAATTCAACTCTTGGCGTCAACAATTTGCTTTAAAGTGGTAGACAAGATATAGGCAAAATGCAGTAGATCCTTCTTTTTAGGGATATGTCACTTGCATAAAAAGTCCCTGTCATACCAAAAAGGCTAAGATCTTTGTAAAAAAACAAAACATCTATACAATGATCTCTCTAGTTTTACTTCTAAATTAAAGCACAATAGACAGTGTGCAAATGTGTCAATGGTGGCAAAATGATCTACCTCTGTCTTTTCATACAATTACATATGCCGCACAAAGTAGCACTTTAAGCTATACATAATTAAAAAAACAGGGTACAGCTTAGAATAGTGGTTCCCAAGCTATAGGCCTCTTAAAAATGGTTTAGTACTCTGGATCAAATATTGACCAATTGATGACTGGAGTATAACAATGATACTGCATTGTAAGCATTACTGTAATACTTCTTTTTCAAGCCTGTTTATTTATGTTTCAAGCTTATATATTAATGAAATTATTAATTGCATGGACTGTTGCTTGGGAGCCTCTGTTTAGAAAACTATCTAGTACTGCTCTTTCTTTACATTGTTTGCTGGGGCATTGTTGTATTTTAAAATGAGACAGACAATATATCTGTTAATATAAATAAAACGTGGACATAAGGTATAATTTGTTAAGAAATTTCAGTAAGAATAGTGAATAAAAGTGTATCAATCCATCGATCTTTAGACACTGGTGATGTTGGAAGGTACTGTATGTAATAATATATTGGTTGAGTAGTGACTAGGTTATGTTAGCAATAAAAAGAGTAGTGGTATGGAAGATAAAACAAGATGTGATCGTCTGGTGTTATGCTACTCTATGGAACAGATTAAAATGCGGTTGAATAATCCTATAGGTTTAGTAGCAATGGAGAGAATATATTCAAAGTTTTATAAAATGACCTTTCTAAAAACAAACTATGATATGCATAAAAATCCTCATGCAAATAGGCAACCAAGGTACAGTGATTAGCTCAGCCTTGAAGTACATCATTGGCAAATTATTCCTCACCAGTGTGATGAGTGAAACCGCGGACATGTGGGTGATCAGACAGAGAATATGTGATCTTCAAAGGACTTATGGGAATTAGTGGGGAGTAGTTTTCAACATTTACAATTAAGTAGAGCTGTACAATATATTTGTAATTTAAAAATAAATGACAGTAATAGTAATGCCTTATTCTGATTTCTTGAAGAAATGTTTGTGGTATGTGAAGGACTTTAATGTATTAACCATATGAACAACATAGTTGTTAGCACTCTAAAAGGTTATCACCCAGTGTACCCCACTTAGCTTCCCACTTGCCTCTCCTTTTACAAATACTTAACTTAGGATCATTTATCTTTTGTGTTAACATCTACTAGTGTCTGTTTAAGCATAAAAAGTGTGACATATTATTAAAGGAAGTCTCCAGATTGATAAATTATAACAATTATATTGCTGGTCTACTACAGAATTGGAGCAGTTCCCAGAAAACTCAACTACATATGTATATAAACTAGACTGTAATTGCTAAACCTCAGCTTTCCAGACAACTAAAGAACACTGAGCCCGATTCAATTGAGCTCTTGATCGTTTTGGTAGCCCGTAAGTGAGGCCGCAAGTTAATTTGCTATTCAACTGGCGTCTTTTTGCGGGCTCCAAACAAGCTACAAGTTATAGCCTTGACAAAATTGCGATGGTTAAATTCGTAACTTACAGCCTCCCGAAGCCTTTGATCTTTCACTTTCGCAAGAATTGCAATGGCTAAAATCGCAAATCGCTATACAATTGCTCAATTTCCCCAAGCTCGCAAATGTTTTCATAAATGGCAAAAGAAGGAGAAAATCCTCAGAGTGCTAGAGAGGACTCTATAAACATCTATTTGTAGCACTGTAAATGCAAATAAAAAATCAATACTGCACTGTGATAACGGGGAAAGTGATGAAATACATTAGAATTAATTGCACAACAGTCTCAAGCTCGCAAATCAGCAGAAAATTTTATTTATTTTTAGGTTTCATTTCGGGGTTAAATCGATCTCTGGTATCAATGAGTTAATACATATCAGGCCACCCATAAGGACTAGAACAGTTTCGGCATTCATTTTCATAATTCTTTATTTTGCGGGTTTGCGAGTCTGATTGCATATCGGACCCCCGAACCTAATTGATTGACATGTAACCTCCATGTTTTACTGCCGTAATAATGACAGTCTCATTTTCTATTGGCTGATTTGAAATGGAAGGTTACGGGCTTGCTTAATTGATCATATTCCTGCCCTGAACTGCTACGAACCAGTGCACAGTTTACGGTTTTAGCTTTGTGCAATAACTTGCGGCCTTTAGCGGTTTTAGCTTTGTGCAATAACTTGCGGCCTTTAGCAATTGAATAGCATCGTAATGACGAATGGGAGCCCGCAACACACACGCAGACGTACGGCTTACTACCACTGAGTTGCGGGCTTGCAATTGAATTGGGCCCACTGTGTTTTAGGAGCTAAAAGAATTAATAGTACATAATGCTTAATATAAGAGATAACAGATTGTGTTTACCTAGCTGTGCATGTTTCTTCATGTATCTATTTTGCTGATGTAGATTGTCAGTGATGTTAACTGTATTCTATTTACATTCCTCAATCTTAGATTATGACCTTTTCTTGCTAAATTCTATGCTAATTCTCAGGGATCTATGGCATATACATGTATATGTGGAAGACAGGTAGAAAGGGAGGATATAGCAGGTAAACAGGAGGGGAGGAGGTTGAATGACTAAAGAGGTTTAGAGGAAAGCCCAATAGGGAAGGGGGTAGAGAAAAGACTGAAAGGAAGGGTGGATGGATGAGAGGCCAAATAGTGGAGTGGACAGATAGGAAAGGAGGAAGAGAGACCAATATGGAGTTAAAGGAGAGGCCAAAAGGAGTTTTGCATTAAGGATAAACATAAAGGATGGATGAGATGCTCACTGTGAATGAGAAGGAGAGACCAAACTGGGGTGGCAGAAAGAATATAAGGGAGGGACTGAAAGTAAGGTTTGACAAGAGGCCAAAGGGATGGAGACCTAAAGAGGATATAAGAGAGTTTGAAACAGTAGGTATAGGAAAGGAAGAGATGCTGGATACAGAAGTGGAGCAAAAGAAGAGGGTGTGCCAACATCACGTTACAGTAGGGTTTACAGACTCCTAGAAAAAAAATCCATGTGACAGAAGTGTAAGAGCCAGAGTGGTGAACGCTGATCTGTCACCCAAGCTTCTCCTTTTTACCCCCTGTGTGGATGAGAAACATGATAGAGGGGAAAGAAGAGGTAAAAACTGAGAAAAGTAGATGCCATGAAGACAGATAGAGAAGAGGTGATGGAATGTTGGCGAGAGTGAGGAGAACACAGGATGTACATCAAAGGACTATAGAAACATGGTTAGATACATGGCTGAAAAAGACATCTGTTTTATGACAATAAATGTATATATGTATAGGTGGGGGTATAATTATTTTTAGGGGGCTAGTTAAACAACCAGTAGTGGATGTGTGAGTGCTGTGATTGGTTATGGTGTGGTTAATGTATCATAAATCATTATGAATGTTTATTATTGAAAACAAACTTGACTTTACAGGTTTAAAGGTTGTTGCAACTAGCTCCTGTGTGAACTTTCTTTGTCCATTTAACAAGAGGTAGGGGCTATTTTGTGTTAGTGTTTTACAAACTTTTGAGTGTATGGATTCTGAGAGAAATTGGAAACAATTGAAATACAGTCATTCTCTCAAATGATCTGAATTTTTAAAGGATCACTGTGGTCATATTGACTATTTAGTAGAACTGCATATAAATATAAATAAAAATCAAAACAAAAAACAATATATCTGTCCAAGCAGACTAGTGGGTGGTCGGGTTTAGTAAAAACAATAATGTATACCTTGCCTTTTTGTTGTGCCAGACACAAATACATTCACATGCCTTTAGTATTGCTTACATTTCTTTGGGCCATGCATAGTGGTCTTGTTCAAACATCCCCAAACTTTAAATGGAGATTTATGATTAGATATCCTATATGACTTTCAACTCTCTGAATTTCAGACGTTTCCATTCTAATGCTTTGTCTACAACCATTTCCTGAGTTTACTTATAAACTATTTTTAATCGGCAACAGGTTGAAAAGACTCATTTCTAGCAAAAGTGGATAGGTTTATCTGGCCTTTTAAACATAATCATATCATTATGTTACAAAGAAAGATACATTAAATGGAATGAAATTCGACAATAAAAGTTCCTCTGTTTGCCACTGTATCGTGGTTGATTATTTAAGGGTTAATTTAAGTGGTGTTTCTAACAGCATGCCCTATGTGAATACACTGATAAACAGCTTTTGTGGGACAACATAGGGAGTAGTATAACAAAGTCTACTTCTTATTTTTAATATCTTTAAAATATATATTTCATTGTAAGTTAACATTGGTTAATGGAGTTAAGTGGTTATGCAACTTGCCTTTAGTTTTGACATTAGAAAGTGACATAATTATTTTTCTAAATACTTATACAATACTTGTAATATAATATAATAATGCAAAATCTGGTACAAATGCAAACCATAATATATATAGTCAATATTTGTCAGTTGACAAAAACCTTTAAGAGTAGGTAAATGTATTCTTTAAATAGGAAAACAACTTCAGTATGTTCAATACCTACCATAAGTGACTATTTAAAAAAGTAATAATAATAGTAATCCCTCTCAGAAGTCATTGAGCCTTACATCACTCGTCTTCACTTATCACACAAAATACCAATTCGCTTTGACACCCTATGTAGGGGATTGTGGCAAGTTAGTGTGTCAGAGTTACTATTACATAATTAGAGTTAGTTACGTTACAGTTGGAATATCACAGTTAAACCTGCACTCATATAACTACATGGCCAGCAGCACACCTGTACGCTCACAGCTACAGATATATGGTAAGTTACAGAGGCAGGATCAGCGTTATAGAGACAGGTTTAGAGTTATAGAGATATAGAGGATGGATCAGAGTTACATGGTGGGATTATAGTTATAGAGATAGGATCAGAGATATAGAGGCAGAATCAGAGTTACATGGTGGGATTAGAGTTATAGAGATAGGATCAGAGTTATAGAGGATGGACCAGAGTTA
Organism: Discoglossus pictus; assembly: GCA_027410445.1. NCBI lineage: Eukaryota > Metazoa > Chordata > Amphibia > Anura > Alytidae > Discoglossus > Discoglossus pictus. Next base: position 195,115,367 of record CM050167.1, read on the forward strand.
CATGGTGGGATTAGAGTTATAGAGATAGGATCAGAGATATAGAGGCAGAATCAGAGTTACATGGTGGGATTAGAGTTATAGAGATAGGATCAGAGTTATAGAGGATGGACCAGAGTTACATGGTGGGATTAGAGTTATACAGATAGGATCAGAGATATAGAGGCAGAATCAGAGTTACATGGTGGGATTAGAGTTATAGAGATAGGATCAGAGTTATAGAGGATGGACCAGAGTTACATGGTGGGATTAGAGTTATAGAGATAGGATCAGAGATATAGAGGCAGAATCAGAGTTACATGGTGGGATTAGAGTTATAGAGATAGGATCAGAGTTATAGAGGATGGATCAGAGTTACATGGTGGGATTAGAGTTATAGAGATAGGATCAGAGTTATAGAGGATGGACCAGAGTTACATGGTGGGATTAGAGTTATAGAGATAGGATCAGAGATATAGAGGATGGATCTGAGTTACATGGTGGGATTAGAGTTATAGAGATAGGATCAGAGATATAGAGGATGGATCAGAGTTACATGGTGGGATAAGAGTTATACAGAAAGGATTGGAGATATAGAGGCAGAATCAGAGTTACATGGTGGGATTAGAGTTATAGAGATAGGATCAGAGTTATAGAGGATGGATCAGAGTTACATGGTGGGATTAGAGTTATAGAGATAGGATCAGAGTTATAGAGGATGGATCAGAGTTACATGGTGGGATTAGAGTTATACAGATAGGATGAGAGATATAGAGGATGGATCAGAGTTACATGGTGGGATTATAGTTATAGAGATAGGATCAGAGATATAGAGGATGGATCAGAGTTACATGGTGGGATAAGAGTTATACAGATAGGATCAGAGATATAGAGGCAGAATCAGAGTTACATGGTGGGATTAGAGTTATAGATATAGGATCAGAGATATAGAGGATGGATCAGAGTTACATGGTGGGATTTGAGTTATAGAGATAGGATCAGAGTTATAAAGGATGGACCAGAGTTACATGGTGGGATTAGAGTTATAGAGATAGGATCAGAGTTATAGAGGATGGATCAGAGTTACATGGTGGGATAAGAGTTATACAGATAGGATCAGAGATATAGAGGCAGAATCAGAGTTACATGGTGGGATTAGAGTTATAGAGATAGGATCAGAGTTATAGAGGATGGACCAGAGTAACATGGTGGGATTAGAGTTATAGAGATAGGATCAGAGTTATAGAGGATGGACCAGAGTTACATGGTGGGATTAGAGTTATAGAGATAGGATCAGAGATATAGAGGCAGAATCAGAGTTACATGGTAGGATCAGAATAAAAAGATTGTTCTATATTATTTCAACTCCCAGTTTATTTGTTAGCAAAGTAAGATGTCACCTAAAATATAAGTCTGTCCCATCACAAATGCACCAACAGTGTATTTTAGTGTAAGGCAATTGATGATAAATCAACAGAAACTGGAGTTTTTGTGTAGAAACTGGGCTAGTTTAGATTGTGATTGATAGCTTTGGCTCTCCTAACCCAAATATATGTCTCTGAGGATGGATCAGAGTTACATGGTGCGATTATAGTTATAGAGATAGGATCAGAGATATAGAGGATGGATCAGAGTTACATGGTGGGATAAGAGTTATACAGATAGGATCAGAGATATAGAGGCAGAATCAGAGTTACATGGTGGGATTAGAGTTATAGATATAGGATCAGAGATATAGAGGATGGATCAGAGTTACATGGTGGGATTAGAGTTATAGAGATAGGATCAGAGTTATAAAGGATGGACCAGAGTTACTTGGTGGGATTAGAGTTATAGAGATAGGATCAGAGTTATAGAGGATGGATCAGAGTTACATGGTGGGATAAGAGTTATACAGATAGGATCAGAGATATAGAGGCAGAATCAGAGTTACATGGTGGGATTAGAGTTATAGAGATAGGATCAGAGTTATAGAGGATGGACCAGAGTAACATGGTGGGATTAGAGTTATAGAGATAGGATCAGAGTTATAGAGGATGGACCAGAGTTACATGGTGGGATTAGAGTTATAGAGATAGGATCAGAGATATAGAGGCAGAATCAGAGTTACATGGTAGGATCAGAATTAGAGGTAGGATCAGAGTTACGGCTGCATTATGCATGTATAGACCTTGATTAGGTAACTGCAAATATCTTTAATTACTAGGTTTTCATCTACAATACATTTGAATAGTAGTCGCATTGATTAAAATGTAGAAAAATATATTGCAATTGAAAGTACAAGCAGACACATTTTATTATTAATTTAACCAAATATTTGATTAAATCCTAGACCATGTTAATATTCCTTCTACATTTTAAATTGTAAAAAAAATCTCATTTTAGTAATTTGTATTTAATAAAAAGATTGTTCTATATTATTTCAACTCCCAGTTTATTTGTTAGCAAAGTAAGATGTCACCTAAAATATAAGTCTGTCCCATCACAAATGCACCAACAGTGTATTTTAGTGTTAGGCAATTGATGATAAATCAACAGAAACTGGAGTTTTTGTGTAGAAACTGGGCTAGTTTAGATTGTGATTGATAGCTTTGGCTCTCCTAACCCAAATATATGTCTTTATTATAATACATTTATCCAGCTAGTTGTTATGCCCGCACACATTACCAAGGATATTAGAGAAGGTTTATAACTTTGCATGTTATTCTTGAATTCCCTTTATACTGATTCTCTATATTCAGACAGTACCTTGGAGGGCAAAGCTTGGTGTTGCAGACTCTAGTCATTGCAGGTGGACGCATGGAGCTATCACACAGACTGTTGTTGACTGTTTGCTTTGTCTGTATATGCAGACAGACTGCTATTGCTTCTTGTCTTCCTGGTGGTAAAAAAGAAAACATCTAGTTATTGAGAATAGCACTGGTTACTCACAAAATTAACTGCAATTTGCTGAGGGCGTGTGGTAAAAAATAAAAACTTTAATGTTAATAAATAAATGCCTCCCCATCTTCCAATAATATTTCCATAGTGTATAAAAAACAACTAATAAAAGTTATACATTTTAAATAAAGAACCCTAAAGGAGATGCAATAACATTTGCTGCTTTTGAAACCCAGTACTAGAGATGTAAAAAAATTAAAACTTACCTCCTGAACATGAGCTGGAACAGGCTGTGAAACCAATATACTCCCAGTCATAAATACCATTGGATTCCCCATCATGCCGAGGACGTTCCGATGTTTGAATCCCAGAATCGTCCTCACATGACCGTGGGTGACAAGCTCTTTCTGTGACTGGTTTATCCTCCTCACATTCTTCATCAGGCAATTCCAGCTCAGTCTGTGTGAATGCCAGTAGGATACGACATTTTACTTCCCTCACTTGTGTGCCATGGCCACAGGAGACACTGCAGGGTGACCACTCTTCTGGAATAAATCTAAAGGGAAATATAGCATTAGGACACAATAACTGTAACATCCTTTCGTATAACCAGTAATAATAGATGTTTGCAATAAATGTTTAAAGACTTACATATACAAATAAATATGTGCAATTCTGTGGTGTGTTATTTAAGGCAAATTGTTCACAGATCAATGGCCAAATGACATTGCCAAATAACAATTTTCTATTAAAATACTTACAAAAAAATACTTACAATATTTTATTTTATCTTAGAATGTGAAATGTATTTAAAGAACCAGTTAATTCAGCAAAACTTGGAGCACACCACTTTACTCCTGAAAATATGTTGAAATACTTTTTGAATTTTTGAAATAGGTGACTTTTTCACAGAAAAAAAATCATAAATGAAGTTCTGTTTACATGAGAATTAGGCATGCCTCCAGAGAGACTGAAATCAAGGGCTGTGTGCAGAGAGCAGATCGAAAAGAGGGTTAACGCTTCCCCAATTCAGCTGTGCAGGGAAATGACTGCTAGAAACTCACAAATATGTTATTTGTGGGTTAACAGATGGCTGATGAAAGAGACTAAATCCATCATTCTTTCTCTGCACAGAGCTTGGAACGGCTGTTGCCGGCAGATGCTGTAAATCATGGGGCAGTCTGCAGTGTGTCTGTAAACAAACCTAGCACTGCAATTTTTAACTGTTCTTAGTTTTAATTAAAAAACAAAAAAACAACAGATTACTTTAACATAGAATCTTGTGCTCTTTCACACAACGAAGAGCACTTTTAGTGAAGTAAATGGTCCTTTAAGGTTACCACATCATTGTTTACAATACAGGGAGACACCAGAGAAAGAGAACAAAAAAAGAGGAGGATTTTTTGGTATAGACCAACACATCTTCGTCATAGCTAACTGATGGCTGGTCTAACAAACTGATAACATGCCCGTATTTTCTGTTGGGCTATTTACAAAGTAGAATGGATTACAGTGAGCAAAATCGGTAAATTACAAAAGTATAAACAGAGTTGAGGTGCCTACTCAGAAAAAAATTACAGAGATTGGCCTTCTGATGTACATCAAAAATAAGACTCTCAATCCTGACTGATGTTGGTATTTTATAAACGTTCCCAAATTTATCAGTGTTACCTGTCATTCTTTATTCATTGCTTTGTATTAGTCCCACAGCTGCTCTGAAAACTTAATTTAAGGTAGGGGAATCATTTAGCACATTGAAGAGTAGATAAATGAAGTCAGCCCTCCATTAAAGGAATTCAATAAAGATTTTATATATAATATAAAATAAAACTGTAGGCATTAACAAGTACTTTATCAATTGAACGGTAAACATCTACTGAAATTTAATTTTTTTGCCCATTGGGATTCACGTTTAGAGCTACTGAAACCAGTGTATCAATGCTGAAAAAAATGTCCAGCATTTCAGCATAAAAGTTTCTGAGCATTAACCAATGTACATGGAAGAATTAAACTTTAATATACTTTGGATGGTTACTCATGAAGCTAGTACAGGCGGTCCCCAGATTACAAACGGCCTGACTTACAAACAACCCTACTTAAAAATGGGCTCTTAAGGCTTTTTGTAGGAGTTTGTTTTTATGTTTGAATTAAAAGAAAGAGCACAGTAGTTTCTGTAACTTATTAAATAGTACAGGGGCATTATTATTATTACTCTGCATTATTATTACCACCTATGAGCCTCTATAGTAGTGTTATTTTTATTTTTTAGGGATCCGACTTAACATTTTTAGGAACGGATCTTGTCCTTAATCTGGGGACTACCTTTATATTGCAAAAGACCCCATAATACATATTCAAAGTTTAAACAGTTTCTTCTTCAGGATGAAAGCACTTCCAAAAATTATTATACACTTAAAAGTTTTCAATAGGTTTAAGGTTTTTGGTGATGTTAGTAGATCTTTAAATTAATCAAAAACGTAATAGACAGAGAAAGTTGACCTAACCATCTGAATATCACAGACCTCTTGGATCAGTTTTACACCCTTACATTTAATGCTGCATACTATAAAATTACAGATAATACACATCTTTGTTGAAACACTGAAACCCATACTGTAACAAAGAGGACCCAGGGGGTGGTCATTTAAAATCATGATGGGTTTTAACTGTCATCACATTCCACACTCAAAACAAAAAAAGGTCAGGCTCAAATTTTTCTTGGCTCAGCTTTCCAAGTAAGTCATATTATATTCTGCCAATAAAAAAGCCTGAACATTGAACATTAATATAAATGTAGGACACTAGCCGTGGTAGACCGCAAAGGCCAAGGTATTTATCTTGCACGAGGCTGGTTTGGCAATGTTCAGGCCTCTGCTCTGAAAACCAGCAGCATTCATTTATGGGCTCCTCAGGAACAGTCAGAAAACAGCAGCCCAGGACAGACAAAGGCCTGTTCTAGAATTACATGTCAAAATGTGTGTATTTAAACTCTACTAAACATAGGAATAAAGCAGCTCTCTGCAATACATATGTTGCAGGGCTCAAGAATAAAACAGCTAACCAAGCAGCAATAATAATTATAGTATACAATGTAATCTAATACATGTCAAACCTGCAATACAAAATATAATTCTAACTATACAACTATATAATTCTAGCAGTAACATCATAATGTTATAATTTTGTATAAGTACTGTATGTAAATCAGACAAACTTTCAAATTATATAATTACATCTATCTATCTATCTAATCATGAATCTATCTATATAGCTATCCATCTATTTATCTATCCATCCATCTTTCTATCCATCCATCCATCCACCTATAATGTTGTCTTTGTAATACTTGTGTTTATAGAAAATACAAGTTTTTATGATTAATACCACACATTTAAATGTGCTCTGAACTCATGGATACTGCAATGGATACCATATAGAGTGGTCAAAATAAAGTGTAAAACAGTACAAATATTTTTTAATATGATCCTCTTTTCACAACTTTCTAATTGTTTTTAAACTGTTGTAGTGTTAACTTTCAAAGCAATGAAAATATCATCAATACCTTGGTGTTATCTGTGGTTCAGCTTCACTGGCCAATATATGGAGTTTATGATGAAAAAGTTCTCAGGTACTGATGGGAATAATAAGTTACACACTCACCCAAAATGTTTAAATAGTATATTTATATCAATAATACATTCAACTTATTTTTTCCTTTGAGTTTGTATGCAAAGGAAAATCAAATGAAAAAAGCTAAATTGTGTGATGCAGCAAAGTCAATGTAGGGAGATTTGTGGTCCTTTCAGAACTTAAAGAGATATGACAGGCTATTTCACTGTGTTGCCTCTGCCTGAATGAGTTATGAGCTCTGTACCGCACAAACAAATCAGGTGTAGAAGGTTTGAATGAAGCAGTGGCTAAGTCATTTTAACTACTTCATTATATTAAAGCAGCTGGTGTAATTATTTTAAAAAAAAACACATATTTATGGTTCAAATAATGAAACTAGTTTGCTTTAAAAATTATATGTAAAGTTAGATTGTGTGGTCAGTGCATTTCATAAAATGTTTTCGTTAGTAAGTCATTGGTTCTAAATCAATGCATTCCACTTGTTTTTTGTTCTTTAAATAAACTAATGTATTTATTTATACACATATAACTGATATATATATATATATATATATATATATATATATATATACTGTATATCACATATATAGTTGTGGATCTTGCAATGTTGGTGACATTTGCAATGTTGGTCACTCTTTTGCAATAGACTCGCATTGTGTGGCAAACAGCATTGCCAGCCTTACAATTTTATTCCGGTTATTTTTGATGGGCAATTTCCTAGTGCACATTTTCCACATGGTTTTCTGCCCTCCGACTGATGGTGCACAGCACATATGGCAACTTTAAAAGAATTTTTTTTATTTTCTAAAAGTATTTGGTTTAAAACAACTTACAATTAAATATTTTATAAACTTAAACAACAGTAACATAGTAATTGAGGTTTAAAGAAGACTATTAGCCCATCAAGTTCAACCTTTTTAGATCTCCTCTGATCCTTGCAACAAAAGGTTAAGATGTGAAAGTGAAGAGTAAACAACAGATGCTGTGTCTGGTAGTACTATTTTACCCAAATGGTGATCTAACAGCCTCCCAGTGGTAGTGGTAAGGACATATATAATAAAATCTAGCATATGCAAAAGCCTATTAAAAATATCTAAGTCAAATATAGATACCATGGGTAGATTAGATGGACATATTGATCCGTAGCATGCAATCTTGATCAATGTTTGCAAATATACTGTATATTTCTAATTCTGGAAAAAAATATACCGCATATTATTCCAGGGGCTGTTTAAATGATTGTAGACAAGGAGATAAAAAATAAAATTTCTATGAGAAGTATTTTACATATTACTTAACATATTAATATATTACTAGAGAGATTTTTTGCAGCAGTACATAACTTTCCAATCCCCATGAATATGGGGTACCCTGGCCTGGAGTCTTACGTTGGTTGATCTGAGGCTGTTCTGGTCTCTTCTAATTCCTGAGCTTGTTTCAGCCATGGGAGCTTAGCTTCCACTGGGAATTTTTCTAGAAGACAAAGTAAACCCAGTACAAGTTTAATATGCGATTAATCATTCTGACATGTCCCACCATGAACTTCAATATTGTCTTGTTCCCTATAACAGACTGCTCTATGCTGTGGTTGACAGGTAAAACAAGCTGTGTACCTCTTGGCTTATAACACGGTACTGGAACAACACACTCCTCCTTTATGTGCGGCTTCAGCTGGGGATTGCACCCTCCAGTGTGCTGCCCTCGGTGATCATTACACAGCACTACTCTGTAGCGCAGACCTCGGCCACACGTCACGGTGCACTGAACAAATATACAACAGGACAAAAAATGACAAACACCAGTTATAGTGTGACAAAATGCAATAGGGTGCTGCAAAATTATTATGGAGAATTTGAATTCTTAATAATAATGCTGTTCTAGTTTTTAACAAGTAATTATTATCAATATACCAGAATATCATTGATCTTGGATGTATCCATATTGAAATTGAACAGAAAAAGGAGCTTACAAGTGCCAGCTTTATTATATAATTATGTATTTAAAATTTTAGAAAGCAGTCGCCTGCACGGATAATATGGGTCCAATAATGTTACCTTTCTATCCTGTAGCACTACTCCTCCCTAAACAGTACATTCCTTTTGTACAGCGAATCTGAATATGTTCAGAATTTTGTCAAGCCAATCAGTATGTGTACAGCTGCACACTTTAGGTATGAATACCCATTTTGTAACAACGATGGAGCATGTACAGTCCAAATGAAACTACATACATATTTGTAAGACAAACATATTTGTAAGACAATAGATTTATTTAACAATATACATCTATCTTTTACAATATCTATCAAGCAGGATAGGAGGTACTTCCTCCCCCACCCAGGTTTTTTGGAAGAATTTTATTGGTGAGACCCTCTGCTGACTCTATTGATCATTGTGTGTCAACAACAGACACCTAGAGTGCCTAATGCCTTATTATTAATAAATATATACAGTATATACAATATACATTTTGTGGCTGGATCTGTCTTTTGAGTGAGGCCAGACTGTTGTTCTACAGTATATTCCTCTCCAGTAAGTGGCACAAATTAGCTAAACAAGTGTTGGTTACCATGGTCATAGGGAAAATTAATCAGACCTGAGGTATTTCTGATATTGTACCTGCATATTTGAAATTGACCACGGGTCATAGGGGGCTCAGACGTGGATTCCTTGCTCATTTTGGAAGATCAACTACACCTCACTTATGAAGCCCAAACACACATCTGGCATTTGCAGTTTCTCATGATCTGGGGAGAACTGCTTGGCATTTCTGTGCTAGATCACTCTTTTGAATGAGACCAGAATAATATTCTACAACATATTTCTCTGTGAAGTGTACAAGTGCTACTCTCCGAGTAGGTTATCATGCCCTGTGGCTTGTTCAACCTCAGATTGAGACCTTGCATCTCCATAGGAAATACAGTATGCACAAACTGTTTCTAATGATTTAAAACATACTCTTATACAAACATGAACCAAACATATTGGACTTTACTTGAATTTTAAAGAGCTTAATACAAATGTAGGTCTTACCTGAGACCACTCCATTGCCATCCACTTTGGACAATCAAAGAGATTGCAGGTCTGCATGATGGTGGGCTTTGGAGCATACATGCATTTCCATTCTTCTACCTGCAATATCTCTCCGTGCATGTTCTCCTCTACACACACAATGCTTCGCCTTTGTATTCCTCCTCCACAGGACACTGAACATGCTGTCCATGGATTGTGCTCCCAACTGAAAAAACAAAACAAGAGGTTTATTTGCCTGATAAAGAATAGTGTACTTTTCAGGCTGTGGTCTTAGTGGGCCTTCACTGCAATAAGGAAGTTCTGCATGACTGTGTGATACGTCTCTTCTAAGCATTCCTGTTTTAGCATATGAAATGTACGTACTGAAATCATACATCTCCAAGAGCTCTGCAAAATGTTGCCCTTTAGAACATATGGCCCAGTGCTTAGAGTTGGCCTAGAACATGTTTTTTTACACAGCAGAAACGTGTGCCTGTGTTTAATAGGACATTTTAAAATGATTTTGAAGACAAAGTAATTTGGGTCTCAAACAATTATTCCATGCTAAAAATAAGGTACATTTTGGGCAGAAACAGTAAATACATTATTGTCAGGGTCCATTGACATTCTCCTTCGGCTAGATGTACTAAAGGATGAAGGGTATATGTACAAATAATTCTAAATGTCAGCACATATGGCACTGTGTTTAATCCAAACTCAGTCTGCACTGATCCAGCCTCCTCAAGTTATGAGCAATGTCAAATACAAAATAAAGCCATTTTTTAGGTGTCAACCTCCCTAAGGTGGTATTATTTGTGGCTTTTGCATTTGACTTACTGACACTGCATTTTATGTCCACCTAACTTGTATAATGAGTGCCATCTGCTAATTGGGTGCATACCATTTAATAAATACTTGCACTTGAAAGAAAATAAATATATAAAATAACTCAAATAACTTTTGATTCCCTTTAGTACTCCTCACTCTATAAAGTATTATTTCACTTGGAAAATATTTATTCTGGATTTTCTCTTTATAGTGTAATGTTTCCCAATTTATAAAGCATTTGGTTTTACTTTAAAATATATTTTGATTTTATTAGATTTGGATTGTTTCCTTCAAGATTGTGTATTTTTATGTAGGTTAAGTTATTGATGTTAAGCTTGGGGTATTCTGTTACTTTTTATGTATTAACAAAATTATTAACAATTGTGGGGCAATCTGCTTAAAGGAAAGCTGACATTCAAACATTTTGTCTTCACAATGAAATTAGTAAATTGAGTGAGATAGCATTTTTGTATATATAACAAGATAAAGGGCATATAAAAATACATTGCAGATGTAAAAATGCCGAAAATATAAAACTATATTTCATTAAAATGGTAAAGAAGCACTAGTTTCCGAAGGGCTCTATTTACTATTTAGAGAGATCACTATATACTTCAGTGTCATAGATATCAGGGCATTCATGACATTTCTTACAGTATTTTGTTGCCTAATTACATATGTATATAAAACATATATTATAAGTATATTACAAGTCAAGAACAGCTCCATGAACTTAGAGGGAGGGGGGCATCTCCATACAGGGTCACTGAATACAGAGATGACTAATATGTTTAATTATGTAAAGTTGGGGGGTATTACATTGCTTGACAATATTACACAACAGATGTACCCATGACAAAGATAAATTCAACATAGCTTATTAGAAAGTTATATTTGGGGAATGGGGTCTGCTTTTAATCTGTTACTTTATATAACGGATGCCATGGCAGACCCCAGTGCAGATGAATGGAAGTATGGCCTGGCTAGGGTATAGGATAATGAGGTGTGTTTGATTGGCTCAGGTGTATCATGGGAGGAGTTATGTCCAGGTACAAAATCTATAAATATGTGGAATGTTCAATATTTAATACTTGACAGTTGGTAACTGCCAGTGTAACAGCAACTGACAGATCAGCAACACCATTGTCAAGCACTGATCTAATGGCTTCTAATATGATGGAACAGCTGACGTTTCAATTAAAAGAAGAAGCCTTAATATGTGGCCCTACATGGTGCCCTATTCTATTGCCCAATTCGTAAAATTATACACACTACAGCAGGTTATGCAATCAACACGAACAAAATAACGTAGTCATACTTTAATTGAAATTTAACAATTAAGAAAAAGACAGTAAGATATACTTAGATAATGTTGATATTACAAATAATCACCATTTAACGCTCAGATAGAAAAAAGAAAAGATGGAGAGGAAGACAGATAACTATAAATGTTAGATCATAAGATATCATACTGTTTATTGTATCTCTATTCAGGTGTTGCCTTAAATATCTGTGATGTTTATTTAACTATTTGTCTAATAAAAATGTATTGGTAAAAATAAATAAAAAAATCACTTTTAATATTGTCATATATTCTATTAGCTATGCGCCCACAATCCCTATGGGCCAGCGAAAGTTGCAAATTCCAGCTTAGAACTCCATTGGTTTTAGCGCACCTCGAATATTACGAATACTAAATAATAAAAAAAGTTACACAAAATGAATATTCTATTAGACCCATACACCTAGCTGGCAAATTAAGTCTGATAAAATGTATCAAGTTTCTGTCAAAAATGTTTACGAGTTCTAAATAAGACTCTGGCTTTTTCAAATACTCATCACAGCTGCAGCAGCGAATTAAAACACACTAATGAACTTTAAAAGCACGGGAAAGTATAGAAAGACATTATAATTAATTGCACAGCAGTCTCAAAGCCACAGATATGCAGTAAAAAAATGTGATTTTTGTATAATATTGATCCCAGGACTTAATTCATGTCATGGAACCCACAAGGACGAGAACAGATGCTTTTATGCATTTTATTGATTGCTACATTGCTGGATTTGCAAGCCTGATTGGCAAATATTACTTAACTAATTAACACTAATTCATTTTTAACCTCCGATTGCAGGTTATGTCTAACTTCCATGTTTTACTGACGTCATGATGACGGTCTCCTTTACTATTGGCTGTATCTAAGAAGTAAATTACGGGAATACCTAAATATTGTCAGATCATATGATCACGCCCCCTGAAAAGCTACTTAAAAAGGCAGGGTTTATTAGTGAAGGCTTAAAAAATTATATTGCAGGTTTGAGTCAATAGAACATATCTAAACATGTATAAAAAACATTTACTGAGATAGTTATTCAAAAACTCAGAAAATAAGTTTCTTTAGGGAGAATGGTTGGCCTTATTTACGCATTTCTCCTTTAGGTAAATTTTATCTTATTCACCATTTATCATGCCCAAAAGGTCACTCAGTTAACAATGATATTGGCAAGAATTGGTCTTCAGTCAGTTATTCTTCTTTTGATCAAGCAATTGCAATTGTTCGTTCTGCAAGTCGACTTATGTCACTTATGGCAAAGTTGGACATTGAATCAGATAGATTGCTTCCATTTCACTCCACATGTCACCATTTATTAGGTTGCTGTTTTCAAAGGGGATATTATGTTTGTATTTGTCTTTCCATGGGCTTCTCCATCTCTTGTGTATATTTTGAAGCTTTTAGCGCATTCTTGCAATGCGTAATATAAGTTAGATCTGTTTTCAAATCCTTAATTCATTACTTGAATTATTTTTTTTTTATTTAAAGGTCCCGCTTACTCAAATACAGGTTATATAAATGGGCAGTTTACCCAACTTCCGTGATTAGATTTTCTGGGAATAATAATCAATTTGAATGTCAGCTTCCATTAGAAAAAGTGATAGATTTACATAATAACATTAACAATATAATAGGGCATAAAAAGTTCCTCTACATGAGCTTCAATCTATTTTGGGTAAACTTATTTTCACCTGTAAAATTATACTCATGGGAAGAATCTTTTCAAAATGATTATATCTTAAAACAGTAAGAATTAAACAGTTTCATAGACACAGGGAAGGGACAGGGGGGAGATGGTGGAAAGAGACACATGGCATTACCAAACACAAAACTTGCAGGATAACGAAACCTGCAATGAGCGCCCCGTACAGTAGGTGTGAGGAAAGGCTCACAATGAGCGCCAAAGTCGCACACGGCGAGCCATGCAATGAGCGCCGAAGGCGCTCATCTCAGGGCTCTCGATGAGCATCTCAAGAGGCTTGCAATGAGCGCAGAAGTCGCTCATTGCGAGCCCTGCGATGAGCGCCAAAGGCGCTCAGCGTGGGACTTGCGATGAGCGCCGAAGTACACAAGGGGAGGCTCGCATTGAGCGCCAAAGGCGCTCAGCACGGTGTCACGATGAATGCTGAAGGTGCTCAGAGGAGCAAAAGCCTCATATTATGTGGCAAACAGCATTCCCAGCCTAACAATTTTATTCCCCGTCATTTTTGACGGGCAAGTTCCTAGTCTAATATAGATTTAGATCTTTAAACAGATGTAGCAGGCAGGAGTGGCTTTGGAGCTTATGTCAGGGGTCAACTGTGACAGTAGAATATTTTAAAATTAGACCTTTAAAAGAATGTTTGTTATTATTACACGTTGATGGAACTGCTTTAACTCAATATACATTTTCTGAAGTTCTAAAATCAAGCTTAAATATTTTAGGTTTTAATATTAAAGAATTTGGAACACATTCTATTAGTAATGGGTAGCTACAGAGATGAAGTGGTTAAAATTGGTAAATGTAATTCTCTTGGATTTAAGAGTTATATTCGTATAGAACTTAAGACTTATTTTTAAAAAAAAAACGTTAATTTATAAGCCCCTCTTTATTAGTGTGGATTCTTCGGACATTTTAATATATATTGGGCGAGGAGGATGGCAGAGGTGAAAGATGATAGTATTCAACTTGGATTTTTTACAGCATCAAAAATAAATCATTTTTTGGGGAAATTTGTGCGCTTGAGATATTATTAAATATTGTGCAATATGCTAGATTATTTGGTCCACCTAAATGGTTATTCATTCATGCAGGCTGAAACAATTTAGGGTTTCTATCAATAAAGGAATTCATTTGCATAATGAAAAGGGATTTAAATTGAAGATGATTAAATATTATGGTCCAAAATAATTCCAAATTTTCCTTGGCATCATTTGATAAATGAAACTAGTGACAAGATTATAACTTATTCTAGCCTTACATATTACTTTAAATCTAAGCAGATGATTGCTTTTTTAGGGGCAGCTGCACAGCATCACAAAAAAAATGTTTCAAGTCAAAACAAGAATATGATAAAAGGCTTGGCACAATGCTAAGAGATATCACTTACGTCAAAGGGAGAAGAGAATGTTTTTACTACAACATACCGTGGGAGAGGCTGGAAGTGGTCATAGGGCATTATCTCCTTAAACCCATCACTGTGAACAAATAAAATAACACATTGTAAGTTATTTTTCTCATTTAAAATTAATCCCATTAAAGAGACATATCATCACGATTTCTGCAGAAGATTACTGCATGATTTTATACTAATAAACAGTTACTGATACAGATCTTATGTAAAGTGAGATGACCTCATCTCTCCCAGAAAGAGTGAAAGTTTTTTTTTGTCTCATAAGGGTAGATTTATGTTTGGATCTCGGTGGTCCCTACTAGGTAAATTGAAGGTTCTCTGTTTTTAGAATTAAAATAAATGATGTAAATGTTTATTTGCCTAATTAAACATAATTTTATTAACAAGTGCTTAAAAGCTCTGTTTTTTGCTCACTGTAACCTTCCAAACAGTCCCAGCAAAGGTCCATCCCCTGTAGCTTATTCATTTAATGTGTCTATAGTAATACATGTAATAGCCAATAACATGCTGTGTCTCAGCAGCATTTCAGCAATGTGATGATGACGAGACTGGCTAGTACATCTTGTACTAAAGAAACACTGTATGAATGAGCTAGAGGTGGCAGACCTATGCAGGGACTGTTTGGAAGGATTTAATGAGTAAAAACAGAGCACTTGTTAATAAAATGATGTTTAAATATGCACATAAATGTTTACATAGTTTATTTTCCTTCTAATAACAGGGAACCCTCCATGTCCTTTAAATACATTACAAGGTGTACTGTATATCAGTGCTAGTGTTGCAAATGTCAAGTAGAATAGGGGGAGATAACAAATAAAAATTTTTTTTTTTTAAATAATAGTCATTAATGTAATATAATCGCAATAATAATTGTTCCCATAGGAAAGTAATGCTATTCTTAGTACATTCAGATCCAGGTGTCTAAATCTTCTCTATATTTGGCAGGTACAACAAGCTTTATAAAATGTAACTTTTCTTTTCTCAAATTCAAATGTCTGCTTTCATTGTGAACTGAGTAAAATAGAAAAGCTATTAATTTCTTATTGTTGCTGTTGCATGTGTAAACGAGTAAGAGTGAAATTGCATGCTGATGGGAATGTGTGAGGATGGAACCGAGAACGGCCATGGAAGTAAGGGGGGGGGAGGAATGCGGGAGAGTAGAAGATTGGGTAAAGATTATCGCTGTGGCAATAGTGAAACATTTAGCTTGTAGAGTGTAGAGACCAGTGCTAGAAAAGTACAAGCATTATATATTATATAAATCTTGTCTTCTCCATCTAAAAAACATCTCCAGAATTCAGCACTATCTTACACAAGACACAACTAAAATCCTTATACACTCTCTCATCATCTCTCGACTAGACTACTGCAACTCGCTTCTTGTTGGCCTACCTACCACCCGACTGTCTCCACTTCAATCCATTATGAACGCCTCTGCTAGACTCATCTTCCGTACACAACGTTCAGTGTCGGCATCACCTCTCTGTCAATCACTTCACTGGCTTCCCTTAGCCTCAAGAATAAAATGTAAAATCATGACCCTTACTTACAAAGCCCTCAACAATAATGCTCCTCCTTACATCTCTGCTCTCATCTCCAAATACTCCCCCACCTGCCCTCTTAGTTCTACT
This sequence comes from Discoglossus pictus, assembly GCA_027410445.1. NCBI lineage: Eukaryota > Metazoa > Chordata > Amphibia > Anura > Alytidae > Discoglossus > Discoglossus pictus. The sequence continues at coordinate 195,131,767 of CM050167.1, forward strand.
AATGACCTTCTTTCTACAACTCTTGTCACCTCCTCTCACTCCCGCCTCCAGGACTTTTCTCGTGCTGCCCCTAGTCTCTAGGACTCCTTGCCTCACTCCACCAGATTATCCCCTTGCCTCAAAACATTTAAAACCTCACTGAAAACGCATCTCTTTAAAGAAGCGTATCACCTTCCACCCTAACACATTTATCACCTCTCTCTCCCTCTTTTACCACTCACTATCCCTTAGATTGTAAGTCTGCGAGTTTCTATCCTAAGTACTTTGGGAATTCACCATGGACATTGGATTCCTAGCTCAAAGACCTTCCTTTGCTAAATGTTAATCTGTATTTATCACTGTCTGAACCTAATTTATGTACAGCGCTACGGAATATGTCGGCGCGTTATAAATAAACTATAATAATAATAATATAATAATAATAATAGTTGGGTGGATATGGTTAGGGTTGGTGGGCTCAGTTCAGGTGCAAAGTGAAAGTGGTTAAAGTATGTGTGTCCTAAGTCAGTTAGGAAAAGAAAGTTGTTAGATAGTAATCCCGGAAACAGGTGCTTTTTGTGAGGGGTCCTGGTGCTTGTTTTGGAGACCTAGAAGAGGATAGAACTCTGAAAAGCAATTTACGGGTAGTGGTGATATGTTTCCACAGTAGCCATTATGGAGTACTGGGTTCCATCAATTCTGTTGGAGACCAGATAGTGTACCATGGCTGAAATGGTTTGGTAAACATTGGTCTAGATTAATTAGACACTGCTAACACTGCTGCAAAAGCAAATTGTATAAGGATTAAAAAATATGTTGAAGTATATATTTAATTACATTCAATTTGGCTCTTTTATGACAAAACTTAAACAGAAAATAACTGGTTATCCTACCATTTTTACAGCCTGAGGCAGATTATGGTGCACACTTCCATACAACTGTCTCAGCTCTGCACAGCTTTAGTGACAGAGTGTGAGGAAATGTATGCCATATTATGCCACAGTTTGAAAAAGAAAAGCGGGAAGCCCCAGATATTTTTAGTGTACTTTTTTCTCAAAGAAGAAAATTTTTTGCTCTCTTATAAATTGAAAAGTTGTTTTTTACTGGTTTTTACTACTTAGAAAATGAATAAAGCTTGAAAAAATAGTATTGTAATGTTTGAAACATTCTCTCTGGAGTCTTCAATGAATAATAGAACATTACTGACTTCGGTACCACTTCAATTTATCTATACAAGTCCCATTGTGAAGCTTACACACATTGCTGGTGTTAATATCCCTTTAATGTTCTACCTTCTAAAACAGAAGAAAAAGTCTGGTCATATGAATACACACAAAAAAATCTGTATGAATTCTAATGATTCTAATTTGGTTTGACTAATCAGCCATGCATGTCTCCCAGCAGACAATAATGTCCAGACAGAGGTGGTCTTACTTCATTGCTTTGAAAATCCCATGTAACATCTATTTATGTATTACATTTTCTTAAGCTGATCACATATGTGTCAAAAGTAAATGCCAAAGTGTGTTTAACAGTGAAATAAGGAAATGGGTCATTTAGATACAGGAAGAAGAAATATATCTGGAGTATTTCCTTCACCATAGATGTGCCAGCCAACACTTCCCATGGCTGTGATCAAGACAACTGTAACCTCACACACTGAATAAATTAAACTGTGTGTTTCTAATATATTATTTATTATTTAAGAGAGTTACAGGTGATTTATCATGTATTAGTGTAGCTAGAATGCACAGTTGGTCTTGATCTCAAAATTATTAAGTGTTCAAATTCCAGTAAATTCTGTATTTTACCCAAGGGCTCTTTTGTGCTTCATTTCTAAACAAATAAATAATTATTGTAATATTTTAAACTTGTTTTTACCATGTACATAACATAAAAAGGACAATCCTTTAAATTTACTAAAAGAAGGTGATAGCCTGGCAAGTTGTTGGCATCAGGCTCTGCACAAGCCATTGTTCCCAATTGACACAATTCTACTGTAGAGTATAAAACAGAAAGTGAGCTAGCAGAACTTGAAGCCAACAGCTCACCAATCCAACAGCATCTAAATATGTTTTTTTTTATATCTGCACCTTTAAAGTTAAACTTTAAAACAAATCTAATATTAGCATACAGATGTATTACCTTAGAAAAAAATTACAAAATCCCTTTAATGTGAAACAACGGAAGTAAACGAATAGGTAACCAACCAGTATTGACTGAGGTTATGAGCGCAAGTAGTATGTTTGCACACCTGGAAGGACAGGGATCCATGCTACACTCCTTCAGCTTGGGTTTTGGCTTCTTGTTTTCAGGATAATAATTGCAATAATTGTCAGGTACTGTCCGATTTAATCGAATATCCACACATTCTGCAGAGTTCAGCTGATATCCTAGGATCAAAATAAAAATAATCACAATGTACATGCTGTTATGAAAAATTAATAAGTCATAAACACAAAACAATTGTTTTTTACATATTTTACTCAAAATTATGTTTGTGATGATTGCTGGAATATTTTTGACATCGCTCACACTGGAAAGCATCTTGTGATAAAACTACGTCATTCACATGTGCTAAATCAGTGTTTCTCAACAACTGCACTGGTGTTGGGCATTGGGACTTTATCATCTGGTCCTCCATAACAAAGAGGGGAGTGAAAAAACACTTTACACTGTTATTAGTCATAGTCATAGATAGGCTATTGGGAATGTATGTATTGTAATCTGTATTCAAATCAGTGCAACATTAGTGAAAAAAATCACCTGGTAGCCACATTAATACACATGCTAAGCCTCAAAATGTATTGATGCATACAGTGTGTCCGATTAATCTGTATTCACATTAAAGCCATACTCACAAAAATACACTTAACCAGACAAACCCAAACTAAGAAAATGTAACGGCAACCAATCTATTTATCCATAAAACTCTCTACCTAACCTGCATAAGCTATAGTAAAGTTTAACAAACCTACACAAGAAAACACTCGCTAAAATAAACCCCTCTTCCTCATAGAGTCCCCAGAGATCAGTCTTCATGTGTTTCAGTTAATATCTATATTTTGTGTTTTGTCTTAGAAAATGCTTTTTTTAAATTAGATATATGCTCGAAAGGGTCATTTAAAGCTGATCCTCGCCAATGTTTTTCACATCCTAAGGGCTTTATTTAGCAAGGTATAATGGGCATATTTTGGTTTTATTCTTCCTCAGGCCCATTCAGACTTGTGCATCCCCAACAATCCAGTTATTACTCCTCCTTTATTCTTGTTTACCACACAGATATATAGAAAATCAAAAGTATTTATGTATCTATGTAAGTGTACCTTAAGACAGAAATACACTTACAGACTGATTATACCCTACATATAGACATTTCTGTGCATACTCTATGGCATTGCATTGGCAAATTCAGGAGGTTTGTTGCCTCCTTAAAATTGGCTGCCCTCATCCTGGGCAACATGGGCCTAGGCTGATACACACACATGTATTTAAAGATGGTTAAGGCATCTAATGCAATATTATGCTGTTAGGGAAAATAAGAGAGTTTAGTGAGAGTTTTTATTTAGGTATATCTTCCATATTGAAACTAGATATCAAAAAAGAAGATGTTAAGATATCCATTGTAGGATTACATACCACATAAATCTGTTTGTGAAACTTTTTATTTAACTAGTCTATCCTGCTATTTGACCGATGTATTGGTCATCCCCATTGGGGGACTTGTTCTGTGGGCATTGACATCGTCAGAAGCCATTCAGTCATATACTAAAGTGTAGGAATGTAAATGGAATATCATTCTCATGGAGATTCATGACAGGGTGATACTAATGAAATAAAGAATGAAAAAAAAAGGCATATCAGGAAGTCCCAACTGTGAAGAATGTTTATCTAGTATCAATATCCTCACTGGGACATTCTGGTGCCCTTCTTTTTCCTATGTTTTTCTAGTTCAAACTTGATAAATATTGGAAATATCTGTTACACTACTGCATTCATGATTTTCACAATTGTGGCATTTTCACTGGACCTTTACAACTATTATATTGTGAAGACATTGGTGTGTATTTATCAAGGTGAGAAGAAGTGGGGTTAAAAATGGTGTAACATTTCCTGACTCCCTATATTGTTATGAAACAGAGTTTGATACAAAGGCTCCATTAAAACATAGAAAGTGGAGTTATTTTATATCTTAACTGCCTATTCTTGCTTATACCTGCTAACCCCACTTTTCATAAAGATACCCCACTGATTGTGTTTATTTTATCTTCATTTTGCACTGGTTATGTAGATGTGAATACTGCTAACAGTGAATATATCCATATAAAATGCATGGCACTATAAATACAAATATATAAATACATATAAAAGGACATGCTAAGTATAATTTTATTGACACAAGATACTGCAAAACACAGTGCAAGGATAAAATATTGTGTGCTTAGAAGACTTTATCATTTGTCATCTATGTCCATGTTTCTATAAAAGTACTGTAAATGCATTAGCACCCCTTCATAGAAGAACATTTAGAAAAGTGTGTTCCATACTTCACTCTGTGATTGCTCAGTCATTCCCAATGATGTCAAATTAACATGAATGTTACTGCCTAGTCTCCATGCATTAATTGTTCCATGACAAATCTAACAAGGGGCAAGAAAGTACACAGGACGTTTACAACTTTTGACAGGCAAGCAAGACAGTTTTTCACAATATTTGCCCTTTCCAATATATTTATCACTGTAGGTGGAACCACAGCCCAGTAATCTGAAAGGAGCCTTAGTTAATTTGTTGATATTCTTCTGGACAGTTACTCACCTCCTCCACAGGTTACTGTGCATGGAAAGAAGTCAGTCTGTCTCCACTGATGACTTATAGGTTGGTAGAAAAAGAATTGCACCACACTATCTTTAGGCGCCACATACCTGGTCTGGAGAGATTTGAATTAAAACATTACTGCGCATGCACAGACATTTTAAAACATCACTTGCATTATCCTAGAATTAACAGTAAAAAGATCTGGAATTATTTACTAATTTCCATCAAATCTCCCTACGACCCCAGAACATTCAGGATTTCGCCTCTCCTAGTTAAGTTTATTGTTGACTCTAGCAGCCACGCTGAGCCTCTGCATGTTATTTTTGTAATCTAACCCCAGCCTGAACATCATCTCAATGTACACGTTCATGGTTTAACATCCTAAGAAAATAGTTTCTTTAATACAGATCAAAAGAAGTCTGTATTTATATGGTGATACTTTGTTAGCCGTTAAAATGCATTTGTTAAAATATATATAGAACCCTCTAAATGGTGTGGAAGTCATATCCACAACGTGAAAATAATTAGCTCTTACAGTGCCATCAAAGTATTTGCCTGGTTGTGCTTAAAAATTCTGTAAAACACATAAGGTAATATTTTTATCTATATGGCAAAGAATGGTATATATTGGTCCAAAGAGGTCAGTCAGTTCCTTTAATTATATACAAAGCCCATAGGCATTTTTTGGAAGGCACCCCAATCTGAAACTTAATTTACTTCCTAATTAGAAGTGGGATTGTGGAAACATGGCAAAGAAACACAGATCTCTGGTAGCACAATCCAGAGAAGTTCAGGAACTGAACAATTATCACAAATTCAATCCATGTAGCTATAAGTCACTGAAAATACCAATTTGCTGAAACTTTAGTAGTAATTTAAGAAGTCCAAAATATCGTTACTTTGCTTCTTGTTTCCCACTGCATCACTTTTGTATTTGAATGCTCAAATGTTCTATAAAATTATTTAGCAAAAGATTTGGTTTCATACATTAACCATATGTAGTATAAACGTTTTTTTTAGAGATTACAGTGAAATCTATCTGAGCACAGTCAGTAGAATATTGATGTAAAATGCACAAAGGTTAGAAGTTCAGTTCGTGTGAGTCTCAAAGTGAGGAAATCTTCCTGGCATGCAAAACTGGTATAAAGTTCAATATTTTAAATCAGCTAAGATTACCTTATACAGCAATCTCAGGCTGATACTGAAATTATTTTAGCCCTTTTATGCACATCTCTGCTGGGGACTGAGACTACATAGGTGGAAAGGCTAGCAAAAATTCAAAAGTTTTGATGGAATCAATTACAAATAAATTAGGAAGTCATGTTGTTGTAAAGGTTGTCCCAACATAGGCCTCCATTTCATGGCTCCCATAAGAATTGAGCCGAGTGACGTGCACTCAAAATTACCAGCGAGGTATCACATCACACACTTAAATATATCCTCTGAGATATGCCATCAGAGTGCAGCAAATGTCAGTTTTATAGTAAGCCCCAAGTGCCTGTCCCATAACTATTTTTAAAATCGCTATTACATGCCTCCCGTATCAATATCCAATCCTGTGAGGTTTTCTCAAAAGTCTTTCCAAGTGCCCCACATTTTTAAAAAGCCTATGGGTACTTTCAACCCCCTGTAAAGGCACAAAAAATGTCTCCAAGAAGCCTGGATGCTTTGAACCGATCACTATGAACGCCTTAAAATTGTGTCAGATTTGAGGCTTGATTGCTGAAATAAGACACTATTAAGGTATTGATACCGGTACTTCCTATGAGCCAGGGGATCCCCATTAATACACTCTAACCTCTATGAGCCAGGGAATCCCTGAGATTCCCCCTCAACACCCTCTATCAGCCCAGCTATCCCTCGGGACTCCCCATTCCAACCCACAGCAACTATGAGCAAGGGAATCCCCAATTGAAGTAAACCCCCATGGTAGCAAATGTAAACACATTACCATGGGAGTCCCTATGGATGGGGGTCCTCAAGTGCCCCAATGGTATACTAAGCAATAAATATGGCACCTATAAACCATGGTGTAGGGATTAATATTAGGTACCCCATGGTTATACTTTAGATTATGATGGGGGTCCATATGGACCCCCATGGCAATGGGTTCATATCTGGTGCCATAGAGGTCCATAAGGACCCCCATGGTTAAACTGTCTCATAGGGGCTAGTAAGTATTGAGGGAGGATCCAGGGATTCCCTGGCTCATAAGGGCTAGTGGGTAGGCTCATAGAAGGTAGATGGTATTGTGGGGGATCCCAGTGATCATCTGGCTCTTAGGGGGTAGTGCATCATAGGCTGAGGAGTCATAAACCCCCTGCACTTTTTTGGGGTATTATTACTGTATATAGATAGATAGGGATAAGAGAGGATGTTATGGCTGGTGTAATCTGTTCAGGTTACCATTCTGTAGTGTTGTAGTGGAGACTACTGAGATTCAGACTCAGAATCTCCTGCTAGCAATCTGGAAGCACACGTTAGTGCAAAGGAGCTCTGGGCAAACCCCCTGGGTATGAGTCAGTTTTACTGATTTATTTTTTTCTTTTCAAGAGCCCTGTAGTTTCGAGTCAGCCTTGTCAGACCTTTTATGGGAGTCATTGAATGGAGGCCATGTATCTGTACTGTACATGTCACATTGTAGCTGTGTGTGGGACTTTAAGTACAAGGTAACAGCACTGACTTAATAATAGGTGGGCCGAATACACTCTCTTCATATCTGTTTATCTATGTAGATGTATTATCTATCACTATATATATATATATATATATATATATATATATAGAGAGAGAGAGAGAGAGAGAGGGAGAGATCCTTAGATGGTCTTTTATGCCACACAAGGGATAAGTCAATATATTTCATAATATTCTACAGTAGGCTGGGTAATCAATCACAGCCAATCTTTATCTAAGATTAATTAATTATGTCCAATCTCCATCATTGAGAGGATGAAATGTAATGGTTGGTGAACCACCAATGTCCTTTATAAGTAAAATGGTTCTTCTACGTTTTCTGTAAAAATATAGTTGGTTAACTAGTAAGATATATGACCACTATGAGAGACAATCATTGCACTAGAATTTACCACTCTCTTGTACCAGAGATCGGCAACCTTGGTCATAGAGTGGAGAACACAGTCTTGATTTTCCGTAATTCTCTTCTGTACACAGTCTCAGACATTATGTCTGACTCACCAGTGCATAAAAGAGAAACACTGAAATACAAGACTGTATTTAGCACTGCAGGACCAAGTTTGGTAAATTAGACATTGCATTACTCAGGCTTTTTAATTCTAAAACCAGCCAATGTTTCTGCAGTGCAAAACCCAAATAATGCATAGTTGTATTTTACTACTATATAAATGAAATATTTAAATGTATCTAATAACGTCTGATTAATTATCTCCCTGGTTTGACAAGACTGAAGTGTTTATTTTGTAATATTCATTATTCACCACCAATATACTGACAGAGGCTACAAACTTCAAATACCTAATACCTGCCTTATTGTGCAAGACTTTCAAACACTTGTCCATCAAGTCTCTAAATCTGTGTTTTAGGATCTCTATGTCTGACACAAAATTACCATTTCTATCACTCTGTTGACAGAGTTATATCTTTATATAGCTTGTCTTGCACCAACTTTTTGTACCTATCCAAGAACTCAGTTTGATAAACCAAAAATGTTCTCGAACCTTTATTGAGTCATTGAACTGAATTAATTATTACTCTAGAAGTTTATCCATTGTAGGAATCTCATCATTGTTTTATCAGTTTATCTAATGATTTCTTGTATTGTCCCATGCATTTTCTCTACAGTACTTACAGTCCCAATTACTGCACCCTCATAAATATAGCTATGGAAAATGTTGACAATAAAAATCAGTAATCATTTTTAGTAATCATTTTTTTTAAAATAAAAATCACAATAGCTTCTGGAGTAAGTATGTACAAAACAACAATACATTAAGAAACACATACATTTGAATCTAACTAAGTCTAAGGAAAAGACTGCCAAGTGAATTGATTATAGTATTACCTAAACACAAATTAACCAAACAAATCAAAAGATCTTGAAATCATAAAGCATGTACTGATCAAAAACAATAACTATCAAACTGAAGACAGGCCACACACTGCAACATCAAATATTTTGTTTTACAAACAACATAAACAAGATTTCTAAAATTTGGAATGTGTTCCATATATTATAATTTATAGTATAAGCAATAACTTGGAAGCCGGTACAGTTTGGGAAAGGTAAATGCTGAAAGGAAACAAATACTTGGGATGTATGTGGGTTATTGTTCTGTATTAGGCCTATTTAGCAATAGACACTCTTCTATTCAGTACACTACTTCAGTTGAACACTCATTATATAAGAAAGCAGTCGCCATGACATTCAAGGTGGTTTGTTTTTTGTGTTTTCAAAACCATGTTACACTTCTAAAGTTTACTTCCCAGGAATTGATGGGAAATATCAAAAATACATCCTTTGTGTGTGGAGAATGAATCCATGCTCTGAATAACTGATACCTTAAACTTACACTTAGAATATGGAGTAGATAAAAAGCCAATACTTTTAGTTTTCATTGACTTGACTGACAAGGTATGTCTTCCAATACATCTCTGAATATAAATGCCATTTAGTGAATATGTAAAATTATTAGTCCAACACTATGAATGACTGGTGTCACTGGTAGTTATGACATAGGAGAAATTCAATAGGTAATATCAATATAGTTAAGAATGACATTTTAAATACAACTTTATTATAGTGTTACCTTAATTATAAAATCCGCTCGCAGAGGGCCCGGTATCTTCAGTATTTCCCTCTCAGAGCCTTTCGTAAATTCAACTGTTGTGTTTTCTATAATGTAAGTCCCAGGGCTACCGAAGTTATGCTCTCCACTATCACCTTGCAAGGTTTTTGATTCGATAACTGGGAATAAAAGACAAAAAACTAATAAATACAGTACATAAGTACTTCTAGTTTGATTTCTTGATACAACAAATAAATAACCTAATGATATATAATTGTTTTCCCTCAATAAAAAGCACACTCAACTACCATAAATATTACCATGTTTATTCCAGTTTAATTAAATGAATACATAAACAGATTGCTCTGTTTATGAGACACCAGTTAAGTAATGGATTTAAGAAAAAAAAAAAATTCTGCTTGAATCAAAATTCAACACATTATGTTTCTCCTGGGAGATAAACTTCTCTGATTTCAACAGACAGCAGTCATTTCCTTGCAGGAGAACACACCATCCATCGAATGAGGTGACTTGTAGAAAGATTCCTCTTAGGCTAGACTAAGCAATATACATAAAATCCAGGAACTATATAGAGAGTGAAGAGTTTAATGTTTTTGACTAGTTTCTAAAACTGATGAATTTCTGTCATATTTGTCATTCACAAATGCCACTTTTCCCGATAAAACTCCTATGATGATGTTTCACTTTCCGTCTGGTTCTTTTCTGTTTTGTTTAGCTATTCATTTACGCAAAAGGATATGGGAGAAATACTGTGAGTAATGTCCACAGCACGGGCTAGCCAGTCTAGGTACCAGCCCTTAAAAGGAACACATTAACCCACTATAATAAATACTTTTATGTCAGCCTCGGCGCCCATATTGAGACTTTGTTACCTAAGTTCCTTCCATTTGACACAGATCATTAGTCAGACAAGGTTACCTTAGTTAAAATCAGATTTTTCTTGTATACTTTACCAAGATGAAAAATACCAGACGTGGAAATTGGTATAATCCGAATATAATGCGTACACAGGTGCCCTGCAAATCCTTCATCATTAATTCCTGATTAACCCACTTCATTAAGAAGTAGAGCAGCAGGAGAGTATAATCCCTCAAACTGTTAATACGACTAAATATCTTGATAAAGCAGCCCACTTATCCATATTAAATCAAGAACATATATATATATTCTCTTATATACATCACAATCTGTATTATACTTCTCACTTACATAGATGCACAGTAATAAAGATGCTATCGCGTGCACTCACTCTCTTTCATACATGTACAACAATAACTATACCCCAAGATTCACCAACCTTCAAAAAACCTATGCAGAGCATCACTGAAGGTTGTGATGGCTATTTTCTATGAGAAAAACACACACTTGTCTGATCAACTACCCCACAAACATGGTTTGTACACACATGATCACACATAATTTCTCATTCCTACTATGTGATATATAACTTAACATGACTATACAGTTAAATACATAACTTACTGTACACACATGCCATCCATAAATATTATCATACACACATACACACTACCTTACTTTCTCTCATGCCTATTTTCTATCAAGCATTAAAAATCACAAATATATTCAAATACAAGCAACAACTACAATATAAATACTATCATACACACACTTAAACACTTCTGTCTTTTATTGACATAAACACTGTTTACTTATATACACATTGGGTATATTTATGGAAGTATAAGTGGGGTTAAAAAATAGATTTAAATATCTCCACTTTACATTTTTCTATGGAATCTACCATCATCACCTTGGAAGTAAACCCAACCCAGCTAAAACATACCATCACACACGCATACCACATATGAAAATTGTTCTTTCATATACATTGTGCCACTCATAAAAACACATCCAAATGAACATTGTCTTATGGACACTACCATACAGACATGCAAGCTAAATAAGATGCCTACAAGGCATACATACATTTTGGATCATGTGCTTTCATAATCTCAGGATTTTTTGTATCAGAGCATTAAAACCGTTGTGAAAAACTCACTTCATATGAGGACAACGTAAAAGAAAAGAAAAAGAAAACAGGTGCAGTAAGTTCCACCCCATATACAGGGAGTGCAGAATTATTAGGCAAATTAGTATTTTGACCACATCATCCTCTTTATGCATGTTGTCTTACTTCAAGCTGTATAGGCTCGAAAGCCTACTACCAATTAAGCATATTAGGTGATGTGCATCTCTGTAATGAGAAGGGGTGTGGTCTAATGACATCAACACCCTATATCAGGTGTGCATAATTATTAGGCAACTTCCTTTCCTTTGGCAAAATGGGTCAAAAGAAGGACTTGACAGGCTCAGAAAAGTAAAAAATAGTGAGATATCTTGCAGAGCGATGCAGCACTCTTAAAATTGCAAAGCTTCTGAAGCGTGATCATCGAACAATCAAGCGTTTCATTCAAAATAGTCAACAGGGTCGCAAGAAGCGTGTGGAAAAACCAAGGCGCAAAATAACTGCCCATGAACTGAGAAAAGTCAAGCGTGCAGCTGCCACGATGCCACTTGCCACCAGTTTGGCCATATTTCAGAGCTGCAACATCACTGGAGTGCCCAAAAGCACAAGGTGTGCAATACTCAGAGACATGGCCAAGGTAAGAAAGGCTGAAAGACGACCACCACTGAACAAGACACACAAGCTGAAACAAAAGACTGGGCCAAGAAATATCTCAAGACTGATTTTTCTAAGGTTTTATGGACTGATGAAATGAGAGTGAGTCTTGATGGGCCAGATGGATGGTCCCGTGGCTGCATTGGTAAAGGGCAGAGAGCTCCAGTCCGACTCAGACGCCAGCAAGGTGGAGGTGGAGTACTGGTTTGGGCTGGTATCATCAAAGATGAGCTTGTGGGGTCTTTTCGGGTTGAGGATGGAGTCAAGCTCAACTCCCAGTCCTACTGCCAGTTCCTGGAAGACACCTTCTTCAAGCAGTGGTACAGGAAGAAGTCTGCATCCTTCAAGAAAAACATGATTTTCATGCAGGACAATGCTCCATTACACGCGTCCAAGTACTCCACAGCGTGGCTGGCAAGAAAGGGTATAAAAGAAGAAAATCTAATGACATGGCCTCCTTGTTCACCTGATCTGAACCCCATTGAGAACCTGTGGTCCATCATCAAATGTGAGATTTACAAGGAGGGAAAACAGTACACCTCTCTGAACAGTGTCTGGGAGGCTGTGGTTGCTGCTGCACGCAATGTTGATGGTGAACAGATCAAAACACTGACAGAATCCATGGATGGCAGGCTTTTGAGTGTCCTTGCAAAGAAAGGTGGCTATATTGGTCACTGATTTGTTTTTGTTTTGTTTTTGAATGTCAGAAATGTATATTTGTGAATGTTGAGATGTTATATTGGTTTCACTGGTAAAAATAAATAATTGAAATGGGTATATATTTGTTTTTTGTTAAGTTGCCTAATAATTATGCACAGTAATAGTCACCTGCACACACAGATATCCCCCTAAAATAGCTAAAACTAAAAACAAACTAAAAACTACTTCCAAAAATATTCAGCTTTGATATTAATGAGTTTTTTGGGTTCATTGAGAACATGGTTGTTGTTCAATAATACAATTAATCCTCAAAAATACAACTTGCCTAATAATTCTGCACTCCCTGTACATATTGACTGATTTTCTATGAATTTAGAATAATAATTGAAGAAACTAGAAGGATGTTTATTAACTATATGAAGTCACTTAGGAAAATCAAATACCTGTTATTCCTTGTGAGTAGTTATAATAAAATAATGTTTTTCATAGTATATACGTTATTAATTCCTTATCACATACATATGTAAAAGTATACTGTAAAAAAAAAAAAATTCTTACACACAAGAGCATAAATTCATATATTTATAGCGTTTATTACACCATGATTGTAAATGTAATGTCAAAGTAGTCTATTTTATTAAGACTAAACAAACAAGACACATTGAGAATGTCTGACTTGCTGTATCATGGCAGACTTCTATCATTTAGTTACACTAATACTCTTTCTACAGCCGTGACACTGCTGGAGGCACCTGTCTTGCATTTTCCTGGGAAACATACATAATCTAGTATTTAAATTACATATTCTTTGATCTCGTCTGCATACAGTGCACACAGTGCACAGAAGTTTTTGCAATTTTCTAACATTTTTAATACACAAAAGGGAATAACATTTTGCAAATAGAGCACATTAATTCAAGATCCAGTCTGTAGAAAATATTATTTGCAGAAACGAAATATTTTTTGCTCATTCCACTGAGCCACTCGGGGTTTAGAAGAGTTTCCTATGTGTTTTCTTGACTTGATAGTAGGCAGTAACACTTAATGGACCACTGTGGTCAAATTTTCTATATAGTCTTTTGTTTAACTACCGTATATACTCGAGTATAAGCAGTGTTTTTCAGCCTTTTTTTAAGGCTAAAAAGGGCCCCCTCGGCTTATACTCGAATCACTCCCACCCACCCTCCCCCCGTGTCTTTCTAACCCACCCATGTCTCTCTAACCCCCCGTGTCTCTCTAACCCCCCCGTGTCTCTCTAACCCCCCCGTGTCTCTCTAACCCCCCCGTGTCTCTCTAACCCCCCCGTGTCTCTTTCCCTCCCCCCTCCTCATCCTCAACCCCCCCTCCTCATTCTAAACTCCTCACTTTACCACTCTAAATACCTCCCCCTCTCCCTTTCCCCTCACTTATCTTCATCTGCAGCTTCTCCTGCAGCCTCCACGCTCCTTCCGGCGTCTTGACCCGGCCAATGCTAATGACGTGACGCGCATGTGACATCACATAATTAGCATATACCGGGTGCAGACGCAGGAAGGAGCGAGGAGGAGAAGTTGCAGATGAAGGTAAGTGAGGGGAAAGGGAGAGGGGAAGGTATTTAGAAGTGTCTCTCTGCCCCCCGTGTATCTCTAAACCCCTGTGTCTCTTTCCCTCCCCCCTTCTCAACCCCCCATCTCATTCTAACCCCCCTCCTCATTCTAAACCCCCCTCCTCACTTTAACCCTCTAAATACCTCCCCCTTTCCCTTTCCCCTCACTTACCTTCTGGCCTCCGCTACTTCCTGAGTCGGCACCCGGTATATGCTAATGATGTGACGTCACATGCGCGCCACGTCATTAGCATTGGCCGGGTCAAGACGCCGGAAGGAGCGTGGAGACCGCAGGAGAATCTGCAGATAAAGGTAAGTGAGGGGAAAGGGAGAGGGGGAGGTATTTAGAAGGGTAAAGTGAGGAGGGGGGTTAAGGATGAGGAGGGGGTTGAGGATGAGGAGGGAGGTTGAGGATGAGGAGGGAGGTTGAGGATGGGGGGGTTGAGGTTGAGGATGGGGGGTTGAGGATGAGGATGGGGGGGTTGAGGTTGAGGAGGGAGGTTGAGGATGAGGAGGGAGATTGAGGATGAGGAGGGAGGTTGAGGATGAGAAGGGAGGTTGAAGAGGGGGTTGAGAATGAGGAGGGAGGTTGAGAAGGGAGTTGAGGATGGGGGGTTGAGGTTGAGGATGGGGGGGTTGAGGATGAGGATGGGGGGGTTGAGGTTGAGGAGGGAGGTTGAGGATGAGGAGGGAGGTTGAGGATAAGGAGGGAGATTGAGGATGAGAAGGGAGGTTGAAGAGGGGGTTGAGAAAGAGGAGGGGGGTTGAGGTTGAGGAGGGGGTTGAGGATGGGAGGGTTAAGGAGGGAGGTTGAGGATGAGGAGGGAGATTGAGGAGAGGGGTGTAAAGGTTGAGTGGGGGTGGAGGAGGGGGTTGAGGAAGGAGGTTGAGTATGAGGAAGGAGGTTGAGTATGAGGAAGGAGGTTGAGTATGAGGAGGGGGGTTGAGGAGGGGGTTGAGGATGGGGGTTGAGGAGGGAGGTTGAAAATGAGGAGGGGGGTTGAGGAGGGTGATAAGGGAGGGGGAAGAGACACAGGGAAGGGAGAGGGGTGAAGAGACACAGGGGAGGGAGAGGGGTGAAGAGATACAGGGAAGGGAGAGGGGTTAAGAGACACAGGGGAGGGAGAAGGGAGAAGAGACACGGGAGAGAGAGGAGGGACACAAGAAAAGGGGACACAGAGGACACAAGAGGGACACAGGGGGCAGCACATTTCCAAGCCTCGGCTTATACTCGAGTCACTCATTTTACCCAGTATTTTGTGGTAAAATAGGTGCCTCGGCTTATACTCGGGTCGGCTTATACTCGAGTATATACAGTAAATATGATAGTTGGCAAAAGTGTATTAGAAAGCTTTGCTCTTTGCTGCAGGTTTACATTTATTTTCTTGCCTGCTTTTGCCTGTTACTTCCTGAGGTGGGTGTATCCTTGTAAACTAACAAGCTTCCAATTAGTACTACAGAGAGCACTGCAGTAGTTACAGCCACTTTCCACTGTGCAGATACAAACTTTTTGTTCTTCTTTACACTCTAAAAATAAGTTGTATATTTTCAAGTCTATTTCTTCAAAATAATAATTTTTTAACATATGAGCCCAGTGGTCCTTTAACTGTTATGATGCAGATGCAAAAGCAAAATAAACTTTATTGTCATACTACAAAAATTAATACTTAGATGTTCCCAATCATGTTTACAATGTTATAATGCTGCCATGTGATCAGAACCAGTTTCTAAGTCTCTACTGCAGCTGGAAAGTTGTGCAATAATGCAGTTCTATAGTTATAGTAGATAGGAGCATTGACATTTACGTTTTCTAAACAAAAATGTTATCTATTTTTTTTTGTTGCCACGCTAAATCAGACTACAGCTTCATCTGACAATTTGAATGGGTAATTTAAATAATCAAGAGAATAACTTGAAGTCAAGTTTACTGTACTGATCCAATAGAAATGCAAAGCTACTGGGAAAAGCCATGGCATTCCTGGAACACCGGCCTCTTGCACACATGACTGTATGTAGGACCAAACTTAGAAACTGACATTTAATCCGCTAGCAGATGTCTGATTCATTAAGATAAAGGATCACTATAATAACAAGTGCTATTCTGTAAGACAGTTTCCAGCTCTGGAAGGAAGATCCTGTGCCTGTTACTTCTGTATTTCATGGCAGAGCACTGCTTGGTAACTATGCCCAATCTTACTATGATCTGAGTGGTTTGTGTTCTGTGGTCCTTGGAAAGAATGCAACTTTCAATATAATTATGATGCTAACATGACCATTGAAGTAGCTTATTAAATACACACAAATACATACAGACGTGTGCTGGTCCCTTCACTGTAATTCTCACACTGCGGCTCCCGTGTGGCACTGCAATTATGGTTTCTTCTCCTATGGAAAAAAGCAAGAGGTTACACAGATTAGACAGATGTTGGCGCCAATGTGACTCAACACTGCCGCAAGGTATATTTGAGTACTAACGCAGGTGTTTGGTTTTTTTCATGAATCACATTTTCAAAAATGTCATAAAATACAACGTCATTCCACTTTATTATAAATTATTTGTAATCCTAAACACAATGTTTTAAAAGATTTAAAGAGCTTCACAGTACAAAACACTTGCTTCACTTCCACAGTACCCAATACCAAGGGGTAAGGTGTCTGATATGTGTATCTATGTATACTCGGGAATGCTGGTATACTGTCAGACTATTCACTTTCATTCTGCTAATGTATCATTTTTCAATTTACACAACTGTTGGCGATTTTCTATGAATGCTACCAAATTCAGTGATCTTCTAAGATATAAAGCTATTACTTCCTCTCATTATTGTCTAATTATGAGCAATGCTAAGGAAGTCATTCATCTGAGTCATGTATTTTGCCTATTTCCTATTTCCTGCCACACAAAAAAATATGCGATCACATATCCAAGTTTAAGAATATACAGGAAAATGTAATTCCATTTTCAATTTCATACAATCTTACCTAGAAGTGTAAAACAATAAGCCCTATGGTCTATAGATGCACACTTAAATACTACAATATTAGTCTAATTTTGTGCATGTGTATAGAACACAGATGCCTTTATTTTATGTTTATAAAGGTTTTTCAACTTATATACTTAAAAGTAGTAATAGACATTACAAGAAGTAGGAGGAGAGAAAAAATACTACGATGGACATACTCCTTTATTACTTCCGCCATTACCAGGTCGGGTGTCTTTGCCAGGAACTACGGAACACGCTAATGACGTCATTACGTCCCTGGAATGTTACACGCGAGTAACGTCATCGCGTTACTACGCTCTATGAACGTCAAACCCGGAAATAAGCAGTAGTCAATGCCAAAAACACCTATTGGCTCAATGAGACTTTAAAAAGACCCGCGAAAATGAAATTGGAGTCTGCAAACAACACAGCCTTGAGAAAGATAGCAACGTATCTATCGAAACCGGTCGGCAACGTGTTTTTTACCACCTTCCTTTCACTTTCTGACATACGGAGATGTCTCCTATCTACTCTCCGACCTTATGCGATATATTTTACAGCTAAGGTAAGAGCCTATAGAGTGGGATATTACTCCTTCTATGATACCGTAAGCGCATTGTGCGCTGCTATATGGTGAACTGTACACCATTTAATAGACTCTCCTATACCTTGTGTATTTACTTATTTCTTAGGAGACATCCATTTTTGTCACTACTTTTTATCCCTTTTTCACACTTGGTCTTTTTTATATTTTGTTTTTTCCCCTCTTCCACGTAAATTATATAGCAGTCCTATGATTTACTTTTACAGTAATATGAGGACTTACTATTCAAGAGTTCTGAGTTATTTAGTTATCTGGCTATTTTTAGCTATGATTGGCTTATACTCTCTTCTCTTCTAATTACTACTTGTTTCTTTTTCTTATCTTCTGTGTTCTTATTTTCCATCAGGCTTATTTATTTATTTATTTTTTCATTTTTTATTCTTTAATTAAAAGGTAATTCCACACTGATTCGCCCATCTAATAATAAATCATGCAGGAATTGGTTAGTAACAAGTTCAAATACAGCTGCTACATAAATTGTACATATTAGAGAGTCACAGTGACTTGTTTCCTAGTCACCACAGCTTGATTTAAAAAAAATAATCCATGCTAATATTATTGTCAATGTAGAGAAAATTTTAATTTTCCAAATATTTTCCCCTCTCTTAGCCAATACCAAAATCAAATGTAGAAGGTTTACATTCACCAATTAAACATAAGAAGGTATTGTGTCATTTACACCACTTCAAAGCTGACTTACAGTCCTATTAAATTCCAAACCAGTAAACCCTATGTGAAGCCTGTAACGGCTGTGTGCTTGAAATTTGTTACATTGCTATTAAATTAGAATGGGCTGCGAACTACAGGCATGAAACGCAAATCGTAGCTCGTTCATAGAACAGTGGATTTGCAGCCGATCAATTAGTGTAGACCATAGTTACAGGTTTAAACGGAGCCAATGGAAAAAGAGATTGTTAGAGTTGCGACACAAAAAAAGGGAAGGTTAGATTTCAAAGTCCAACAGGCTTCAATTACAAGTTGCAATCGGTCCCACATTCCAGTTATAATGCAATATTAATAAAGCCGTAAATATGATATTCTATTACATGCGAGTTACAGTATATGTCTTAACACATTGATTGAAGGGATCAAAATAACACAAACAATGAACATTAAATAAAGTATTTTTCAGGGCCGATTTGCTGGCTTGAGAATGTTGTGCTATTAATTCTAAGACCTAACATCACTTTCCCTATTAATAAAAGTACAGTTTTGATTTTATATTTGCATTGGAAGTGCTACGTATTAGACCTTACCCCCCATTACTTTGTTGCAATTTAATAGCATGATTGGATTTGTAGCGGTTATGCTCTTGACAGATCAAAGGACTTGCGGGCTGCGAAGTTCCACGTTCACGTCCTGTAGGCATTTTTCCGCCGTCCTGCGTCATCGGCCTGCTTTACGGGGCTAATTTAACACGTAGTAAGAATTTAATGAGGCGGTTAGTCTTACTTCAAGGGACTTATTAGACCTCTTCTTCTCCAACACAACTGAAAGTGCATGAATTAAAGTCGCTAGTCTAGTTCTAACAAAAAAGAGGGGTAGCAATTCTTCTTAGTAATCACTGGAGATACCAAATTTTAGACACTAATTCTGACCCTCATGGTAGATATTTAAATCTTTAAATAATTTATACACCAAATATTCCTAACTATTTTTTCAGATCTTTTAGAAACTTCAGGATTTGGCTACTGGTACTTTGCTTGTCGGAGGAGATATGAATAATGTTAATAGCACACTTAGAGGTCAGGGGCTGTTTCGGGTAACAAACAATTATAGTATGCTTCAACATAAGTCTTTTTTTCTGTACAATTAGCCACACATGGCAAACACTACATATACTAGAGAGCAATTATACATTTTTATCATCCTCATGACTCTCCAGGGCAGATTATATCTCTTTAGCAGTGACCCAATACCATAGAATACTCAAAATCTACATTTCTGTTATAGGAATATCTGCTCATGTCCCAAAAACATCAGACAACTAAATACACCTTTGCAATACTCTTTCAACTGGATAATAGATACCCTTGAAAACCACAGTTTTATTGATGATAATCCAGCACATACAGATGATCAAAAATGATTATGGAATACTGTAAAACAGTTCTACGAGGTCACGTTATACTAATAGCATACACATATAGTAAAAACAAGAAGCCAGAAAATAGCTTCAACATATTAATAATGACCTCAATGAAGCTTATTGTCAGCATAAAGTAAATCATTCTCTACTAAACAATAAAACAATATATAGAACTGAAAAATGTTCTCGCTAATATAATTGCCCAAAAACACTCAGTGTTCCAAATAAACTGTTTTGATTTTCTTGCCGAGACAACAAATTCTATCAATTTGTCATAATGGAAAAAAAACATTTAATTAAGACATTATGAATTCTAATGGTAACCACATTATACATTTGCAAGGTATTTCTATGCAAGGAAGTTGTTGTTATGCAATAGAAAGTATTTCTGTGAATCTACCAGACTTTGGCCAATAAAGGCCTAGTTCTTAATTCAGAATGTTGTAGCGGGGATTGTTACATTAGGAAGGTCAACTGGTCCATGGAAGTATGCATTAGTAAGATAGGACTTTAGTTAGTACTTCAGTTATCCTGATACTACCGAATACCCCACTTTGGAAACATTTTCCAAGAAAAAAAAGAATGGTTGAGAGCACAAAATCTTTTAATTAAATGCATGTTTTTGTATCCTCTCCAGTGCTTAATCTTTATACTGATGATAGTCCATTAATATAAGTACTAATTCTTAGACAGTCAAAATGGGTGCCATTAAAAGCAGCTAAAATTATTGTTTGTCTCTTGTATATTAAGGTCTAGGCACAAAGATGATAAATGTAACTTTGCTATCTAAGTGTTTTGCATATTACATTATAATTTGTCATTCATAGCCACTTTCCGTAATATGCATTATTTGTTATATTTTTGATGTTGAATAACATATATGGAAATGGAATGATTGCAAATAATTGAGTGAAAGAGGGCATGTCACCTCCTATTATAAGGACTCCAGGATGCCAATTAACCCACACACGTCTTAGGTAGCCTCAGGAACTCTCATCAGCCTCTATTATGGCTTGTTGTAACCTTCAAGTTTTAGAGCTCACGTAGCCCCTCCTCATAAATATTTGAATACATAATCTATTAATGACATATCCAGGTATCCCTGTAATGCAAATCTACATCAGAGCAAAATAAGCGCCTCATTCAATTGCAAGACCACATCTCACGATATACAGGCCGTATGTCTGCGGACTTACTGCGGGTTTGAACTCTGCTACAATCACGGAGCGATTCAATTGAACAAGCCCGCAATTTACGGGCCAAAAGCCGAAACCATAAACCATGCAATTGTATGTAGCATTTCAGAGCGTGAACATGATCAATTAAACAAGGCCATAACTACCCATTTAGAAACAGCCAATAGAACATTATAGCGTCATCATTACGTCAGTAAAACATGGAAGGTACATGTCAATCAATTAGCGTTTAGGGGTCCTATATGCGATCAGACCCGCAATCCGGCAATGAACAATATACTAAAAATGAATGAAGGAAATGTTCTAGTCCATGTGGGTGGCCTGATATTTATTAACTTATTAATTCTCAAGATTGGGATAATATCGAAATGACATATAAAAAAAAATATTTTTGATTGCAGATTTACAAGCTTGAGACTGTTGTGCTATTTAATCTAATGTCTTTCAACGCTTTCCTTTTCTTTTAAAGTGCAGTGTTGATTTTGTAATTGCATTTACAGTGCTACGAACAGGGGTTAAACTCCCTTGTGAGTCCTATCTGGTTCCCGTATGATTTCCTTCTACATTTGACATTTAAAGGTGTGAAAATATTTGCGGCTTGAGGAATTGCAGCAATTGAATAGTGAATTGTGATTGAAAGATCAAAGGCTTAGATGGATTGTAAGTTACGGTTGTAACAACTGCAGGGATTTTCAGGCTGTAACTCGTAGATTGTTTGCACCTCGCAAAAAAAGACGCCAATTGAATAACAAATTTGTTTACCGGCTTCATTACGGGTTCCCATAAGTTACAATTTCTCAATTGAATGGGGCCCTTGGTATCCCAATTACCCAATGTATTGCCTAGAAAACTCAGGATAGTAGTTATCCATGTTCTAGCTTACGATCCTTAGACAATACACAAGCATAAGTATTACCTAGGCATATACACAACACATCCATTAGCTGGAGTGACCATCATAGATAGTGGTCCTATCAACATTCCACTAGCCTAGATAGCCTTATCACATCCTTCAAACCCCACAGCAGAGACAACACAAGTGTCATCTTTTTCATCTAGTGACTTGAGCTTTTTCTTTTTTTAGAATTAATTTCTTTTTCACATATTTATTAAACATTGCCCTTTTGGTACTTTATTTGCAACTGCCAGTCCCACATTATTGACCTTGCTAATTATTGCTACTTGTTTTGATTAATTATATTTACAAACTCTTGCAATATTAAAACTGCAGTGAATGAGTATTTTTATTACGCTTTCTTTATGAAGGCTGCTATGTATTCAAACTTGTTTATTTAAGCTGAAATAATTTACTCAAACATTATTATTGGAGCCTGCACTTAACTGTTCTTGTTTTCTTAGGCATTTACATATTTCCCCTCTTTGACTGAAATTCACATTTATTTCAGCAAGTTACATAAAATCTCTACATTACTCCAGGCCCAGGTGAAATGACAGGGTGGTCAGAGAAGCGTGGCAATTTTTATTGCTATACAGTCTTGCACTTACAGTGCCTTGCAAAAGTATTCACCCCCTTGGCATTTTTCATGTTTTGTTGCTTCACAACCTGGAATTAACATGGATTGTTTGAGGATTTGCATCATTTAATTTACAGAACATGCTCACAACTTTGAAGAGGTTTTTTTTTATTTTTATTGTCAAGTGAACAACAAATAGGACAAAATAACAGAAAAAGTCAATGTGCATAACTATTCACCCCCCTAAAGTCAATACTTTGTAGAGCCACCTTTTGCAGAAATCACAGATCCAAGTTGGTTTGGATGAGTCTCTATGACCTTGCCACATCTTACCACTGGGATTTTTCCTCCTTGCAAAACTGCTCCAGCTCCTTCAAGTTAGATGGTTTGCGCTTGTGAACAACAATCTTTAAGTCTGACCACAGATTTTCTATTGGATTGAGGTCTGGGCTTTGACTAGGCCATTCCAACACATTTACATGTTTCCCCTTAAACCACTCAAGTGTTGCTTTAGCAGTGTGTTTGGGGTCATTGTCCTGCTGGAAGTGTATGGAGGAGCACTTTCCTCCATACATTTTGGGACTCTCCCACATGCCTTTTCGCAAGCTCAAAACGTGCTATTTTGTTTTTACTGAAAGTAATGGCTTTCTTCTGGCCACTCTGCCATAAAGCCCAACTCTATGGAGCGTACGGCTTATTGTTGTCCTATGAACAGATACTCCAGTCTCTGCTGTGCAACTCTGCAGCTCCTCCAGGGCTACCTTAGGTCTCTGTGCTGCCTCTCTTATTAATGCCCTCCTTGCCCGGTCCATGAGTTTTGGTGGGCGGCCGTCTCTTGGCAGGTTTGCTGTTGTGCCATGTTCTTTCCATTTGGTTATGATAGATTTGATGGTGTTCCTGGGGATCATCAAAGATTTGGATATTTTTGTATAACCTAACCCTGACTTGTACTTCTCAACAACATTGTCCCTTACTTGTTTGGAGAGTTCCTTGGTCTTCATGGCAGTGTTTGGTTAGTGGTGCCTCTTGCTTAGGTGTTGCAGCCACTGGGGCCTTTAAAAAAAGGTGTGTATATGTAATGACAGATCATGTGACAATTAGATTGCACCCAGGTGGACATCATTTCACTAATGATGTGACTTCTGAAGGTAATTGGTCGCACCAGAGCTTTTTATGGGCTTCATAACAAAGGGGGTGAATACATACGCACATGCCAATTTTCTGTTTTCTATTTCTAAAAAATAGTTTTATGTATATATATTTCTCATTTCACTTCACAAACTTAGACTATTGTCTTCTGATCCATCACATAAACTTCAGATTAACAAAACATTGAACTTAAGGCTGTAATGTAACAAAATAGGTAAAAAGTCAAGGGGGTGAATACTTTTGCAAGGCACTGTATATATATATATATATATATATATATATATATATATATATATACGTATACATATGAATGTACACATATTTACTCACACACATAAAACAGGTTTAATATATACTACTTAAAACTTAAAACATACTGTAAAACTTAAAATTGTGCCTACACAGCTGTCTACATGAGCTGTTAAGAAAAATAAACAACTTCCTAGCTTCAGTAAACACCTTTATACAAACATAAAAATTTGCTTTTCATCTGCAGAATACCACTGACCACACACGCCTGGAGTCGTGACATGCTGTTAGACTTTTAAAAATATGTACTCTGAGTTACAGATGAAGAGGCACGTTTATCAAGTACATGCCAGTTAAAAAAGGAACGCTGCCACTACAAATCTAATTTGTGGAAAAGTGTATATTTCATTGTTGCTTTTAACCATTCTCTTAACAACCAGAATTTTGCTAAACTTCAAGTTGTAGCATTAGTATTAATAGTGTCTGTCAGTGTCCCCTGCAGTGCAGACATACCTACTACAAATAATAGAAATCACAATTTTATTAGAAATTATTGTTATTTAAAGACAAGTTTCATGGATTTTGAATGCATTTGATAAAGGAGAGTAGTGCATGAAAACATTTATGCATGTAAAAATACCAAAATAGACATTAACAAACTTACCCCGATGTCTGCAAATTTCTTCAGGTTTCTGCCACTTGATTTAGAGAAGGAATCCCCCTTAAAAACCTTATCTAAATTAGCATAAAATGTATAATTTATTTTGGCCAATCCCAGGCAGCTCTAACATTGTTTCAATTACTGGGAAGCCAGTTTGTGCAGCAAACCATGGGCCCTATTCTATTGCCCAATTCGGACATTTGTACACCCTTGTAATCACTCTTAATATTGCCACATATTCTATTAGCTACTCAGAATCCGAATATCATTTCCTCGCCCAAAATCACTACGGGTCAGCCAAAGGGGCAAATTGGGCCTTAGAACTCCAGTGGTTTTATCACAGCTTGAACAGTACGAGTGCTAATTCATTAAAGTTACACAAAATCGATATTCTGTTAGACCCGTAACTCTAGCTCGCAAATAAAGTCTAATCCGCAACTGAAAAAAGTATCAAGTTTCTGTCAAAAATATTATGAGTACTAAATAGGACTCGCAAGGGCTTTTTTAAACACTTATTAGAGCTGTAGCAGCAATTAAATACACACAATAATGTACTTTAAAAGCATGAGAAAGCATGTAAAGACATTAGAATTAATTGCACAACCATCTCAAAGCCACAATTATGCAATTAAAAAATATTATTTTCAACTGTTATTCCTAAGAAATATCGATCCTGGAACTCAAGGGGTTAATATCATGAAACACACATGGACTAGAATAGATGCAATCTAATGCATTTCATGGATTGCTAGATTGCCTTATTGTGAGCTAATATTATTTATTGTAACTAATGAATTCGTAGTCTCCAGATTACATTTAACTTCCATGATTTACTGACGCCATGATGACGAACTCATTTACTATTGGCTGTGTCTAAAAAGTAAATTACTGGCTTGCTTAAATATTGCCAGGTCATATGATCACGCTCCCTGCTTACTAATTACAAAGACAGGGTTTACAAGTTTAGGGAGGTAAATTACTAGCTTGTGTCAATAGAATACATTTAAACATTTAGATTAAAAAATCACCTGTGCCAAAAATTACGAGTTACAGGCATTTGCAAACTTCTAATAGAATAGGGCTCCATCATGGGAGGTACAGTATTTTTTCCCCTGCACAAGGAAGCAAGGAGTAGCTCAGATATTGCTCTGTGGATTTCTGCACTATGCTGCTGTTAGCTTCAGGGTTAGTATAGGGTTAAAAACCATACCTCGTTGCAGTGTTTCTATTTGTAGGTACCACGTGCCTATGTAAGCAGCTCTGGGGGGTGTGGAAACAAATTTTTTATTTCAAATAAATCTGCATATGTGTATAAAATGAATCAACGTGATAAATGTTTCTGATATAAGCAGTATGTGTTCGATTAGAAAAAGTTAAAAATAGGAAAACTTAGATATACCTTTGATGATTACATGCATCCTGTTTGCTGATGCTTAATCTACATCTCTCAAAATATGAGCACATTTGACTTGTATTTTTTGTCACATAGGAATTAACTCAGTAGACCAATTGGGAATTTAATTTGTTTGCTGAATATTAGCATGCATGGGAATGGGTTAATCTTTAGCAGCTACCACCGGAGAACCAAGATTTAACATTAATGTTTGAACTGACAAATACGCAAAAACAAAGAAGACAACGCTTCAGATGTGCACTCAAAAGTCTCACCAAGCATCATTCTTGTACTCTAGCCTAACATCAGATTTACACAACTTCTATTCCTGCTCCACTCCAGATAAAAAAAACAGGCTTCTCACAAGTCGATCCTGTCTAATACCACACAACTAACTGCCTCTTCACTATTCTTCTGAATGAGCAACCTCTTGGCCAGTATAGCCATTGTTGTTATTGTTAAGTAGTTTCGTTGTGTCCAATTCTCCATGAGCCTACGGAGCACAGCGCGTCAGACACAATCTATATATCTCTGGTCGTGCTTATCAGTAGGGTTTTCTTGGCAAAGAAACTAGTGTGAGTTGCCAGCTACTTCTCCAGTGGACCGCAATTTGTCTGACCTCTATGCTGTGACCTGCCCATTTTGGGTGACCCTACATAGCTTACCTCACAGCTTCATTGAGGTCCACAAGCTCCTTCACCATGACATGGTAGCGATCCAGAAGGGGAGTATAGCCATTAATGGTGTTTTAATGTTTGGTGCTGTGTGTATACGTTGGAGGGAAGTCTGTATGAGAGTGTGTATGGGGGTATACATCCTTTTACCATAGTAGTATAATGTAATTAGTCCCATATTTTAATACTGTACTAATATGCTAGTTTAATTCTAGAAACAGTCAGTACTACTAGTGACAGGTAAAGATACTATGGATCAAGAGAACCAGTTTTATTTCAAAATATAGTTTGACAGGAATTTATTGAAAACAGATGCAGAGTTCAGTTTTGCACTTGATTTCTGAAAATATCAGGTCTAACCCTAAACTGGGAAATACAATATATGTTCAAAGCAACTGTCCTTTAGGGACATTAGCATGAGCACAAAATGTGTTTAATTTGATTAACTATGATAGGTAACATTAATATATAGGTCTTTGTTTATCCTTTGTTTATCCATATATTCATTTAATTGCATAAGAGGCAGTGCGTTTGTTTCCATTATCCATTATACAAATTACAATTTAGCTGACCCCACTTGTCCAAACCCGGAAAAGATTTGTGCAGGTACAATGACAATGAAGTGATAGTCGAAAAATGGTGATACCAATGGATTATATATCAATGGATTAGAAGGTTATGTAGTCAGATACCCAAACAGTAAATTGAGGCATTTTCTGTTAGATTTTGCAGCAGGAAATAAAGAAATAAAGGGGGTAGATATCGCTTAAAAATAGTGCATACAAAACTGAATAACAAAATTAAAAAAAGTAATAAAAAACTATTTAGATACTGAGCCTATGATGTGGAATACGCTTATATGGTGCTATTTCAAAGTAAATAAACATACTGACTTTCTAAAAAAGGTAACGGATTAATTTTATATTCTCTTGCAAGTAGTCTTAAAGTAGAGCCATGCTCTTTTCTGCAAGGGAATCACAAGAAGTTTTGCAGGCGAGAGCAAGATCATCCATAAATAAAAATCAATTAATTATAAGACTTCTACAAATATTTAATTTTTAAGTTAAATATACAGTATGAATACAGTCAACAACTAAAGGTGATGACAGGCAATGAGAAATAAAATAAACTGCCAGTTCATCAGTATACTGAAAGTCAAAACAGTATGTCTACTAGATCTGTGCGGGTGCCATAATGTACATCCCCGCTCATAATGGATGAAGCATCACTTATTTAGCTCAGTAATAAGACCAAACAAAATGATCTGGCAAAACGTACATTTTTTTTTTTGCACGCACCAAGAACAATGTCAATTTTTTAATGATAAAGAAATGTACAATTAAAGTTTTGTGTAATATAAATTATAGACATCTGGTCTTTATCAGTATGACATAAGCATAAAAAACTGTTTTATAATAATTAAAAAGTAGGATGTTTCTGCTGCACTCCTGCTGTGGTTACATGTTGTATATTACCAATGTAATGCTGGATGTAATAGCACATACTTTATATTTAAACTCCCCATGACCCCACACAAATGCATGAAACTGTACTGAAAAGCATGTTCCACTCACTGTTAACTGTTTCTTTGCAATTGAGATTACAAACACACATACGTGATAACATTTCCAAAATATTCCAGGGACACTTTTCCAAATGGCAATCATAGGTCAGTACAAGTGTGCATATAATCCGTTATTTTTGAGGACAGATAAAATCTCAGATTGGCACTGGACTGGCTGCAGTAATACATTATCTAGATCAATGGTGGTCAACCTGGTCCCTACCACCCGCTAGTGGGCCATTCAAGCTTTCATGGTGGGCGGCCAAGTGTTTGCTAGGTGGTGTCGCTGATGAGTGACATCACACACCGGAGACCTGCAGCACCACGCTTGGCTGGTTGGAGAGCTGGTGAGAGAGCATAGGGACAACAGTCGGGACCGGATCACTATCTAGTAAGTACATACATAGCTAGGGTCATATGATCTATATAACCAGTGGGCGGTAAGGGAATTTTATCATCAAAAGTGGGAGGTAGGTATTCAAAGGTTGACAACCCCTGTTCTAGAGGGAAGAAGTTATATAAAAAAAAGTATTTACCAAACAAACACAAAGGAACAGAAAACTTCCAGATTTTCTGCAATTTAAAAAAGCATATTTTAAACATAAGAAAGGTATTTCTATTACATGGGAAATAAATGATCTGAAATCCAGCAATCATATTTATATTTTTCAGGGATGATTTTGCATGAAATTATTCACCTCCTCCAGTCTTTATAGTGAGCAATCAAAAACTATTCATCTTTAAATTAAATGGCTGATTGGTTATTAAACCATGAAGTCATATGGTGCTAGCTTCTGCACTATAAGCTGTAATATGGAGTTTCACTGCATGCTACCCATCCAAGTCGCACAATGATATGCTTTTGAGGGATGGAGGCACAATGGGAAGTCTCTACAGAAAGAGGGAAATGTAAAAATAGTAACATTTCATAACTCTATATAATTGGGCTTTCTGTATGCTTTATGCAGGACAGAATATTAAAATATAGGACTGTTCTGGGGAGATGTGTTAGCAAGTCTGCCAAAGCAATAACGAAACAGTTAATTTGACATTGATTCACTGACAGGATGTAGTAAATGAAAGTTGCATATTTTGTGGTACTAAAACAATTCAGCTGAGCCAAAGCAACACCTGGCTGTTTGCAGTGCATTCCTACATATTTCCTACTCGCTGTTGTTGTAGGATACAATGAGCCCCAGTCAATTAAGGTTTTGGGCGATCAGGTAGCCCGTAAGTGTTGACGCCAGTTAATTTGCTATTCAATTGGCGTCTTTTTGCTGACAAATAATTTCAGGCAATCGGAATGAGATACAGGGATGTATCCCATTCTGACTGGCTGAAATGTGATTGACAGCGATTTCAGCCAATCAGAACGCAGACTTTCTTTTTTTTTTTTTTTTAGATCGGAGCATGCGCAGGAACCTTAATTTGCGACAGAGAGCTACTCAAGGAAGGAGTTCCATTAGTAGCAGTATTTTTTTTTTAGAGCATCTGGATTTTGATGGAGGGGCCTTTCCTGGTTCAGAAGAGTGAAGACCAGGGCATCGAGGATCACCGTTGGAGGGGCATTTTGGCAAGGTCAGTAGACTCATTAATCCTTTCTTTTTTTACAGGTTGTAAGTCTTTTTTTATTTTAATAGTGGTTTTTATTTTATGTAATCTTTTTTATTTTATGTTTAAGTTTTTTTTTTTTTACTGTAATTCTTTTGTTATTTTCATGTAATTAGTAGTTTGTTATTTTTTGTACTTAGTGTGGGGGGGGGTTATTTTCTGTAATGTGGGTGTTTTTATTTTTTGTACTTACTGGGGTGTTAGGGATTTTATTAGGTGGTTTGGTAGGTAGGGTAGGGGTTAATAGGTTAGGGTAGGGGGGTAATAGGACAGGGTAGGGGTTAATAAGATAGGGGTTAATAGGATAGGGTAGGGGTTAATAGGATATGGGGTTAATAGGATATGATAGGCATTAATAGGAAAGGGGTTAATAGGAGAGGGGTTTATAGGGTACAGTTAGGGTTTATTGGGTACAGTTAGGATTAAATAGGTACAGTTAGGTGTAATTAGGTACAGTTAGAGTTTATTGGGTACAGTTAGGGATAATTAGGTACAGTTAGGGTTTATTGGGTACACAGGGTGAAATAGGTACAGTTAGAGTTTATTGGGTACAGTTAGGGTTTATTGGGTACAGTTAGGGTTTAATAGGACTAGATAGGGATAACTGGGTCTAGATAGGGTTAAGTAGTTAGTGATAGGGTTCATTAGGTATGGTGTGGGTTAAATAGGGTTAATTACTTAGAGGGGGGTTAATTACTTGGAGGGGGTTCATTTAGATTTATTAGTTTATTGGGGTGGATAACAGTGTAGTGTAGGGTAGTGCTTAGACTTAGTGTCATGATGGTCCTGGAGGACCCTTATGGCACTTATAGTGTTAATGTTAGGGTTAATTATTGTCCCATAAGAGTCTATATAGACCCTTATGGGACTCATGGGGTTAATTAGAGGCTCATGGGGGTCTGTATAGAGGCCCATGAGTGATGAGTTTAATTTCAGGCAGGGGCTAATTGCAATGTAGCGTGGATCCTTTAAGGACCCGCAAGGCAGGATATTTGAAGTTAAATGCTGTGGGGGCCTCGATCAGGACCCCCGCAGCAAGGGTTAATGTAGGGACACTGCAGGGGACCCAACTGGGACCGCGCAGCATAGGGGGTTAAATGTTAGGTGCCATGGGGGTACTTACAGTTTGCCCGCTGTCGGGGTTAACTATTTGTGTGCCACAGGCCCTTTAAGTACCAGCTGCGAAATATTTACATTTTTAAATGCCGCAGGGTCTCGATTGAGACCCCTGCAGCAAGGGGTTAATGTAGGGACCATGCGGGGGTCCCGATGGGAACCCCTGCATCATTGGGCTCATGTGGGGAACCTGTGGTGGTCCCGATTGGACCCCCTGCATCATGAGGTTCGTGTGGGGACCCTGCGGGGTCCCGATGGGGACCCCACAGCAAGGTTTCCTTTAGTGAGCCTGCAAGAGTTCCCGCAGGTTTGATTGCCGTCATGATGACAGTCTCATTTACTATTGGCTCTGTATAAGCAGTGGCTACGGGCTTACATGCGCAAGCTTACATATGGACCCAGGGTTACGATTTCAGATCTCTGGCAGAGAGTTGCGGCCTTTTTCAATTGAATAATACTGGAATTGTAGCAGATTGCGAGCACACAGCACACCCGCAGACATTCGGGCGATAGAGTTGCGGGCTTGCAATTGAATGTGGCTCTATATGTTGCGGTGTGTGTCTTGCAGACACCTATAGAAATATAGACATTCCACACAAATACACTGGATATCTGAGTCACATAAACAGCGGCCATCACTTCATATGTCACTTATGGAATGAGACAATGTTTTGTTTGACAAGCTCTAGGTTCACAGCATTGAGCTGTATCAATATACGTTACAGACTTGTATTTATAAAACTTATCACCTGACACAAGCCCACAGAATGGCTGGACAGCCTGAGTCACTTATAATGTTTTCAGACTGATGTAAGATTACACTCATGGTTACAGATGGACACAGTTTGTAAAGGAAGGCCATAAAAGGAAATACTGCAAAGCCAACAGACATTACAAATCTGCTGTTTGTTGTAATCCAGAATTATTTTCACAAGCAACCCAGTTGAGACATTATCAGAGCTCCTCCTATAAAGTAGTCACAGCTCTGCAATGCATCTGTATAGAGAATGAAGGAAGACTAGCAATATGGGAGGATTTGTGGTATAGAAAGGATCTGGGAATGTGTTGTGATTCATGTACAATTGCATGTTCAGGCTTGAATAGATTTAATATAAAGCCAGTATGGCCCTTGAGTGACTGGGATAGCTATAGCTCAGAATATAAGAGTACCCATCTTCCACAGTCTGCAAACCTCTGATTTCAATAAATTAAAAAACAAAATAACTGTCTGAAAAGTAAAAAATATTTTTTTACCATTTGATTACTAATCTTAAAATGAACCCCTACAGAGATCAGAACAAGTATTTTTCTTTAACTTTTCTTTAGACATTTGATTAGAAATCACATATATCAATAGAATTATTTTGCTTTCACAAAAAAAAAATTGCAATGCACAAAACCTACTTATAAAGTGCCTTTTCTTTTTCTGGTTTGTATTATCTGACAGAGGAGACAACACTTCAAACTTGTTCTGATGATGTTAAATGTGTCTCTGATGCAATTTTTAACTGTTTAACTCAATTTCCAAGTTTTGTAACCTTTATAAAAACAAAACAAAAAGAAG
Source organism: Discoglossus pictus (assembly GCA_027410445.1). Lineage (NCBI taxonomy): Eukaryota > Metazoa > Chordata > Amphibia > Anura > Alytidae > Discoglossus > Discoglossus pictus. Next base: position 195,164,560 of record CM050167.1, read on the forward strand.
AATGATCGTGTGACTTTATTAACCTGACATTGATTATTTAAGCTTGTACATATATATTGCTTGTTCATATATTTTACTCTCACCTCACTACAAGAGGATATGAAGAGGACATGTTCCCTGTTTGGTTGACCAGATGTCCTGGCCTTTGTGCTGCCATCTATAAAAACCTGCTTTTATTCCCTAAAAAGGAAATCCTGCTAAGATCTCATACTGTCTGATGTGGTCCTGCCCATTTCCTTCATCCCTAAGGTACCAGATCTTTTAAGAATGACCTTGCTAATGACAAGGACCATACGTTGTCAAAGTGATTAACAGTTTCACTGTTTGTTACTCTGACAAAACGATAAAAAAAAAACTTTAGTACACATGAATACTTAAAATTATTGATTCTGATTACAGCACTGTTGCCCTATAACTCGTTTCTTGGATGGTTTTCAGCAAAGCAAGGTTAGTTAACCCCTGAAATGTTGCTGACTATGTGAACAAATTAGACAATAGACAATGTCCTTGTTTGAAAGGAAACCAAATGTGTTCACTGTTAAATGCAACTTAGAAACTTCTAGATACAATTTCTAAAGAGAAATAAGGTTAAAACAGCAATGGAATTAAAGCATGGAGATGTCGTCGTGCTCTAAGCATTTCAGGTTATAAATAGTAAGAAGTAGTTAATGACAACTTAGTATTACAATTACTCATCCATATTAAGTTTGTAAGCCATAGGACTGACAATTACAATTTGTGCATGTATATGTACTTATTTGAGTAGCACCATGTACACAGCACAGTATAGTAAAGTATGTATGCAACATCAAAACAATATTAATATGTGATGCATGTGTGCATGCAAATCATTACTGATTCCATACCACAATGTGCTAAAATTCTTGTTACGTGAAAGGAAGACAGACAACACTAACTGGGACAATGCCTCTATGTAAGTATGACGTTTATTGGGAAAGGGCATTGCCGCCATATTGGAGGCATAAGAGCACACAATCAATGAAATAATAAGAAATAAATACTAGTCTAGAGTCTATAATGGGTGCAATTGTGAATGTATATATGTTAGGTAGAAGAAGAGTAAAACCTTCTTACCCTGTACCTCTTACATGAGAATGGAAGACTGAACTTTAAAGAATGAATCCTTAATGCAAGAATAAATCCTTAATCCAAGACATTACTGATAGCACCACTTGTAACACAGACAAATTAAGACTAGAGTTGTGATTGCAAAGTCCTACAAACTGACAAGGAGTTGAGGATATCTCTTCATTAGCACTTTATTTTAGTTATTTCAATGAATGGCGTGTTAATTTTGAGTATGCCTTTGTGCTCAAATAAGGGGGGGGGGGGCAAAAACAGTACAATACAGTACTGTTTTTATCATTTCAGTTTTAATTTTATATAGAGACAGAGCCCCATTTAAATGAGGACAGATTATGTTTTAGTCTAGCTGCACATTTCTCCTATAACTTAACAATATCTATGCATATCCTTGGAATCTGTGGAGAGTTACATGTTGTGGCTATATCTCAGCTTGCTGCAATATTTATCTGAGCAGCCAGGGCATTCTATTTCATAGTGTATTGTTCCCATGGATGAGAAAGGCGGTGGTGTCTCCAAACATGTCGCTATTAAGTTATTGATTGATAACAAAAATCTTAGGGCAAGTTCGCTATAGATGGATTTAAGAGCCTTCCAAATTGCAGTCCTTCCAATGCAGGGGACTGAGAATCTGCCCCATTGTGTACAATTTAATGGGAGCGAGGTATCAGTCCAGATTTTGTAAGAATTGCTCTTTAATGTTTGAGCAAATGTAAACAGAATAATTTATTTACCATATATCTTGCCATTCTTCTGGATAAATATTTTCACCTCAATCACTTTCCCAACAAACAATATATGGGAAAGTAGAAGAAGTCTTGGAAGATTGGACTAGAGCATAAAGTTGGGAGATTAGGCCCATGGAGGAATATGAGGAAAAAAAACATGCTACGTGGGGATAAAGCTGCTTTTTTTTATTTATGGTTGGGAGGATAAGAACCAGCTTGGAGTGTGTCGAATTGGATGATGTTGTTTAGAGACAGATCTATGTATCTAGAAACTCTTGCTTTTTCTAGATTTTGAAAACGAACAGTACCAAAACCTGGTGGGAAATCCTTATTTTATAATATCAATGGGAAGTGTTGTCTCCTTATATTTGATTAAAGAAGTGTCCCATAAGGTAAGTGAGCATATTGAGGTTGGGCATTGCAGTTTTTTGTGGGGGAGATGAGGTTTTGGGAGCCAAATATAAAATGAAAGTTGGCTGGGGAAAACTAATTAATGTTCTAGGTCAACCCAGTGCTTGTGTTAGAGTGGAAGATGCCAGGCTTGTTTTTGTGCAATAAACATTTCATTAATTTTAGAGCTTAAAATACAATAATATTGTAATACTTACTGGCTACCTATTGACTTACATTATATAATTAGATTCACTGTACAATTACATTTTAATATTTTTTCAACAGTTCCTTCAGGAATGGAACCCTCGTTTAAATCAAGTGCTGCCTGTACCGATCTTTACTACTTAAAGGACCACTGTACTATAAAATAAAAGTATATGCATACGTATACTTGATGTTTAATGGTGTAACTTGAAATGCGTAGCTCCACCTCATTTGCATTATTAGGGGCAGGGCAGTGGTAGCAGTCTTCATGATGCGTGTTTGATTGGTGTAGATATGAGATCTGATATACACTAGATCACACAGCAGGAAGTCTGCTACAGATGTGACACCTCAAAAGGGTCGGGCTAAATGGTACAGCATGTCAGACAGAAACATATAACACATGGTCCAGTCACATTATTATGATAATATCCTGAATAACCGCCATATGCAGCACGGACAGTAGCTAGACAGTGTGGTAGTGTGTCAATAGGATGCTGGAAGCCTGGCAAGGATATCTGGAGCCATGCAGACTGCAGTGCACCCAACAGCTGGTGAAGAGTGTGAGGAGAATCTATAAGGCGAACATGCCGATTGAGGTGGTCCCACAGGTGCTCGATGGGGTTCAATGCCGAGGAATTTGGAGGCCATGGAAGCACTTGGAAGTCTTTGTTGTGCTCCTCCAGCAGCTCCTGGACAATGCTGGCCGCATGACATGTTGCATTGTCCTGCTGGAAGATCTCGTGCACTAGGGAAGACAGTCAACATGTATAGGTGTACTTGATCTGCAAGTATGGATAGATAACCCAGTCAGTTGAGAGTGCCTTCCAGAGGTATGAGTGGACCCAGACAATGGCAATACTAGCTTGTGTTCTTCCAACAATGGATGCAGAGTGTATGTTCTCAGAGGTTTCGAGCCTGACACAACAGAAAACAATGTGACTCATCGGAGAAGGCAACCCTTTGCCAACCAGAAGAGGTTCAATTTTGGTACCGTTGAGCAAATTGAAGCAGTTTCTGATGATAAACCCTCATCAGCATGGGCGCAGTGATCAACCGTTTGCTTTGCAGCCCCATACACAACAGGGTTCACTGTTCTGCCATTTTAGACACACAATTTTAGCGTGCAGGTTGGCCCTAACGCTTTGCCTTCGCAGGCGACGTTCACCTCTGACATAATTATATGTGGTGCTTCGCTGTTTTGATTCTGTTTATTTGCAATGGTGCCGTTTGTCCAGTCACGGTACACTTTAACCACAGCAGCACATGAACAGTTCACAAACTGTTTCAGAAATACTGCCACCCGTGGCCTGAAAGCTAATGATCACCCCCTTTTCAAAGATGAAGAAAAAATATTTTTTTCAAATCAATTTCTTTATGGACGAACAGTTTAAGCAACCTTTCTTCTTCTGTCCCTGGGTCTCTGTCCACGTCCTTTTGGCATTGTGCCAATAGGATTTTCCAGTGCTCTGCGGTTCCATGGCCACACTTTGGATCTCCCTACAGCACATCCAGGAGCACTTCCACCAGTCAAAGTCTGTAGTAGGAGGGCCATTGTGATACATTAGCCGGAAGCATGAGGTCCTCATACTGAGCTTCCAAGTCAAGCTCCATCAAGCTGCTCTGCTAGCTCCTCACCATGCTGAAGCCCCAAGGAAGCCACCCGCTGATTCAGAAGATCTTTTCCCCCCATTGCATTCTGTGTCAAGCCAACCTGCAGGTATCCATGTGGCCAAAAATGTTATCAAACCAGTAACAGTCTCACTTGGGCTTGTAGGTTTGGATATATCGCTGATAGGATTCTTCACCCCTGCCAAGCCGCTGAAAAAACTGGACTTCAATCTTGCATAGATCACCATATGCCATCCTTCAGCTGCTGGTTACAGCACAGAGATCCCACCACTGCCACCAGTTGTGACGATCCTGGGGTAGGGGCTATTGCTGTCCAGGGCCAACTGCTACAGGTTAACTACCCACAAGGAACGTTGGGTTTTTGGAAATCTCATCACCAACACCCTGCTATCTGGCTTCTGTATCAGTCAAGGTCTCTCCATCAGGAATCGGCACTTCCAGGAGTCTAGGTAACCTTCCTGTGGTGGTGACCAGGACAAGTTACTTGCAGGGTGGAGATAGGATAAGTATCGCAGCCACCAATAGCAAATAAGAGAACATACCATTTTTATATGTCTCAGCAAGGAACTGGTTTATTTTTGGAAAGTCAAACAATATTTATAGGGGTTAGATACAGGGGGGGGGGGTGCATACAACACAATAATGACAGGGAGTGGCAGACAAATACAGGAGATTGACTCCACATGGGATCTAATAGTCTGGCATCCTGTCTGGCACCTGTGAACAATAGGCCAACCTCCAATACACACATGTCGTCTCTACCTGTCTAGCACATCAGAGATGTAATTATCTTATCTGGCAAACAATGGGACAAAAAAGATTACAATACAATCACTGGTTCCTGTCTGTCTACAATGTCACATCGTAGATCTATTTTGTTGAACTGTTTCATGACCATTTGATTACAGTTTAAACATAACACAGAACACAGTAATATCACATGGGGAATTACATATATAGTACACAGGATAAGGCAGAGACATATGCCATAAGACCATATGAAGCATGGTGGTACACTATAGCCCTATGTTTTGGAGCTATTCACCCCACAACCCACCTCCCCACATTTCCCACGTGGCAATAAAATTCACCTACACATTTTCCAATGTAGTGGTATGTCCTCTATGGGGGCTCAATGCTCCAGAATCCAGGCCCTGAAAAGGGGTCCATGACAGAGGGACCCTTTCACAAGATTACATAAGCTGACTGGTTGGGTCTATGAGTTCTTAGGTGCTGTGAAATCTATATTTCTAAGAGTTATAATCACGGAAAGTATGTTGATGGACAACACAATTTAAACAATGTCAATTATCTGATGAATTTGCTAGACAGCCAGAATAAGTTATGATGCCACTTTTGTATAAACAATTATGCTCAAAGTAACAGCTGGACATTGCAATCCAGTCGTCTGTTTTTTTGTGAAGATTTTTTCATAATTTATAACAATAGTAGATCACATCAAACAAGATTGTGATGCGGAATGCCCTCAGAATGTGAGCAGATCAATGATTAACCCTTAAAATACACTTAATGGATATAATGCAAATGATAAATCATGTATAATTAATAGCCACCTGCATTCTGATCACACAAATCTCTAGACTCTAAAAATTAAATACATATAATACAAACTGGGAGAAAGGTTTGCCCTTGTTGATCTTCCATCTATTAGTATTATGGGTGGTTTATGTGTATTATTGATGGTTTCATCAGCAGATAATGCATTGTGAGATCTAATATGAGCTTGTGACTGCTGCTATTTGATGTAAACAAATCTATGGAGAACTAAGTACAAGGCACGCATTGAGTAACTTTGAATGAAAAATATAAAAATGTACACTAATAAGAGAATATAACAGCAGTTACCGTTTGGATGTTTCTTTGGTATCAAATTCATTTGGATATCTTCTATGGACGTAAACATTGGACAATCCAACCAATCTAAATGTCTCATTTTATTTTATATTTGTAACCCCAACATTTTCATGGGCATATTTCCTGTTTACTATTGCCATAAACTAGTATTACCTATATAAACTCTAAAAAAGGAAGCACTTTTGATTGTATGTTCCCCCATAGTTGTATGTTCCCCATAGTCTAATTTAACATTCCTATTTAATGTTACTACATCTCCATTATGTAAACTAATTGATATAGTTATGTTAACTTGATATGTTGTTACTTACTCTGAAAAATTTAACCTGACCTATGTAATAGGATGATCTCAGAAAATACATTTAGCAGGTAATTTAATGCACATAACAGTTGTAATAAACAGTAGTAGAAAATGATACAATCCTTTAACATTCAGTTGCCAAATGTCCCATTTTTTAAACCATTAAAGTTTTGTTAATTGTTTGAATCCCCTTCTTTTAGGAGCAGTCTTGGCATTTTATTCATATTAAATCAGTTCACGTATATATGGAGAATAAGATGTAGTGCATGACCTTATATTTTATTGCTTCAATGTTGAGATGTTTAAAGATGGAGAGTAAACTTAGAAATAGACTAATCTTATCCCTAGTAATAATATGGTATGAGCAATGAGCTGGCAAAGCACTTGCATGATACTTTCCTTATTCCAAAGACTTTTAAGACACACTTTCATAAACAAAATGTAACTTTTATTTTACTTTTTTAATATACAAGGGGTATTAAATTTATTTTCCATGTCACACAGTCGGCAAGCTAAGACATTGGTCTATGGAAAACAAAACATTAGTTTATATGGGTGTGATCATAGGCCAATATACATGTACATTGCATTGCAACAGAGAGCTCATGTGCAAGTATTCAAATACATATTTCTACTGTAGACTCATTCATACTCCCAGAGAGATTTTGCTTTATTATAATCCATCTACGTATGCATCATACATTCCTATCCTCTTGGACAGGAATACAGAATTAAAACTAAGGGAGGTATTCATATACTGCAACTTTAAAAAAATGTGATACAAAAGCAGGCAACTGTATGAGAATGTATTTTTTTGTTAGCATGGAAAGCCATTGGAGGAGCTAGTGAATGAAGGGCCCCGGTGCAAAATAATTTAGGGTCCTTTCGATTGCTCTATACAAAGTTAAGTGCCAGTAGAGGTCAATTAAAAGCCAGAAATAAACGTAGGTGCTCATATCACCTCCTTGGTGATCAGATGACCTTTCCATAAAATACATAAAAATAATTTAGCATATAGCAGCATGTTGATCATGTGGTGATTGGAATTGGATAGCAAGTGGCCTAATTTGAAAACAAATGAAAAAAAAAAAAAAACAAGGCCAAGGGTATTGTTGCTTAGTTGTTTAAGTGGAAAGAAACTTGTTTTTGGCTAAATATAGTTTTTAAGGCTTCAGTAACTGCTGTTTATTGATTCTACCAGCGCTACCTAGTTCTAGTTCCATACAAATGCATATTTGAAAGTAATGTGATTTTTCAATGTACTATTGTGTTACATGCATATTAGCAAACAAGCTCAATCTGATGGATCCGTAGGTTAGACTCTCTAGCCAAAAAGTCCCTTGAAGAGGCTTTCTTGTCACTGTCTAAAACAGCAGTACCAAAACCTCTCCTTAGGAACTCATAAACCTATTAGGAGTTAAGGATACTACTTTGAGGATATATGTAAAGCAATTATATGCTTGAAAGCAAATTGAATACAAATGGCCTCACTAGTTCTCATATTGTGTTATTCATAAATTGTGGCTTGGCTGGCAATTCCTAAGGAGAAGTTAGGGAACAAATGTTCTAATGGAAGGTAAGGTGGACACTGTTCAATTAGGATTGGGGCTCTCTCATTCAAAGAAAGATTTTATTGTAAAGGCTAGTGACATTTGAAGGTTGTTCATGCCTAACTAAGTCATACAGGTCCTGAAACCCATCTGCCACAGCAAATACTATAATGGCACATGTCCATGCACGCATAATATTTGCTACATATTACAATGTAATCAAAATATAGACAATCCAATCAAACCTGACACTGAAAAGTAAGTCACATCCACATGGAATCGGTGCCTTTAGTATAAATATCCCTTTTCTCTGGCAAAATAAAAGCTCTTGAGACGTATATTTAAGTGTAATGTTAAAGGCGTACTTTACTAAAAAAAAAAAAATAGCCTCTTTTGTAGAACACTTAAAAATAGACAACAGGTTTTTAGAGTGAATTGTATTACTTTCATATGCAATTATGCTATTCTTGAATCTGCCACTTGAATTTAAAGTGATCAACTTCCTGTGGTGGGAGATGAAGTTAAATAAACAGGAAGTTTCTAATGAAATGCATCATTAGTTTAAAAGGACGCACCCAGTCCAGTCCTAAACTACAATAACCAGTAAACAATAATTGCAAATAAATATAAAAAAAAAATGTAAATGCTGTTTTTATTTTTTTAGCTTCTAAAAATAATGTTCATTATCATGACAAAATAACTGACTGCTTGGAACTGACTGGTGCCGATTCAGGTTTTAGGCATTTCACATGGCAAACAGTGATAGTTTATACACTAAAAAAACTCTAATGCCTTTTATTGGGCCTTCTTTTTGTGTGATTAGGAACAAGGTTCCAGGAAATAGGAAGCTTGTAGTCACGGGAAGTGGCATCATACAAATAAAGGAGCACTGAAGAAACATGTATTTTGAAGATCTGAAATTAATAATGGTAAACCATATTTTTTGAAAGATAGAAAAAAAAAAAAAAGTTTTTATATTATATTACATGCATTGATGTACAGGGATGGGGGCTGGCATTTTTATTTTTGTTTACTTGTTCATTCGAGGGGCAAGGAAATAAAAAAGATCCAGTGCTTTAATGTAGGCCTCGAATTGATAAATATGGGCGATCAGTAAATTTAACAAATTGATATTTTTTTAAATACTTATTACACATGTGAGAGACATACATTTAAAAAAAAAATGTTTTATTCTTATTTATTAAATTGTTATTGCCATGTGCAAATATCAATGCTTTAAAATGCAACAGTAGAACATAAACTACACAGAAATAAAACACTCTTACTTTTTTCAGCAGAGACATGAGACTTAGACTGTCCCCTCACCAGCCTGCATGTGGAACCATCTCCAGCACAAACTCCACAATTGTCTTCCTTGGCGTTGCTCCCAAGCTGCCGATCACAGCCCACTGCCTGCCAACATCAACAGCAAAGTCAGAAGGAGGGCAGTGCTATAGTACACACGCTCAGGTTTCTGGAATTTTATTTATTATGTTATCCTTTTGATTTTATGAGTTGGCCTCATTCTGTCATAGCACATCTTGCTTCTAAATTCAAGTTAAGCAATAGTATAATTTCTGTGATATTAAATATGATCAAATGCAAGATAATTCCATATAGCAACACTTTAATGCCCATTGTTCTACTTTGTAATAAATGTTATTGATATGTAATGAAACACACTGATATCATTAGTCCTGTAGTATTTTATATAATAGTATATATAAGAACTATTCCATTTCTGATCAATGGAACAAACAGTTCTCGTACAAAAAAACTACGAGACATTTGAAAGAGCTTGTGAAATGTTTCTAAAGCTCCATTAATGTTGCATATGTTAGTGAGCATCTTTCACAACCAGCCTTTATATTACAGAAGCTATTTTATTATCTTACTTTATTTATGAAGCAACAATCCATTACACTGTACCATTCAGTACATATTATGGGGCAGTTACACAATCAATGCCTGGTCAGGTACCCAAGTTAAGTACGGCACAAGGTTTGGAGAGAACAGTTTAGGTCAAATGATGGCCCTACGGGTGGGAGATATTTGTTTTTTTATATGTTTGTTTTAGGATGGCAATCTATACTACTATGTATTAGTCCAAATAAAGTCGTATCTGCCAATATGGAGGCACATGTCTAATTAATGCTGAACACAACTGAAAATTACTTTAACAATACTGGAAACTAAAGACGTTTTATGGACTTCTGCCTAGTTTAAGATTTGTTTTCAAATGAATTTCCAAATCACAATGTCATTAATTGGTGAAGTGCTGGAGTACCTTTCAATTTCTATGTCACTATATGGGACATCTGTATCAAGATTAACATCTCCAAGAGTTTTCCAATACATCACACTTTAGTGCATATGGCCTACATTCTGCAACCCTTAAGTTGTAAAGAGTAAAGTGAACTCATACATAAAAACTTCTTCAAATACTAACACTAGATTTGTGTATTATGGGTCCATCCAGCAGTTGCCGATATTATTTTGATCTACAATCTTAACATAAGGCTTGACACATTCCATGCATTAAAACACAACTTAAATGGTCCCACCAGGTTAGGTTTTAATACAGTGATTTCCATTACATATTTTTTTTCTTTTATTATGTCTGGCGCTGTCTCGCATGACCTATTTAGAGGTCATCAAACCCATTCAATTTAGAAGTTACTTTCATTCATCCATAACTGTGTGAAAAAAACTTGGATCCACATAAAACACGTCAAACTAGCAATAATTCCACATACAGTTTTCTTAATATCTTTTGAAAAATGTAGTTAGTGGTTTCTTAGCTCCCACTCAAAAGAAAATGTTCAGAGTCATTTTCTGAGCATCCAAATAGAGACTATATGAGGATATGTATGAGATACATTTGCACATTTTCCATATTTTTAAGGATGCAGTTCCAGGAATAAAATCATTGGTTTTGGCAGCTACTCAACCCAATTTCTTTATGATGTTTCCCTAGTCTGACCTCATTATTATTGTGGCACAACTTCCGTTAAGACTTTTTATCTGATGTTATCATTCAGCTGATATATACATTACTAGCGACTTGACCGTCAAAAAATTACGGCAATAGAATTGTAAGGCAGGTAATGCCGTTTGGTACACAAAGTAAGTCTTTTGGTTGTGTCATTGAGAGCCTCTTGGTTGGTGTATGTTTGGTTATGAGAGCTCCTTTGGCGCTCATTGCAAGGTTTGCACTGATGGCCTTTTGCCCCGCATTGTACAGGGTCGTAGGGATGAGCGTCTACGGCGCTCATCTCCACCAGCACAGTGAGCGGCTTCGTCGCTCCCTGCCTAAGTCGTACGGGGTCGTAGAGATGAGCGCGTATGGCGCTCATCTCCACCAGCCCAAGAAGCGCCTTTGGCACTCCTTGCCTAGTCGCAACCACGGCCCTCGCTTCGTGAGGTCCGTGGTTGTGGTCCGCAAATGCGGCCCTCGCTTTGCGAGCCCGCAGTTTTAATGTTGCGTTACCAATGGATTTTGACAAGGTCGCGCTGTTGAGAACTATATATGTGATAGGTCAGATCTTTGGTGGCACTAGGTGTCCTGTCTTATTTTCTGGATTGGAAAATATACCTCTTGTACAGTGCACACAGTGCGTTTCGCCACCTCACCACCAACAAATAACAGATCACTCTACAGAATAAATATATTTAAATATGCTGCAACAAGTACTTTAACCATTAAATATTGTTTAGAAATGCAGTAAACTTACACTGAAGTTTGTCATTTTTGTTTATTAACAAGCTTGTCTGACCCTCTCTTCTAGATTCATACCTTTGCATTAGAGTCTAATCATCTGTCTTGGAGTTTGCACATTAAAGTACATGGCAACCAAACCTATGACCATAGAAATCAGACTCCATTTACTTGCTATTTTGAGCATGAGTAGTCCCCTAGAATGAATCAGTAATGATTAGAGCTTAACACAAAGATAAGCAGTAAAACTGTCTATGGTGGTGGTAGTGGTGGTCAAAAAGGATGACACGCAAAAGAAAATAAAAAAAGTATAAGAAATGTAAATTTATAAGAAAATTATTTTTCAATAATTTAGTGAAAAAACAGCTTCTTACTTCCTATTGTTTTCACATTATTTTGAAACTCTTCTGTCCCTTCTTATCATTCTTGCTATGTACCTAATACTATACTGTATTGCACACTTTTGAAGACTAACTCATGCACAGCACGTAAGTGCCATAGGTTGCAAATAACTGAATTAGATCATCCCATTATATGTTCACAAAAACAATTAAACCGATTACCGTATATATACCATTATATAATATAATATAATTAGTGACATTATGCAGTGAGATTTATACAGATGTTTTACCCACAATGTATACACAGTAATTTACTGCTTTATAACATGCAATATGGAATAAAACAGACTATAAATAAGAAGCTCGTTGGAAATGGTTTAAAATAAAGTAAAAATACACATTGAAGCTCATAGGCTTGATATATTTTTGTCATATTGTATAAGCTTCCTTATAAATAAACATGGAAACGCTCTTTGTAATTTCATATGCTGTTTCATTAGCCCACACGCTCTAGCTAAAAATATGCCATTTTAAAGGCCCCCTTTCATGTCTGAATCTGAAAGACTTCTGTTTACTCTTGGTGAAGGAATGTAATCTGATGTGAGGACTCAGCCAATGCAGAGAAACTATTCTGCAAGAAAGGTCCCACCGATGTTAAATGCCAAGTGTTAAAATGAAAAGTATGAATCTAGCAGCACTTTACATAGAATAATATCAGCATCTGCGCATCTGATATACATTCAGCTTAAAAGGCCACTGTAGTCCAGAACGTTCTGTCATGCATTTAAAAGAGTATTTTATGTACAGTATTGGAATTGTTTTCCTAGAGGAAATAATTTACATTCATTTAACAAAATGAACTCTAATACAACATACAGATAGATAAAAAAAAAATGTATTTATATAAGGAAAAAGGTCTCGCTAGCACCAATTAAGCACATAAAATAGCTCAAATAAAGCCATCCTGCACTTTGAGAAGACTATAAAGGGATTTTAGGTGTTAGAAAAAATAGCACATAATTATCCTATACTCAAATCCGTAAAATATTTTATTTTTAATATCCGTAAAATATCCATGTAAAAAGTCCAGAGTGCTTGGAGCACCTCAGACACACCCACGCCACAGCCGGAAAATAAACAGTTAATTTGAACTCGGGTTTGGGCTGATGTGCAAGCTTGAGAGTGGGTTACTTTTAATCCTCATGTCCCCCAATATGATCCCTAGCATTTACAGAGCTGTACAGTGCAGGCTTGAATTTATTTTTCAGTTTTTATATTTCACAGATTACGGCCGGTTCCAAGATATGCGGCCGGCCGTAAAAGGAGATCCTTGCGGGGCCGTATAATAGAATCGCGAGTTAACTGAACCCCCGCAAGGAATCGCAGCCTTACGGCCGATTTACGGCCGATAATAGAATGAGGCCCCTGGTAATTTAGCAAGAAAAAAATGGCACCATGTATAGTTAGTTACCTCTCAATGTAAGCAGAAATTAGAAAATTTAAATATTCTGCAAGACCCAAGTTTAATTAAACACAAACCTTCTATGTACCATGAGAATGAGACTCAAAAAACATATGGCAAATGGGTATAACAAATTACTTCAAAGGCTCTATATTGTTCTCCAGTAAAAAAAATATGTAAGAGTAGTACCTTATATTAATTTTCATGCCTTTATATAAGTGATGGGCCTCTTGGACTTACAAGGGTCAAAATATTTCAACATATCTCTCCTTTAACAGAGGCTTATCAAACACAAAGAATAAAATGGAGTACTCTAAAGCAGAGAGTACTTGAATAAACAGAGAGATATGTAAATCCTAGACTGTTGGAGACCCTCATAGGACCCAGTTGCCCACTATTGCTTTATAATTTTATTTCTGTTTAAAGCACAAAGTATAACTATTTTTTTAAATGTTTTTCCACACCAGATATTCATATAATGAAACATGGCCCTTTTAGATGTGGTTCATTTACGTGTAGCCTAACTTAAAACTATGCCCAAAGACTGCTCCAGACGTCTTCAGATAGCAGGCAGCTATTTTGTAATTTTGTGAGTTTGCGTCATTCTGATGTCTGCAGAAGCAGAAAAGTGAACAATGGATATTAATACTATTCCAAATTTGGCATAAATTCAGGAAATATGTCAACAGCCTACAATCAGAGAAATAGCTTGATTTTTTTAGTGCCAGGTCATTCAATTATTCACATTATGTAAACAAAAAATATAGAAAATAAATACATTAATGTAATAAGCTTTTGATTATCCAGAAGTTTTATACAAAATCTGAAATCTTGGACACATTTTTTTTTATTTAAATCCTTTTACCTTTAAAGAAAATTAATCAACTGAAACTTGTACATATTGAAATTGTCAACAAAATTGGAATATAAATCAATATTGGATTATGACTCCTGCATAGTATTCATTACTTAGGATTAGCAAGTTAATTCATTTTTCAATTCACTTGAAAGTACAAATCCAATATAAGAGGATGAGTACATAAAAATTGGACAGAAGAAAGGAATTTGAATGAGACAGAAGAATATTACAGAGAACTTGGAGCCAAGTGATGAATGCAAAATCTTCATAATAACCTGGAATGTGAGGATTGCTGTTAGCACATAGATACCAACTAAAAAATATATGTATCTAGTATTAAATATTTTACTGTGGAAGCCATTGCTTTGTTTGTTTAGCTGCTTTCTCTACAAGGAGAGGCCTTGTAAACTAGATACATTTCCCTTTGTATTATTTTAATCACTGTAACGAGAGAATGACAAAGTGAAGCATCTCAATTATTTATGCACTTTTATTAGAAGATAAACAAATTTAATGGATTCTCCCACTACAGAATAATGGTTATAATATATATATTTTGAAATAATATAATTGATTTATTACTTTCTGTGAAAACTTGGATAAACTTGTACAACTTGTCACATGCAGTCCTATTCTTTCCACCACGTGTGTATTTGTTAGACAGTTTTGCACCAACTTATGTACAGGAAGGTATATAGTAACTAGCGAATTGCCTGTCAAAAAATGACGGCAATGAAATTGTAAGGTAGCTAATGTTGTTTTGTGTGTACTACTGAAATCTATAATACATTAATAAATGAATATACTTTACCTATTTTGAAGCATTGTGTTGAAGAGCTGACAATCTGTTTTGATGTTGCTGCAGCATTAGTGGTGTGGAGCTGCTGTGTAAGCATGCTGAATGTGTGCAGTGCAATACTGTGCGTGTGCGAGACCAAACCGTGTACTTCCGCATTGGCGTAAAATGGCGGGTAATGTGTGGTATGCGTCTTAGCGGATTATCCGTAGTTCGTTTGTGTTTTTTTGCGAGTTTCTTGTGGTGTTTTGCGTGGTTAGAGTGTGCATTATATATGACACATTCACACGCACAGACGTACATATACACTGTATACTGTGTCTTTAAATAATGTGTGCTTATGTGTTCTTTGCTTACATACTCTACATACTACACATACATACAATTCTCTATGGGCCTCATTCTATTAGCGGCCGTAAATCGGCCGTAAGGCTGCGATTCCTTGCGGTGGTTCTGTTTTCTATTATACGGCCCCGCAAGGATCTCCTCTTACGGCCAGCCGCATATCTTGGAACCGGCTGTAAGCTCAGAAATATAAAAACGCAAAAATAAATTCAAGCCTGCACTGTACAGCTCTGTAAATGCTAGGGATCATATTGGGGGACATGAGGATTAAAAGAAACCCACTCTCAAGCTTGCACATCAGCCCAAACCCGAGTTCAAATTAACTGTTTATTTTCCGGCTGCGGCGTGGGTGTGTCTGAGGTGCTCCAAGCACTCTGGACTTTTTACATGGATATTTTACGGATATTAAAAATAAAATATTTTACGGATTTGAGTATAGGATAATTATGTGCTATTTTTTCTAACACCTAAAATCCCTTTATAGTCTTTTCAAAGTGCAGGATGGCTTTATTTGAGCTATTTTATGTACTTAATTGGTGCTAGCGGGACCTCTTTCCTGCAAGTAAGCTGCAGCTCGCTTTTAGCCTTGCAGAGAGGTTTCCCGGAGCAATTGAATTGCAAATAGGAATTTCTTACGGACGAAACTCTTGCAGCCGTTTTAGATCAAAGGCTTTCCTCCGGCGCGAGCAGCCGCAAGAGATAGCAAGGCACCGGCCGCAAGCCTGCCGGAGCCTCTGGCCGTAAGGGAATAGAATAGCAGAATAGCTTGCGGCCGGTCCTTGCGGCCCCGCAACGGCTGCGGCCGCTAATAGAATGAGGCCCTATGTGTATAACTTGTTTATCAATCAATGCAATATATGTTTATGCCAGATTAAATAGGCAAATACTGAGAGGGCAGTGAGCACATCTGGGTGTAATGGGGCTCTATGAAGGAATATAAGTGGGACAGATGCATTGCAGCTGGAAATGCAGATAAGCCTGGCATCTGAGCTAGGAAACAGCTACAATAATGTGTATGAAATGTATTTATCTCTCCTTGTATTGCTTCCTATAATGCTACTTCTCACACATGTTCTCTTACATGCAAGTGATCTTACGGTGCACAATGCACACATGACCTGCAATGCACTCAGTCAATCTAATTCTCATGCATTCACTCTCACGCACTCATGCATCCGCACTTAAACACTCCAAATCTAGCATACTTGCACTCTTAATGATGAAGTCTGTCTCACAAATTCATGAACATGCTCTCAAGCTTTCTTAACCACACAGTTTCATCCATGTCCATGCTCTTTCTTATGTATGCATTGACATGTATAGATACACTCTTTACATTATCATTTACATCCACTTCTCATGCATGTATGAATTCAGACACACATGTGAATGCAATGATTTGTTCATGCACTCTTATTCACAGGGTCACACACACAACACTCACTCTTCTACGTGCATTCTCACACAGACACAATTGCACTTTCATGTACATCCAGTCACGCATGCTCTTTAATGGACGTACTCACTCACATACACAGTCACATACACACTCTGATGAGCAAAGACACACTTACTTCCTCAACCTATTTACAATATGTCTGTGGGTGAGTGTTTTAGACTCATCATAAGCCATGGAACAGAAGGACATAGGTGATCCATGGGCGAGAACTAATGTGAGTGTAAAAGTATTTGTTTCACTACCCTTTCAATGCGTCTCGAGTCCCCCGGGGAGCCGCCTCCTGTCGGGACCCCGTCACAGGAAGAGCCTCTCACAGTAATACACACATGGCGAGATGCAAAACCCAGCAGGACGGGCCGGCCTCATCAGCATGGGGGGGGACACTGGGCGACGTCCGGTAGGCCGCTGCTTGACGTCAGCGTAGTCAGTGACGTCACTACCATAGTGACGTGCAGTTAGGAAAAGGCGGGAGGGCCTCAGTTGCGAGCCAGCCAGAGCCGTTGCTCATGCTTGCGGGCTCGCTACGAGGGCCGCGGGCTCGCTGACATCTCAGTGTAGGTCATAATAGAAGCAAATTATTCATATTGCTCATAATAGATACCTTTACTGCCAGTGTCATAGAGATCTGATAATATCAAGACAATATGTAAAGACCTTTAGATTGTAAGTTTGCAAGGTTTCAATCTTTAAAGGTGCCATGCACTTCAGATTTTAAGCTCAAAGACAGGGTCGTTCAGTTTTTGCCATGTCTTAATAATGAGGTTTTCGTTGTACTCAACCCCTGTATATCGCTATGGAAGGGTGCCCTGGAGACAGCATAGGCGCATGGGCATTTGACCGGGCGCAGTGCAGCGTAGAGATTGGTGGGTAAGGAAAAAGTGGAGGGGTATAGGTGGTGACATATAGGAGTGGTGTTCACGCCTTTTTCACAACCATTTAGTGAAGCTGAAGGAAAAGCATCCCTCCCTCCCTCCCTAATTTTATTATGTTTGCTTGTCACAGTCGTTGGCAGGGGTGCTGTATAACGTTAGGTGGGAGCTCAGTAGATTGAAGGTATCCGGTTTGGTTGGTCCAGAAGGCTCATTGGACATGGGGTTCCATTGGGCCTCTGGGTGGGGTGGAGCTCCTTCCTAGGTGTGGGTGTACAGCTACCTCAGATTGTTAAGTTAAAAGTTAATAAAGCTGTGGCCTGTTTAATACCCAAACAATATGTTGCGTCTTTATTTTAGGGGGTGTAAGTATGTAGTTACAGGAGTTAAATGGACCAAGTCACGTATGCTAAGGTCAATATATTGGTGAGTTACAAATAATAGATAATATTAATAACAACAACAATACAACAAAAATAGTTTCAAATTTATTTTAGTCTATGTGAAAATATGCATTAGGGACTCATGTGACACTGTGGGTCATATGTACTAAAGGTTAAAGTTGAGAACTTAAATCTTAGAGCAAATTCCACATAGGATAATATAGAAATAGAGACATTCTCCAAGAGCAAGTGTTAATAAAGTTTAGCCTAGGCCTAGTCATTTCTAACAAGGCCAGGGATTTTATTACACTCTGCTAACACTAAAGGACACTGAAGAAAAGATGGGAGGAACATATTCAATTTGAGGGATTGATTTCCAATACACTAAACATCTTTTTTTGTAATTACAATGTATGTTTAGTACTGCAATGCTCACATTTCTGGAGTAATATGGTTGTTTTTTTAAGGCCATAAAGAATGGATGATTTACAGAACACAAGGCAAGTGCTTAACTATATTTTTATATACTCTCTCATGTTAAACACTATTTTGTACAAGGAAATTGCCTATCACATAGCTCACGTGTAAATCTTTTGTTACAAACTAGTGATCCCATGCCCTTTTGGTAGCCTGTGGAGGCTGCCGCTGGCTGCTTGCTCTTGTATGCATACTAAATCTCAGAGAGCATGGCTCTACAGCAGAGTGTCAATGCTTCCATTCACTTCACGTCAACCTCATCTCTAAGCCAAACTGGTATGCTAAAGAGACCTGAAATAATAACCTTACACTTCCTGTGAAGAAAACAGATTTCCTTCAAACAATTACAGCATGTGTTTTATGTATAAGAAAGAACTTTCTAGATCGTATAGATGAAGTGATTATTGTACTAAGGATGTTTTTCATATGAAATAACTGCAACTGATACACTGCAGAGAGCCTTTAACAAAAAAATAAAATAAACTGTATTATGCCAAATATTCTGCATTACAATTGTGAACTATCATTGACCCCTGTCTGGACCCCTAATTGAGTTTATTTGACCCATATTCTAATTGCAAGTGCTCTGTTTAGTCTCAGTTTTAGAATAGTCCAAACGACATGATGTCATTTATAATGCTTTTATTTTCTATTTTACGTGACCATATGGCAAAATTCTGGACTAGAAATGATTTTACCATTTCAGAGGTTTATTATTGTCAGTTTCAAAAATGATGAAAGCAGATGGTTTTATACATTACTTGTCAGTGACAGAATATGATATAACTCCAATGTTATTTTTGCATACAAGATACAAAACATTTGAATGTTACTGAATTCATAATAACTTCGCCCAGCTTTACTCAAACATGGCACACGTGAAAGTCTTTGATGGGTGCCCATTTCAGTTGCATTCTTATTCTCTGTAGCTGAACATGACCTCAATGGTTGTGTTACATCAAACAACATTTTGGCCTCTGTCTGATCTCATACTACGACATGTTTTTGCTCATCATATATTCAAATATCTAAATATATGCTACCACCACTACCTCTAGTATGCCAAGATACAGTATCACATATATAGTTGTGAGCATGCGGGCCGTTGCTCACGCTTGCGAGCTCGCGTAGCGAGGGCAGCAGGCGAGGGCCGCAGTTGCTGGCATGGAGCGCCAAAGGCGCTCCATGCCAGCAACTGCGACCATTGCAAAGTTTACGTCGCAACGCAAACAACACGACACACCAATTACGACCCTCGCAAACTTTACCTCTCAACGCAAACAACATACGACACACGTTAACACACATTACGACCTCGCAACACTCGGACGCAACTCGCGAACATTACAAAATTCAAAACACAATACATAAACACAGCACATACATAAAAAGCTTACCTACAGCAACAGGGAGCATCCAGGACCTCAAAAAAACAACTTACACCTTGATTTCACTCAAAATAAAAGAGTTTACACACTAAAAAATTGGATAAGCGACAGAAAAAATGGCCGCCGAACAAAACGAAAACGAGGCTACACACGCAAACACCATACGAGACACGTTAGCAGACATTACGACCTCGCAAAAATCGGACGCAACACGCGAACATAAAAACATTTAAAACACAATAAACACACACATAAAAAGCTTACCTACAGCAAGAGGAACCATCCAGGACCTCAAAAAAGCAAGTTACACCTTCATTTAAATCAAAATAAAAGAGTTTAGACACTAAAAAAATCGCTAAGAGAGAGAAAAAATGTCCGACGAACAAAACGAAAACGAGACTAAACACGGAAAACACCTCAACACACTCGCAAAACACCACAAGAAACTCGCAACACACCACAAAACACCTACGGATAATCCGCGAAGACGCATACCAATGCGGAAGTACACCACTACGCTAACGGTTTCGTCTCGCGCACGCACACTATTACACTGCACACATTCAGCACGCTTACACAGCAGCTCCACACCACTAATGCTGCAGCAACCTCAAAACAGATTGCCAACTCTTTAACACAATGCTTCAAAATAGGTAAAGTATATTCATTTATTAATGTATTATATATTTCATTATTACACACCAAACAGCATTAGCTCACTTACAATTTCATTGCCGTCATTTTTTGACGGGCAATTCGCTAGTGACTTTATAACATCAGTCATTGATAGGAGGGATCAGAATGAAGCTCAATGGCCAATCATCACTACACTTGAGACCATATATATAACAACTAAAAATAAGAAAAGAGAATATTTTCAAGGGTCAGACCATCTTCTTTCCAACTTCCTTATATAGGTATGTGAATCAGTTGGTGGGTACTATAGGTATGTGAATCAGTTGGTGGGTACAGAGCGAGTGCATCTGCAAATTGGAGAGAAAGGATCAACAAAGGGATGATGGAATAACTATGGGGCAGGCGAATACAAAATAAGCAAGGAGAATACATCTAATAAGTTGAACTTTTTAACTTATTCTCCCTAAAAACATTTAATGAGGTTACATTTTGCATGGTACAAAAATGTTCTGTTCTCCTAAGTTACAATAAGAGATAGGAATGAGTTATCACATTTTCACCATGTTATGGAGCCATGAAACTACAAAATGTTTCATAATATAAGACTCTTGAAGCTATGCTAGTCTTTAAAGTGGATGTCTACTAGTATTCTTCCTGCAAGGTGAGTGGCAGTATTGGTAACCAATGTGATGTAGCTAGTGTCAATTGTCTTGCATGGCCTATGTCCAGAGGAATGACAGTGCTGCCAAGCAATAGGGAGGCAAAAAAGAGACCAACCGTGAATGCCAGGCTTACATTCAATTATATAGTATTCATTTTCACTCCATTATAATATTTGTTGGTTTAATAACTGGCTATCAGCTTTCAAAAACCGTTCTTTTACTGTTTGTGGTTATAATATTCATGGTAAGTGGTGCAATACATCATCTGGCCAGTGCTGACACAGCAGTGCCACACTACTCAAGAAATAAGTAGTCCCATACAAAGTGGCGCTGCTTGACTTTCAGCATCCACTGCATCTGATTGATGCCCAGGAAAGGAAAGTTGCTATGTTTTGGACCATTTTCTTCCCAACTGAAGTGGGACCACTTTCCACAAATTTTGGCTGTTAAATTTAGTTAGGCTCCATTCTTTATCTGATGACTTTCCAGGGAATGATCTTCTGCCATTTGATACATATTCCCCAGTGCTAATGATCATTTTACAAGGGCTGATGAGGGCACACTTTAAGCAAACTCTTGGGGCCCAGCTGCATGCTACTGACCTAAAAGGTCTGAAAGGAGATATATATCAACGACATGTGATATATTTTAGATGATTTTGTAAAAAACTTTTCTAAGCGTGCACTGAATATAAGGCTCAAAATCCTTTGATGTAAATGACAGAATAATAATGTTTATAGAAGTAATTAAACGTCTCTTTACTTAAAGGAAAATGGATTTTACATCATCTGCAAAAAGGTGGAAGTGAAGACAAAACACCTACTAATAACTGACCTTAATATTTCAGAAAGTAATGAAATATAAACATTTTAGCAAAATACTCTTTTGAGATAGAAGTCTTGGCTCAGATGTTGAAAGGAGGTTGAAATGTCCATATGCTTGTTCTGGCCAACAGCCACAAATAATAACACAGTAAATAAGAAAAATAGAGTGTTTTCTTCTTGTACTTTGCCGAATGGAGGAGCCAAAAGTTTAATTACAACCCACTGGTAACAATTTCAGTTGGCACTTTTGTAAGTATTTTTACAGAGTTTGAATTCATATTACAAACACATTGTAACCAATACGTGATGAATGGATATGGAGGGTTTAACAGTTTTGCTGTTAAGGGTCCTGGGATATTTAATATCAGAACAACAACATAGAGGCCAAAAACCACAAAACTCACAAGCACCAAGCTTGTGTATCACTTATGGGTGTATTAGAGCAAGATGAATGGTTCCCAGTGGGACAAATATGTCATAGCATTAATATATAGCTATATACACACACACACACGTCTATTATTGATTTTCTATATATGTTACTATAACAAAAATATACGATAGGCTCATAGAGTAGTAACAGTTTTTATAATATCAAATGGAAATGGAAGGCTTCTTGATTTCACTAGGAATATAATATTCCTATGTATCTCTTTACTTTTGTGTACTTTACTTTATTAAGAAGTACTTTAGATCTGTTTTTTTCTGCATAAAATCTTACAAATAGTTCTTGATTGGCTTTCCCCTCTATTGCTCATGAAGGCAGTGTACTTATAAGTATAGGTATTGCCCTGTTTTATAGTAACCAATCAGTGGCAACATTCTGCAACATGCTCCTTGAGAGAGGTCACTGACAAGCTAATTTGAAACACTGCACTTCACTTCACACTGTGTGTATTTATGAGCTGCATGATTTATAGAAGGCAGGCCAAAACATAAAAATAGTATGGTTTTAGGCAGTAAAAACTGACCTTTTAAGCACCTTTTTAATAAAATAAAGTACATATAAGTTAATTGATACATATATATATTATATTCCTAGTAAAACCCAGAAACCTTCCAAGCCCCTCTAAATATCACTCTTAGAGGACATTAATGATGTAGAAGTTATGGAACTTGCCCAGCTTGCCATTTATTCCTCCATGTTTGTGGCGCGTGTAAGCAGCAATTAGATGACAAGAAGTCCTAATCAGTGGCAGTTACAACTCATAATTTACTGAAATAAAAATAAGTGGTACTAGGTAATACATTTTTATTTTGTCTCATTCTGTCAGTATTCCTGAAGAAGTCTTAGGACATAATCAGTTATATTGTTTTTGCCTATTTTGTTTATATATTCAAACAAACAGAACAGAAAAACAAACTCATACAAAAAGACTTCGGAGCCCGTTCTTAAGCATGGTTTATCTGCAAACCGGGGACATACACAGTACCTTGCAAAATTATTCACCCCCTTGACTTTTTTCCTATTCTGTTACACCACAGCCTTAAGTTCAATGCTTTGTTAATCTGAATTTTATGTGATGGATCAGAACACAATAGTCTAAGTTTGTGAAGTGAAATGAGAAATATATATACATAAAACTATTTTTTAGAAATAGAAAACAGAAAATTGCCATGTGCGTATGTATTCACCCCCTTTGTTATGAAGCCCATAAAAGCTCTGGTGCACCAATTACCTTCAGAAGTCACATAATTAGTGAAATGATGTCCACCTGTGTGCAATCTAAGTGTCACATGATCTGTCATTACAAATACACATCTTTTTTGAAAGGCCGCAACACCTAAGCAAGAGGCACCACTAACCAAACACTGCCATGAAGACCAAGGAACTCTCCACACAAGTAAGGGACAATGTTCTTGAGATGTACAAGTCAGGGTTAGGTTATAAAAAAATATCCAAATCTTTGATAAATCCCCAGGAGCACCTTCAAATCTATCATAACCAAATGGAAAGAACATGACATAACAGCAAACCTGAGAGAGGGCCACCCACCAAAACTCACGGACCGGGCAAGAAGGGCATTAATCAGAGAGGTAGCACAGAGACCTAAGGTAACCCTGGAGGAGCTGCAGAGTTCCACAGCAGAGACTGGAGTATCTGTACATAGGATGACAATAAGCTCCATAGAGTTGGGCTTTATGGCAGAGTGGCCAGAAGAAAGCCATTACTTTCAGCAAAAAACAAAATGGCACGTTTTGAGTTTGCGAAAAGGCATGTGGAAGACTCCCAACATGTATGGAGGAAAGTGCTCTGGTCTGATGAGACTAAAATTGTACTTTTCGGTCATCAAAGAAAACAAAAATGTCTGGCGCAAACCCAACACATCACATCACCCAAAGGACACCATGAACCATGGTGGTGGCAGCATCATACTGTGGGGATGTTTTTCAGCAGCCGGGACTGGGAAACTGGTCAGAGTTGAGGGAAAGATAGATGATGCTAAATACAGGGATGTTCTTGAGCAAAACATGTACCACTCTGTGCGTGATTTGAGGCTAGGAAGGAGGTTCACCTTCCAGCAGGACAATGACCCCAAACACACTACTAAAGCAACACTTGAGTGGTTTAAGGGGAAACATGTAAATGTGTTGGAATGGCCTAGTCAAAGCCCAGACCTCAATCCAATAGAAAATCTCTGGTCAGACTTAAAGATTGCTGTTCACAAGCGCAAACCATCCAACTTGGAGGAGCAGGAGCAGTTTTGCAAGGAGGAATGGGCAAAAATCCCAGTGTTAAGATGTGGCAAACTTATCCAAAGCGACTTGGAGCTGTGATTGCCGCAAAAGGCGGCTCTACAAAGTATTGACTTTAGGGGGGTGAATAGTTATGCACAGTGACTTTTTCTGTTATTTTGTCCTATTTGTTGATTGCTGCACAATAATAAAAAAAAAACATCTTCAAAGTTGTGGGCATGTTCTGTAAATTAAATGATGCAAATCCTTAAACAATCCATGTTAACTCTAGGTTGTGAGGCAACAAAACATGAAAAATGCCAAGGGGGGTGAATACTTTTGCAAGGCACTGTATATATATAGACAAAAAAATACTTTACCTTAGGAGCCAGACAGGCTTTTTCTAGGCACCTGGAAAGGTGTGTTACATAGAGTTACATTATAATTTGCAAAAATATTTAGGAGCTGGCCAGCAGTACAAATTTGAGGAGTCTGGGCTACCAGGACATTTCCACCCCAATATAAATAAGACTTTTTAAAAGAACTCTGCTGAATATGTTTTAGAAACCAATAGTTAAAAAAATTATTCTTTTGGAATTGTAGTCTAAGAAATGTCTGCAAAAAGGGAGCAGTCTTATTTAAGCTGGCTTCTAAGGATATTTTGTTAAAGTGGGTTTAAAAAAACACAATCCTTTCTGAAAATAGTTATACTGTCTGGATGTCATGACACTGAGTTTGTAATGACTGATTTCCTAGGGTCTCATACATTTGTGTTGACTTTTCCATATGCCAATAGAGGAGAGAGACGGGATCGAGAAATGTAGAGGGGAGTGGGAAAGGGAAGGCAACAGAGCGGATGATTAAAAAGCCACTGCAATGGTGAAGCTGTCATAATGTTTAAGTAGTAAAGATCAGTATAAACAACTTTTCAATTAGAAAGTCGATCTTTTATGAGAAAACTTGTATTGAATATAGTTATTTTTCCTACAGTCTTTAGGTTTTATCTTCTTATGTTCCATTTTTGAGTTGAGTGCCTCTGATAAATTCTAATTCTAATATGTTATTGGTACCAAGACACACACAAAAAGGTACATAGTAGTTCACTGACTCAAAAAATGCAGCAGTAAAAGCTTAAATAGATAAATTCCATAACCTTTCCAAACATGTTTACTCTTCTGAAAGCAACCTCTGTGTAGGTTTGATTTCCCCCTTAACAAGCAAATCTACTGTTATAGAAAAAGAGCATGCCAGTAACAAATATTTAAAAGGTTTGCTAAAAGAATTTTATAAACTCAAAATAATCAGTGTTTGGAACCAAATACTCAACATAACAAATTTAGGAAACGTAAGACAAGAATATATTAGGTATGAATCAGTTCTGGTTTAGGATTATGAAAGAAAGTAGCCAAGGAATGCTTGAAAACAGGCGCACAGCGAGTATGAAATGTTAGACCAGGCTCTATTTCCAGCAACAGTCTCCAGATCCTTACCTCCCAGCACACTCATTACAAATCTGACATAAACACCCTTCAGCCTGTCCTACAGGAGGCCTCCTCCATCACTAATGTGCACACAACATGCAGAAAGTCATGTTTCAACTAATTACACTGACAGGTCATGCAGGTGTTGATTTTAACCATTTCTAAGATGGGCCGGTGAAGACCCACTAACTAGAGTCAGAGTATCTGATTTTTAGCAGAAGTTGCCTTAGGCTCAATGAAAAGTATTTTTTTTTTCTTCAGAAAAACTAAAACTGGTACAATTCAGTGTAGAATACAAAAAAGACAGAACTTTTGTTAGTTCTGGAGGCTCCTTAAAGTAACTATGACATATTGGATCAATTGTACTAAAGTGCACTTGAAGAACCTCTTCATTCCTATGTTATCCCGTAGAGCATATCCGTTAAGATTTGACATCTCCAACATTTCTCACCTTCTAGCCTTATTAAATTGTGATTTGACCTATTGAATAGGGCTCTATATAAGCACAGAGAATATTTTTTTACAAAAGTTTTTAGTTAGTGAACTTCTATCCAAAAGCAAGGTCTTCACTAACTACAAACGTCTGTAAAAAAAATATGCTCTGTGCTTATATAGAGCCCTATTCAATTGGCAATCACAATTTAATAAGGTTGTTTGTTTATTAGGCAACGCTGGAACATTCACATTCAGAAATGAATATAAAGCTACTTTTGGAAATTAACACTGCTAGCTTTCCTATCGGGTAAATTTGGCACATTTTTATTACATATATTAAATTAAGGGTCTATGTAGGTTTTCTATATGGAATTATGTTGCAGTAGACGTTGCCATTTTAGCTTCCACTGATCTACCACCTGAGGTAGAAATATGTTGAATGCACATGTTTCTATCAGGACAATGGAAATGTGGCAGCTAGAACTGCCAGTAATTTATTAGGACTAATTGACAGCTAATTAGTTTACAAGGACATACCCTTCTGAAAGCTACAAGAAGCAAGTTGGAGAAAGTGGAATTTGACACCATTATATATTTAGCACCTAATGTATTTTTTGTCTGCAGCACCTTTTCCTTCCTATGAAGTCATTCCTAGAAAAAAAATGTCTGTGTTACAAAATCACAAAAACATCTTTGGTACTCACAGACAGCAAAACAAAGAAATCCACATCAGCAGATTGACATGTTTGTTTAGATGAGTTAACTATGTAAACTCCCACCAAGCCATTTGTAGTGTGTGCCAATGTAATGTCAGGACCCAGACACATAATGTACCGATAACTGCAGGGAGTCACAGATTGTTTGTAGCCTACAGGCCTCTTTATTGCATGAAACTGCCTGCTTCTGAAGTGATGAAAATCAGGCCTCCATTTAATAAAAAGCAATCTGTTATTATAGTGGTCTGAGACAGGTCTTAGCCAATAAGTAGCCAGAGACAGTATCTGACAAGCAAGTGATGAAGTAGTTCTGGTTAATATCATTTTCCAACCTTTCCTACAATATCTTCCACACTGTCGTTCATCATAGACTTATGAATTTTCTAACCTGAGACCTTTGAAAATATCATTACAGATATTTGTGTATTTAATTTAACAGTTTACATTGAAAATTATTTTTGTGTGATACACTTTCTTTTTAAGCGACCCTGCTACATGATTTTCTGTTAAAGAACTGGACTAGTAAAAAAGTTATTTTTTTATTTTTTTATTTGTATACACTTTTTTTCTTTACCTGCTTATACAAGTGTGAGGAGACATGTAGCCGGCTCTATTGTAATGTGGCATTACATAGTACCAGCACTTTAAAAAAATAATATTTTAGTTAATTCTGCTAGGGGCTACCATACAAGTGGCTCTTCCTATCTTGTTTATCATGGAGGCAGATACAGCAATACCCTGTTTAGCGCTCCACAGGTGTTTTTGCATGCAGGAGCGCTACGTGAAACAACGGTAAACAGGGCATTTTATCGTCATAGCATTCAGACAGTGAATCAGAGAGTGCTGAGTGGGGACCTAATGGGCGATCAAAAACCGCTCTGTTACAAGTTATACCATAAGCAGGGAATTACTGGAAAAAAAGAGCGCTGTAGCGAATCAGCGCTCAAAGGGGTAGCGTTAAGCGGGGTAAAGCTTGAACTGCACTTTAGTGTTCAATCCCCTGTTTCTCATGTGAGGTGGGCAAGAGCCAATGATAATTCACATCCATTCCACCCCATTACTGTTCATTAGAAAATAAATTAGCAGGTTCCACCCTTCATGCTCTATGCCCTTATGAAGTGCTGAAGAGTCACATGATCACAAGGTCCTAGGTAGAAGCAGAGTCTGTTAGGTATAAGATTTTTTTTTTTACATTTTTGTACTCATGTCTTACATAGCTACTAATACAGGGCTGGATTAACCATTAAGCACGTGCTTAGGGCATCAAGGGAAGGGGGCACCACAGATATTTCCATTGCTGGACTTACCATGGACCATATGGCGCAAAACTGCAAATGGTGCAGCCGAACCAGGTTCCATAAAAAACTTACATACATATACATACAATAATAAAAATAACAATAAAATAGTAATAATAGAAGTTAATGATAGACATTGTAATTGTTTATATTTTGAATTAGATATATATGGAGGCAGCGAAATCTTTTAATTGCCTATGGCCTCTAAATGTTCTAATCCTGCTCCTTATGGACAGTGAATCAGCTCCTGACTACATGACAGTAGTAAAGACAATTTCTGTTTATTTATTTAAATATGTCTATTTTTCTAGATTTGTTTTTTGATATCTGATTTGTGTCATTCCCGGTTGATATTTGCTTTATAGGCCAAATAAAATAAAGCTCTTAACACTAACAAGGTTGAATATACTGCCCAGTGTTTAATACTAGGAATCACATTTAGGCAAACTTCTGATGTGGAATAAAAAGAAATCTGTCTATTTTTCCATGCTGTAAAACTGATGTCAGAGTGATGATTGAGAAATATGTTTTTAAGCACTGTCAGTTTTATGGTTCCTTTAATTGGCTGGTATTACCAAAATCGTGCATTCACTGACAAAGTTACACCAAAGGCAAGTGCCAACGATGAAATGGAAAACCCCTTCACTTTCATTTTTCTGGCTGATGCAAAGTGTATTAAATCTTTGGCAAGAACTGGAGACTCATGAAAAAAATCTCTATGGCTTGAAATGTGACATGTAATTATTTCAGTCCTAAACTAATGATTCTACACTAATGATGTATAAAACATTCACACATCAAGTTCCATGCTGTGAAAGTGCTAAAAACAAAATTAGCCTGGGATGTGTGCTCAAAACTACACTAAGAACTCAGAATAAATTATATGAGATGCCAGCCAATCAGAATTCATTATATCTGCCAGACCACAGATGTAAATAAATCTGGTTGGCTGGCAGGTCACATAATATAAAGGAAGTAAGGAGGCGTTGTCTGATGGCAACAAACTGCCAGTGTGTTAGCTTAGTCAAAGTGAGTTATGTAAAATTGTACATTAAATATCCAAATGACATTGCTACAAATATCTAATTAAAGAATGTAATCAAAAGAATTCAAGTGAAAGAAAATATGAATCTATAAGATTCTTTTATGGGGTAATATACTGTAGATTGATTGCAACAAAGATGTTCTCAATAACAGATGTCATAAAACACTTGCTTGGTTGATAAAACTTTCTTGGTGCATCACAAAACTGTTCTATGTTGCAAAGCTGAGGCCTGAATTGGGTGTCAGTCAGAACTGGCTTTGCAACATCATTGTCAAATAAAACTGAGGTAAAAATCCTCTATCCACTGTCTACCTGGAACCAGCTTTCTCCCTGTTTGTCAATTTGGTGTTCCATACACTATTCTGTGAATGACAGTCATAATTACTGTGTTACTCAGACTTGACCATTCAGGAAGTAATTCCAGCATAGACAATTAACTCATCATTGGCCACCAATATGTGTCTATGATTATAGAAGCAACTAAAATTAAAAGCCAAAAGGTAGGCAATTGTGGTTGGGTATTGCCAATGGAATCTGATTACTATGCTTTACCAAGGAAGTTTACCAAGGAACCATACTCAATTCACATTGTCCCAAGGTGAAGAAGCAGGAGCAGCTAGCGATTATTTTAGTGTGATTGGTCTTATAGTGCAAGCAATTAAATGTAACATATACTCAAAGAAGTAATGGGCATCAATATAAATACTGAGAATGATCTGTATTTGATCAACAGCCTGCTAATTTTTGATGTTTGTCCTAAATACTGTATTTATTTAAAGGTTTTCTAGTAAGATTTAAATGTTTGGACACTTACCTGACAAATTCCACTAATGCACATGTCTGGAGACTCTGTGTTACAACGTGTACCATCAAGTACTTTGGGAGCAAGTTCCACCACAAAGTTCTTCCCCACAGCTTTGCACTTGAGAGCGCAGGGGGCAGTAGCATCATTGTAGACTGGCATCCATTCATATAAGTGTCCCTGGTATTTTACATCATTATGAGCTGAACATTGTTGTGCTCTGAAATCCCCAACATCAGAAGGACAGTCCTGCAATACACAAATCAGTTAGTACTCCTGCAAATAATGTGTATTAGATGTATAGAAGGAGAGCATGTTATACAGGATGAATATTCTGCATGATAGGATATATATTTATTCAGTTTGGATTTCTTTATGACATGCTCCACCTAAAATCTATGTGGCTTCAAAACTTCATATATGAATTGCTTGTATGTCTCTAGTATATTTGTTGTCTAAAAATTACATTTAATTGCAAACAAAATAAATAACAATACAATATATGAAATAGATGAATTCTTCTAAAATATTCAAGGCATTTCTACAATTTTATGATGAGACAATGTTGTAATAATGTATATCTTCAGAACACATGAGCCTTTGTCAGCAGATTTAAGAAGGACTTATAATGTATTAATGTTGATGACTTGTTTACCAAATAGGCAGTCGGTATACTAGAATAGTTGAATGTATACAGCAATGGTTAAAGGACAGATGTCAGGTTGATACTTAATGAAGTATGTTATATGAAAGCTCAAGTTACCAGTGAAGGAATCTGTGCTGAGGCCTATTCAATGTAATATTTTTATTAGTGATATTGCAAAACATCTGGAATGGAGGTATACCATTTTGCTGATAGTGATAAAACAAAAAACTGTAACACAGTGGACACTTCAGGGAGTGGGAACCAAATGACAAATGGTTTAAGTAAATGAGAGGACTGTACAAATGTCTGGAAACTGCAGTTTAATAGCATTAAGAACAAAATAATGCACATGGGGCACAAAATTCCTAAAGCTAAGACTAGGATTAATGGCCATGTACTGACATCAGCAGAGGAAAGGGATTTAGGATTCATTATTTCAGATAATGTGAATGAAGGCAAGTAATATAGCAAATTACTGATATAAATAAACCAGCATATAAATCAATAAAGGGCTACATTACATGGCCTACATTAGTGTTTTCCAAGCTGTTTTCTATGGAACCCCAGAGCTCCATATTGTGTGACCAGTGGTTCCCATAAAAATACATTATAAAGCGTATTTCTGCTCCGAACATAAAGTAATATTTGAGAAAAAACGAAGCAGTTACTGGTTTGGTTGTGTTCTTTGAAGAGGAGTGTGGGTCCTGGAGAGGAATTGTAGGTCCTGTAAAGAAATACTATGAGATAATGTGCATTTTGGATTGTGAGGCTTGGAATTTCTGCTCCAAGAATAGGACTGTTTTTTATTGCAAAGGGATTCTGAGTGTCCTTGGCAGGGATTGTGAAGACCCACTATATTTGCATCTTTTAATTAATGTAAGAATGTTGCATTTAAATCTACAGGTATCCAGCTGTGCAGAATGCAGGAGATGTCTTGTTAATGTTCCTTTAATTGCTCAGTGAGGAGGGGAGAGTCAGTTAGTCCCACGCATCCTGTATAGAGATAATGATGCCTGCCAGAAGAGGGTATGTATGTATGTACCTGTGCTGTCCTAACCACGCACAACTTGCTACCTTCCTGGAAGGCTCCTAAACTGTCTTCTCAATATGCATAAAATATGCATAGAGTTTACTGAACAAAGAGTTAGGCTAATAATCAAGTATGGTTTGATGTTTTAAAGAGGCAGAATAGATGGACAAGTTTTTATTTACATCACATTTTACTTCTACCATATAGTTGCATTAGTTCCGATATACAGCCACATTAAATTTGGGCTACATGTTAAAACGTAGCCCGTAACATAGATCTTAGAGAAATTTGCTATTAAATTGGACCCGTAATGTAGCCCGCAGACGACTTGCGGGTTAAGACGCACTAGGGCCGAAAAAAAGCTTACGTTGAACTTCACAGCCGTAAATCCTTTGATCTGTCAAGCACGTAACCGCTAATTGTTCAATTCAGCTATTAAATTGCAACAAAGTCACTCGCGAGCAAGCCCGTAACCCGCAAATGGAGCCCAAAGCTTAACGTGTGCTCCAGAGGACCTGCAAGGGGGTAATAGTACAATACATAGCACTTGTAATGCATATAAAAACACACTACTGTACTTTTATTAAAAGTGAAAGTGACGTTAGGTCTTAGAATTAATAGCACAACATTCTCAAGCCCGCAAATCTGCTCAGAAAAATACTTCATTAAATACTTCATTACTTCATCACTTCAAAGTGTTAATACATATACTGTAACTTGCATGAGGTAGAATATCATATTTGCGGCTTTATTAATATTTCATTTTGAATGGAATGTGGGCTCGCTCGTAGATCGTAATTGAACCCTGTAGGACTTTGAAATCCATCCTCCATTTTCTTGTGACGCAATGCTGACGATCTCTGTTTCCATTGGCTCCATCTAAACCCGTAACTTCGGGCTTGCTTAATTGATTATGTTCTAGCCCGCAAAGCTGCCGGCCGACAGATGGTTTATGGTTTGGCGTCTCCAGCTAGTAGCCCGCAGTCCTTCTAACTTAATAGCAACGTAACTCGGTTAAATTTCAAGCACGCAGCCATTACGAGCTTCACATTGGAGTCACTAGCTTGGAATGTGGGCCTTAGATAGCAATGCACTGCCCATGGCAAATATATTAAGGGAGTTATAATAAAAGGTTATTTTCTTTTGATTTTTATCAGCAATCTAAAAGTAAACATATACATAAAATTTCATGTTGACGTGCCTTATTTAGCAAAGTCTTTCCCCATTGGTTATTTTCCAAAAATATTGTTTATGCCTTACAACGTTTCCATCTCTAAGCTTTCATTCTCCTACCATATGAAAAATGTTGGACTAAATCCTAGAGAAGACAATATTAATGGAAAAGGCCCAAGTTAGCTTTTAGAAACCTCTGCTAGCGCATGTTGCCAATTGTCTCTCTAGCATATCCTCATGGATGTCTGCCCGTCAACTTAAACTGAGCATGTCAAAGACAGAACTCCTTGTCTTTCCACCCTCTTCCTCAGCTCCCACCCCTCACTTATCTCTCACTGTTGACAATGCCATCGTCACGCCCACCTCCCAGGCCCGCTGTCTTGGGGTTCTACTGGACCCTGCCCTCTCTTTCATTCCTCACATTCAATCACTCACAAAATCTTGTCACTTTCACCTAAAAAACATATCCAAAATACAGAACTACCTTACACAAGACACAACAAAAATTCTAATTCACTCTCTCATCATATCTCGCCTTGACTACTGCAACTCTCTCCTCCCCGTATCTCTCCACTCCAATCCATATTAAACTCATCCGCTAGACTCATTTACCAAAATTAATGCACAATGTCTGCAGCTCCTCGCTGTCAGGCACTCCACCGGCTTCCCATAGTCTCCAGAATAAAATTCAAAATCATGACCCTAACATTTAAAGCCCTCCACAATAAGGTACCCTCCTACAGCTCTGCTGTTCTCTCAAAATACACTCCCACCCGCCCTCTTCGCTCTGCTAATGACCTTCTTCTCTCCTCCTCTCTCGTCACCTCCTCTCACTCCTCCCGCCTACAAGACTTTTCTCGTGCTGCCCGTAAAATTTGGAACTTTTTGCCTCGCACCACTAGATTATCCTCATGCCTCAAATCCTTCAAAATCTCTTTAAAACACATTTATTCAAGGAAGCCTATCATCTTTAGCCTTTACATGCTCTATCAATCTATCACTCTCCAGTACACCATCCACACCCTTTAAAATGTAAGTTTGAGAGTTTTCAATTTCGATAGGTGCTTTACGGAAAGCACTGTGTATGTCTGATTGAAAGCTCAGTAACAGGGGCCTCCATCCTTTGCACTGTTTGAAATTGTTCTTGACTTGTACTTAACCCCTGTATAGCGCTACGGAATATGTTAGCACGTTGTAAATAAAGTATAATAATAATGATAATAATAGGTTACTTTTGGTGATAAGAGATAAGACATATTAACTTTAGAAAAGGCAAATTTAAATGTTAACACCCAAATAGACAAATATACACTTTATTGCAGATGTATACTAACCAATCAATGTGTGAAGAGATATCAGTTAACATTTCCTGTATTCTAGGGGTATAAGACGAAAAATTATTGCTCAGACTTGAATATACTCCTCTATGCCTTCAAACATTTGAATACCCTTTCCATTCCAGGTTGTGACTTATTGACACTGGTCACCCCAGTGCTAGAGGACTTTGTTCCATACCGTAGTTCCTTCATAATGTTTCTATACTAGAACACCTATAAGGAAGCATGACTCACAGTAAATCCCTGTACATGAAATGAATAATTCATCTGAATCTACTAATAAACACTTAAACAATACGATCATTGCTGTATACATTACAAGTCCAAAGAAATATGCGTGCTAAATAACAGTCCACGATCTGAATAGCATCACTATAAATGCACTGCTGGGTGTTTACTGTGAGAGCAAAGAAAATACAGATGAAACCAATTTCTTTGTAAAATAATTCTGTTTCTTTTCAATTATAAAGACATTTATTTTATGTCGAGCTTCTTCTTGTACATTTCATGGATGTACTACATGGTCTTCATTACTGTAATGCATTTTATGAAATGTTTCATGTAAATAGTAGACACATCAAAGTTGAAATGGAGACAAAGAGGAGGAAATTATGCTGTATTCACTCAAACATTATTGTCACGGCATAAAGTAGTTGACCCCTTCTGTACAAGCAGTACATCTGCTGAGATGTTTAATAAAAGAGAGTACATTCATTGTCAGTTAATTGCATGGGGAGCAAATGCTAATTATGTGATTTTGTACACAAACCCCCACTTCCATGCGGATTCTGCTACACCTGAACCCTCGATAGTCTACAGAAACACTGTCTACATAAGGGTTGGCGCAGAGATGGGCAGCATAATTTACTGGAAGTGAGATTTCTAAAATGCAGCACAATTTATTTACATAGATATAACTGTAAAATGTACTATGGGCAAGGTAAAGCAATGATTATTATATATAAGTGGAAGAAGCCTGTGTATCATACAAGAGGCATAAGCTTTCCTGATCCTAAGAACATAATTGCAGTCACAAGGAAAACCTCAAATGAATATACTTTGCCCAACAGCTGGGTTAGAGAAATTAGATTGCAATAAAGACCTAATGCACTGAATATGAAGAGAGCAGACTGAAATACAAATCCCCTTGGCCTGAGCTGATATCATTTTTGATGTGATTGAGGAATTGGGTATTTGTGGTGTGAGCAAAGCTTACTTACACTCAGGAAGAGCTGACGCTTGTCTATTGCATTATGTATAAACTTGGAAATGTATATAGAAGGTAGTTATAAAGATTTAGGAAATACTGGGGAATACGTTGTGCACAGTAAGAAGTATTTCAGTTTTATCATCAGTTTTCTATGTATGTCAGCTGGTTTGCAGGCCATCCACCTGTATAGCAGACACACACGCACCTATATCATTGTATATGTATAGATAATTGAGGCCAAAAATGTTTATTAGTTTGCAAAGTGAGGATATGAAAATAGCAAACAAAGCTAGTATCCCAGCATACAGTATTAATAACAGAAAGCACAGAGTGCCATAGAAAATAATGACAGAGAATAGGGTGCCAGATAAATATACAACAGAAGAGGCTAGGAAAAGAAAGCCAGGAAAGAATGGTGTCATGGCATTTTATGGCTCCACCAACAAAATCATTCCCAATTAGTATTTCTTTTAGTTATATGGTATAATATGTAGCCGCTGTTCATGTTGTATATATTTTATTTATGGCCTGATTATTCAACGTGTAGTTGCAAGGCACACTTGGGACAGTAGCTTTATTTCAATAAACCTGCATCAATTGCATAAGGATTGTTGCATCGGAGGACCTAAACTCTTGCTAAAACTCTAAAAGCTTTCTTCCAGAGACATCTCACCAATATACAGACCTACCAGAAAAAAACTATTGCCTGCACAATCTCACCCACCATGTAATCTATGGAATGAGTTTGCTTAATGTATGTGGATTAGTGACCTTATTATATATCTATTCTTTATATTGAAGTGTGAAAACAATCAGTGATGTCCACTATCCATACCATGAGTGCTCTGGAAGATCTTTCTGCGACTTTATAATAAAAGTTCTTGGGGTAATCTATAAATGACCTATGGATTGCTGGACCAGTTGTGTAGTGTTCCCATTCAATCAGTCCACAGTCTATATGTGTACAATCTCTAACTAACATACCTCTGTCACCAATCTGTGAACAAACACAGGTAGT
This sequence comes from Discoglossus pictus, assembly GCA_027410445.1. Taxonomy (NCBI): domain Eukaryota; kingdom Metazoa; phylum Chordata; class Amphibia; order Anura; family Alytidae; genus Discoglossus; species Discoglossus pictus. Next base: position 195,201,436 of record CM050167.1, read on the forward strand.
GGTAAAGCATAATTGAGATGAATTATACATTAGGTTATTTCTCAATCAATTCTTCTAGTAGCTAGCTTACTGATTCGTAATTGTGAGTGCTCCACAGTAATAGCAACGTGTCCATAATATACACTATATGTATGTGGGCATTTGGCAATGCTTTACAAATATAAAACTAATATGAGGATATTTGACATTTAGGTTACAGTTATATGTAAAACCGAGCTATGCTTATTCTCTTAGATGTCTTTTAAGCTGTAGCTGTTTTCTTAGTCAGGAAATGATAATATGTCTCCAGCAAAAGCACTAACCTGAATAGAGTTTTACCACAAAGAACTAGTAACATGTATTTTTAGCATATATACCATTCCTTCCTTCCTGAAAGGGAAGCTTTTTGTAGATGAATCCCTAGGCATACATGAGGTCTTTTTCTCATGAAGTATTTGAACTACTAATTTTAATTATCATAGGGGTTATAGATCCTGAATTATATTGGTCTTGATCATATAAATCCCTCTGTCTCTTATTCAGGCAATCAGAAAAAGAAGAACATTTTCAGAATACTTGGGCTTTTATGTGTTTAAAAATACTTTGTATCTTTGCGATCCTTACAATGTTATAGGGAGTTATCCTAAATTAACTTTAATGTCAATTTAGTAGTTTTCTTTCTGAATCATTCAACTAGTGTTTTAGAAGACCTAAGTTTATTTATACACTGTTTCATGGAGTTACCACTTTATTCCTTTTTGTTCTCCAGAGCTCATGTTCATATTCATAGTGCACCAACTCCATGTGAATATTCTGCATGTCTACCTGGTATTCAAAGTCTGAATTCACTGATTAGATGGCATTTATCTTTTTAAGCATATGACCTCTATTTAAATGTTTTGGCCTTCTCTCAGATCTGAATTACTTTATATTTTGGGGGTTGTTTATTCTTATTATTTTTTTTCTCTCTCCAGATTATAGTATTATGATATTCATGTGTCCAGCCACTGTGTGTGCCACGGCAAACTGTTGTATGTAAAAAACAATAAAAGGCATTATTAGAAGTGTATTATTTAAAATATATATTCTTGTGATGCAGCAAACATGTCTCCACCTTTTAATTCAGCAAATCTGTATGTTGAAGAATACATCTAGTTTGTATTGCTACTCTCTTCTAGATCTCTGCACACTTTAATTTTCAGATTTATATTTCCTATTGTAAAATGGATTTATTCTGTTATTTTATGGATTTTGTCCACAGAGGGGCAGTGTTGAGTTATAGCCAAGGAAACTGAAGGACCATACCCTTTCCAGAACACAGCTACCTACTATTTAAATGCTAATGTGTACTAATAATGGTTTTAATATCTAAGCAAAGGTTTCCTCGTTGTATTGAACACAATGTGTTTAGACAATACACAAAATTGTGTGTTTTTTTAAATCCTCCAAATTGTCACTTCCTTCCGACACATATAACATATTATGAAACACCGCTTGGCAGGAAGACACTGCTTAGGATAGAAAGCATTGGGAAGTGTTAGTTCAAAGCCTCATGCTGTCACTTAGGCCAGGCTTCAAATGAGCTAAAGGAAGGAGCGGTAAAGGGAAACAGAGGATGAGGATTTACACCAAGTTTATAGTTTGGAACTTGGAGACAATGACAAAAAGGAAATTAATAATTCACTCCAGACTTACAGTATTGCTGCATGTTTTGTATCGAATATTCCGGCCTTCACAGCTCCTGCAAAAGAATGGACCAAACGTTGGGTTACAGTAACAATGAAGTGTGTGTACTTCTTTTTCTAGGTCAGTGGGAAATGTTTATGTCAGGAAAAGTGATATTCATAATACAACTCATTAAAGGGCTGGCAAAAGCTTCTGCTTTACAACCTAAAGGACCACTGTAGTACAATATTTACATAGCACTTTGGTAATGGGCAAAATGTTTTCCAAACGTACAGTAAGTACAGCCTTTAATGTATTACTTCTACCGTTGTGCTGCAGTGGAAGCTACCAAACTGGCTTCTGCTAATCTGCCATTACAGATAACATTGAATACAGGGAGCTTCCATCTTCTTCAATGGAAATGAGGCAACTCAAAATGCCCATGTATTATATAGGACTAATACAAATCTTATTAGTTTACAAGTAGCTCAAAAGGGTAATGGAAACCCACGTTAAACAACAACTGAATATAAGTTTACATACCGGTATTTAAAAATTATATTTACTTTTTTTACGTTATTAAAACATTTTTAACCATTATAAAGTTATATAATTTAAAAGATATTGTAAATATGCATCTGTAGACATCCGTTACATATAGGCAGCAAGTACACTGCATGAATATATATTTAAAAAAGAAAATACATTTATTAGGCAATCACTTTACAATCATCTAAATAGCATGTGGGTATGGCCTCCCAGATAGATACCAGCTACTTGGGCCCCACTCTACTGTTTGGGTTTTCCTTTTCCTTGGTATTTAAACAATCTTTAAAAAGTTATTTTAAATAAGTCAAATGTTTTTTTTTGTTTGTTTTTCTAAATATTTATAAAATGTATGTTGTCTAATTACTTGATATATCAATTAGGGCAGTTTCTGTGATAGAAGCAAAACAATCACTATCACAATTACTAATTAATTATTATATTGTTAAATATAATTTAACCACATGATGTATATGAGAGAAATGTCAAAACCTTGGGAAAACATCATGTAAAGATGTATTTCAGTTCAAATGCACATACTGTTTAAAAACATAATTATTTGTTGGTGGTCACTTGTTTTGTTCACTTATAACTTTTAGGTTAAGAATTTAAGATTATTTGAAACTGGAATGCTAAAATTCCCAAATTAATCTTGTGAGTCAGAACAACCTTGAATACAGCCAGTTTATACAATAGCTACTTAAAAATTATCTTATGTTTTATATTTTGCTACTGTTCAAGAAAATATTAGTATGTTTAGAAATCTTAAAATGATCTTAAAAAAACAAGGTCATATTTTAGCCAGATCAGGCATTTGGCCCTTGCCTTTTCTCACCAAGGCTGCTTCGACAGTCACTGGTTGGCTGTAAGAAGAATTCAAAGACAAACAAAGCAACATGGCCGTCATATCTTAATATATTTTGGGACAATAAGATTTACTTAAGAAATGTGCAAACAAACTCATTTCAATATGCTCATTAAAATAAACAATAGTTTGCTATCAGATTCTTTCAATGTAATACTATGTTACCCTTTATCCTGCTACACATTTCCACTATTCCTAAATTCCTGACGATGTTGTGGGGGATTGGTTTCATTTTGTTAATTCACTCGATTAGTCAGCCATCTTGTTTACAGATGAACAGATATTTATTGGTTAAAATAATGCTTGATTAGCCACCGCCCTTTTTGGTGATGGTACATTCTTTTGTTGCAAAATGTTTAAAACCAGCTCTTTTGAATGCATGATGGAAAGTTTCAGCTTTGACAACCTCAAGGGCGGAGCTACCGCCGGTACAGCAGGTGCAATGCACCAGGGCCCTTGTCCTCCAGTCTATTTTCTTTTAGACATTAAATGTATAAAAAAATGCAGTTTAGGGCCCCCCATACCCTGGCACCTCAGCTCTTTCCTTCGTCCTGGCTTCCTGCCTGTTGGTTCAGCAGCAAAAGGAGCCCGGTGAGGGAGGAGCCAGACACCGGATAGAGGCCTAGCTGCAGGGAACGGAGGAAGGAGCATGGAGGTCGGAGGGAGGAAAGGGGGTAGAGTGAGAGGAAAATAGATATGGGTGAGAGAGATGGAGGAGAGGAGAGCTGACAGGAAAAGAGAGGGGAGATCTGACAGTGAGAGAGAGGGAGGAAAGACAGATGGAGGAGAGGAGAGCTGACAGGGAGAGAGAGAGGGGGAGGGAGAGCTGACATGGAGAGAGGGGGAAGAGAGATTGAGGAGAGCTCACAGGGAAGGAGGGGGTTCAGAGCTGGCTGGGTGAGGCGGGAGCTGAGAGGGGGAGAGGGGAGCTGACAGAAAGAGAGAGGGGGGAGACCTGAGAGGGAGAATGGGGGGATGGAACAGAGATGGAGGAAAGGAGAGCTGACATGGAGAGAAAGATGGAGGAGCGCTGTCAGGGAGAGAAAGGGGTGAAGAGAGAGGGGGGAGAGCTGACAGGGAGAGAGATATGGAGGAGAGGAGAGCTGTCAGGGAGAGAGAGGGGAGGAGAGCTGACAGGGAGAGAGATATGGAGGAGAGGAGAGCTGTCAGGGAGAGAAAGGGGGATGAGAGAGGGGGAGGAGAGCTGACAGGAAGAGAGGGGGAGAGCTGACTGAGAGAAAGGGGTGGGAGAGAGATGGAGGAGAGGAGAGCTGCCAGGGAGAGAGAGGGGGGAGCCCTGACAGAGAGAGAGGAGGGGAGAGCTGACAGGGAGAGAGAGAGATGGAGGAAAGGAGACCTGACAGGCAGAGAGGGAGGAGAGAGGGAGATGGAGTAGAGGAAAGCTGACAGGGGAAGAGACAGATGGAGGAGAGGAGAGCTGAAAGGGAGATAAAGGGGGGAGAGCTGACAGGGAGGGGGAGATGGAGGAGAAGAGAGCTGACAGGGAGAGAAAGTGGGGAGATGGAGGAGAGGAGAGCTGACAGGGAGAGAGAGATGGAGAAGAGCTGACAGGGATAGTGAAAAGAGGAGAGGAGAGCTGACAGGGAGAGAGAGAAGGTAGTGCACAACCTGTGAAGCTCTGGTGAACTCCATGTCCATGAGGGTTAAGGCAGCGCTGGAAAATAATGGTGGCCACACAAAATATTGACACTTTGGGCCCAATTTGGACATTTCCACTTAGGGGTGTACTCACTTTTGTTGCCAACGGTTTAGACATTAATGGCTGTGTGTTGAGTTATTTTATGGGGACAGCACATTTACACTGTTATACAGGCTGTACACGTACTACTTTACATTGTAGCAGAGTATCATTTCTTAAGTGTCACATGAAAAGATATAATAAAGTATTTACAAAAATGTGAGGGTTGTACTCACTTTTGTGATAAACTGTTCGTGTCACATAATTGATGGGCAACTTTAAACACAGAAAGACAGAATGATTTGGTAAGTTAAATTCATGAGGACATTTTGCTCATTGACCCATGGATTAAGGAATTCCTGTCACATTATTCCACCTAATTTTATAATGTCTTCACTGGGTATTAGTAAATTAGTAGATTCTGATGTATATATTATGAGAGATTCTTACTGACTTTATTTCCGGATGAAGGGATTATGTGATCACGAAAGCTCAGACTATAATCATTCTTAGTTAGCCTGTAAAGGTATCACATTCTACCCCACTTTCCTTTTCAGTTATATGTAAAGAAATACTCACACACAAATGTCTTGCCAAACTTTGTTTCTTCCCTTGTTTTTATGCACACTAGTTTGGTAAATGTAAGGAAATCAATCAGGCCTACAGGAAACATGGCCTGAATCTTCTGTTTCAATGTAAGGCTTGGTATTGTGTATAAGTCAAGAGATGGGTTGCTGAATATACAGTTGACAGATTAGAAGAAATGTCGCTTTGTGTAACAAACCTAAAGCAAGCTTGTAAGTAGAGCAACACTAACCAGCAACTGTAAAACATTAATAACAGCAATTAATGGATAAAAGACCCTGGGTTTTACAAACAAAACACTACAAACACCATAGATCTCCCCCACTCACCTGCCATTCAAACATCTTCTCAAAGAATAGGATGCCCCCCCTCCACAGGTACGCGAACAGTCGCTCCATGATCCCCAGGCATCCCAGCCATTGTCTTTATCATCATCAGAGCGGGTAATTCTGGATGTCTACAAGAGAGAATTAATTGGTCAGTCATACTGAAAATAAAAATAAATATTTAAAATGTAAGCACATTTTTCTTGATGACAATGACCATTTCACTGTCAGAGTTATTTTCTATCTAAAGGAAAATGGCTGTGTGTAAAGTTATTGGACCAATTTGGTCATCTCCAACCCATAGCAAGCTATACATAGTGTTCTCCCCAGCCTGATTTAGGAGGGTGCTCCACCCACCTAATATTAAGCGCTTCCAGGCTTGGGCAGCAAACAGCACACAAATACACATTGTAGAACTATATAGCGACCTGGCTACTCCTTCATGCCACCATAATATAATAAGCATATTTTATGATATATACTTGCAGACCAAATTAACATTTCAGAAATACTATAGAGGACCTATATATATATATATATATATATATATATTGCCGTTTTATTCTATTTCCATTTCTCTTTCTCAAATTGCTGAAAACTCTACTGCTTACTATTCCCTATACACTTCACTTTTAATTACACTTTAATTGCATGAAAATACAGTTGATGAGTGCTTTATAACCTGAAAGATCATGGACATAGCATGCAAGTATATGTATTTAGATGGAAATTATTAAGTGCCCTAATTATTCCTAATTGTAGCAGTTTATGTTTATTTAGGCAGCAGGGCCTTCCTTCCAATGCCCAGAGCACATGCATACAAAGCAAAGCCAATCTTCTCGTGAGAGGAAGAGGAAACCATGTCAAGGCAGCCACCATCTGACGAGAAACAGACTGGCTGTAACAGTGTAAAATTAATGATTTATTGTTCGCAAGTATTTTATGAAATGCATAGTTTAAGTTAAATAGCAGGAACTGATCCTAAGCAGACACTTATTTAAAACTATATACACAAAATAGTATTTTAGATAGTGTTTGGGTAATCTTTATTAACTCACTAATAAGTTTACTGTACAACATCGTTGTTCATGGACCGTTCTTCCTTTAAAATATATAGTTTTTCTAATGATAAATTAGCAGGGGAAAAAAACGAAAGTGTGTAAGTACAAGATTCCTACTTTATGAAGATGTGAACCTGTCTGTATTAATCTGTAGTAGTTAAACTGTATTCTTTGTTAGGTTAATACTAACACATTATGGTCTGCATTGGGGGAGTGTTGTACATGTAAAATTCCACAAGTGACCCCTCCATCTATACACAATTACCTATTTATTATAATAGGTAAATGCTTTATACAATATTGAACCAATGATTTTGATGACAACAGAGAACTATCTAACTATCTTAGAATATTTATACTTAATTTATACTTAATTCTAAGCTAAGTGTCCGTTTCTAATCTGGGCGAATAGTTTGTAAACCTATGAAGCAAGCATCTTCTCTGTGATCTCTATTGCAATAAATTGCTTAAATATGATTTATTGTTAGGGGAACGTGCAATTTCCTATCACTGAGGTAGGAAGTGCCGTTGAGGTTTCCTACCCATTGTGGGGTTCATTAAAATAAAAACAGAGAATATAGTGAGACGTACTGCAGTGAAAGAACAAGAACAGAAATGTAAACTGAAGCAAACCTGTGAGGTTTTTGCATTTTTTTTTTTTTTTTTAGTCTATTATAACATTAATCCATAAAACTCCATATCAAACTGGTAAAAACAAAGTAAGAAAATATGACTGAAGATGTTTACTTTTGCTCGCTCTTTAAGTAATAATTACAGTATTGACTTCACCTTTAAACAGAGTAATAATAAATAAACTGAATCATCTCTCTCCATAACTTAACATACAATCCTTGATGCTTGTTAGCTTCCAATGGCACTGACTGAAGGTATTGAAAGGGTTAATCAGCAAAGCTGCAACTGGGAATACCAATTGTCAAAAAGTCAAACATCCAGTCCTAGAACACATATTTTCACTGAGACACATGCATTTTTCAAAGATTTCCTTAAAAGCTTAAAAAAAACATAAAACTGGGGTTTGAAGGGAAACGCACTTCCCTTGCCAATCTGTGCACTAATCCAACTGGTATTTGAAGCATCACAATGTGTTTTTATTGGCCTGCTACTTCTATTTTTATTATTTTTCACCCTGTGTAAAATTCTGATGCACTTCGATTCTTCCCGGTTGAATCAGCTGATCCTTAACCCTATTACTGCCAGATTTGTCAGTAGAAAAGATTTTGACGTTTTTAATCCAGGTTATCTTTGATATGGAAAAAAGTATTGGGAGAGCTACATTTGTGGTAACATTGATAAAGAAACTATAGACAGGATGATATACAAGTCGATGACGTCTTTTAGCACTGGATACTCGAATTAACCTTGCACTGTTAAAGAGACAATGTAACCCCATCTCATCTTAAACAGCATGTAAAACTGCTATACATTGTATTAGCAGTTTTTATCTATAGCAAATCATTTTTGGAGTATACAGAAGAGATTGTGAGCCCCCTATGACATGCTAATGTGTAGCTCAATATGCAAATTTGCAGGTCAAATTGTTTGATAAGGGTAGGGTAGGGGATCTTACTGCATGAGAACTTTGGGGGACATTGCAGGCTGTGACACTAATTAGCATAAAAAAAACAGCTAATTTAGTATTCATGAGTTAATCATTTACATATTAAAGCATATTACATTTTGGGGTGACAGCAGCGGTGTAGCAACTGGGGGGTGGGGGACAAATCCCCCAGATCATATAGTTATACATATATTTAGATTGTAAGTTGGCAAGTTTTCAAGCTTGCAATGTGCTTTGGGGAAAGCACTCTGGACACTGGATTCTCAGCTCAAAGACAGGGCCCTCCATTATTTGTGTTAATATTGCTATTGTTTATTTAACTTAACCCTGTATAGCGCTACGGAATATGTTGGTGCATTACAAATAAACAATAATAATAATATATTTAGAGGTTTAAAACCGCACCTTTGTAGGAGAGATAGGTACCTTATGCGTGTTGTCTAGTAGGAGGATAGAGATAACAATGCACATGCGTGCACATCTCCTCCCTCCCCCCAGAACTTTCTAGTGCTTCCTCCCCACTTCCTGCTAGATTATTACTGGGGCTCACAAGATCATGCTGGGAGATCAGAATGGTCAAACAATGTATATGTATATATTCTGACCCCCCAGGTATATATCTTGCCTTTGTCATAGATATTCTAATAACGTGCAATACCCTTCATGTCTCCCTCTACACTTCTTTACTTTAGAATAGACACACTAGTACCCCTTGTCTGTTTGTACGTTTACTGTAGAACAGTATTGAAGGGCCTGGAGGCCACCCCAGCCTGCTGTGGTTGGAAGGAGGGCCCCTTGACCTGGCAGGACCCGTATATGGAAGGAGGTGGCTAGCTGGGGGCGGTGGAGTCACTTATAGGCTGGTTTTGGCACCAATTGGATCAGTAGTCCTCCAGCTAGTCATGAGGGAAGATACCCACCCACCCGTCCCTAAAGTATTGTTGTTTAAAGTTATATGTTTTAATAAAAAAAAAAACACACAAAAGAAATAAAAAAATAAATAAATAAATACAATTAATGATGTATATTGTAAAGTTGATGGATTATCTTGTTTTGTTAAGCACTTGTGGTTATATTGTTTAAGTGTATATTATATGATGACTAATTATGTTAATGTTCTGGTCACAGCGCGTCGGGTGGTGGGGGAGTCGCGGGGACAGTGGTAAAATGGGTCAGATCCTACCCTACGGTGGTACGGATGTTACAACATGGTAGGCCCTGGATGAGGCTTCAGGGCGTACTGTCTCTGGCCTGGCTCCTCCCCTCACGTGGTAATGTTTATTTATTAATGGTTATGGTTATTATGTCTATTTGTGTTTACCAATAAGCGCTGTGGCCAGTTTTTCTCCCAAGAAGTAGTCTGTGTCTAATCATGATAGGTTAGAGGTAACTGTGTTTAACCCTTATCCGTACATACCAACTGGGCCTTGCTTAGACCATGCTATTGCTCCTCATGTAGTGATATCCCTCCCAGATTGTTTTTGATTCCTATGCTCTTGGATGACAAGGTCCCTCTAAAGTCACTGCTCTTATGTAGCTTTGTATAAGATGCTACAAATCCCCCAGTGCAACCTCTATTTTGTGGCACAATAGATGCTACTGTGATTTTCTAGCACACAAAATCATAAGATGACACAGAATACATAACAGGACTGCCAGATTTCAGCACCTGTTAGTGAAGTGCTCCTAGGCAGTATAGAGTTGGCCCTGGGAGTACATCCTCCAATGAATAAATGAAGTACCAAAAATGTTGCCATATGTTTCATATCAAAAATAGCAGAAGAAAAAAAAACACTCCAATTATTTTCTGCAACATAACTGTTGATGCTTGTTTCTCTTTATTTAAGCAAATGGCCTACAGCTAGTTTTAATTTGAGATAAACCAAAAGTCATTCTGAAATGAATTCACATTTCATATTCCTGTGATATCTAATGTTTTCATTAGTCAAATATAATTATATAACATATAAAATACACAAATATATCAGAAACTGTTTTCAGAATGCTTCGCTTTATTAAAAGACTTTCAAGACCAAGAACATCACATATATAGTTGTGAGCGTACGAGTCGTTGCTCACGCTTGCGGGCTCGCGAAGCGAGGTCACTGGGCAAGGGCCTCAGTTGCTGGCATGGAGCGCCGAAGGCGCTCCATGCCAGCAACTGAGGCCCCTCGCGAAGCGAGGGCCTCAGTTGCTGGCGAGGTCACTGGGCACGGGCCTCAGTTGCTGGCGAGGTCACTGGGCAAGGGCCTCAGTTGCTGGCATGGAGCGCCGAAGGCGCTCCATGCCAGCAACTGAGGCCCCTCGCGAAGCGAGGGACTCAGTTGCTGGCGAGGTCACTGGGCAAGGGCCTCAAACCCTCGCAAAATTCACGTCGCTACTCAAAAAACACGACACACAAATTACGACACTCGCTAAATTTTACGAGGAACGCAAACAACGTACGAAACACGTTACCACACATTACGACCTCGCAAACATCGGACGCAACAAGCCGACATACAAACATTTAAAAAACAATACATACACACAGCACATACATAAAAAACTTACCTACACCAAGAGGGAGCACCCAGGACCTCAAAAATGCAACTTACACCTCGATTTTACTCGAAATAAAACAGTTTAGAGACTAAAAAAAAATCTAAGCGAGAGAAAAAATGGCCGCCGAACAAAACGAAAATGAGGCTACAGCACTCTAAACTCGCAAAACACCACAAAACACCTACGGATATTCCCATACAGACCTATACCACACATTACTCGCCATTTTACACCAATGCGGAAGTACACGACTACACTAACGGTTTGGTCTCGCGCACGCACAGTGTTACACTGCACACATTCAGCATGCTTATACAGCAGCTCCACACCACTAATGCTGCAGCAACATCAACACAGATTGCCAGCTCTTCATCACAATGCTTCAAAATAGGTACACTATATTCATTTACTAATTTAGCTACCTTACAATTTCATTGCCGTCATTTTTTGACGGGCAATTCGCTAGTGTATAATAAAAGAGAGCACCAACATGCAGGATTGTAGAGGTAATTACACTTTTCACAGCATACAAAGTCAATGGAAAATGTAATTATCGCTCAGAGATATCTAAGATTCATTAACCACTGTGGAACATATGAATTACGCTTGTGTAGCACTGTAACTAATTTCAATCAATAAAGTTTTTCTGCAAAACAGAAAAGGATACCTTAAAGGCATATCTAAATCTCCCTATTTTCATTTTTTTCTAATCTAACACTTGCTGCCTATATCAGACACACACATCAAACTGAGTTATTCTATATACACACAGATTTATTTTATTTTAAAATAAAATTGGGTTTCCACACCCCAGAGCTGCCTACATAGGCAGAGTGTACATACCAATAGAAACTGCATTCCAGTATGGGTTTTAACCCTATACTAACCTTCAATCCAACAGCAGCTCAATACAGAGATCCACAGAGCAATGTCTGTGCTGCACCTTGCTTCCTTGTACAGGGGAAAAAACAAGACAACACATCACCCCATGATGTTTTGCTGCACAAACTGCCATCACAGTTTGAAACATTGTTATAGCTACCTGTGATTAGCCAAAACAAATTATGGATTGGCCAAAATGAATTATGAATTATATGCTAAATTAAGCAGGGCTTTTCAGGGGTGTTAACTCTCAAAATCAACTGTTAGCAAACTCAAGAGATTTAGCAAACCTTAGAAAAGTTTAATAATGTTTATTTCTATATTTTTTAATGCAATTTTTTTTTCATACACTGCTGACTCTCCTCTATCAGATGTACCATAATCAATGAAATTTAAAATTTGTCTTTAAAGAACTATGGAAAGCATTTTTGTTGCATCTAGAAGTTAGTTAAAGAGAGCCTCATTAAATTCGGAGGCCGTAACTTCTGGGATGTAGTCCATATGACTGCGAGCCTCCTGCAGGCCCACAGGGCACTCTAGTTACGGTGCTATTCAATTCGGAACAACCGCAACTTATGGGCCGATAGCGAAATTCGGAAGCCATGCCATCATATGTAGCATTTGCGAGCTTGAACATGAAGGCCGTAACTCCCGAGTTAAAACAGCCAATGGAAACAGAGATCATCATCATTACGTCAATAAAGAATGGAGGTTTTATTTCAAAGTCCTACGGGCTTCAATTACAAGTTATAATCGGACTCATATTTCTGAATTCTTGCAATATTGATAAAGCCATACATATGATATTCTATTACATTACAGTTTCATTATATGTATTAATACAGTGATTGCCGGGATCGATATAACATGGAAATTATACATGAAAAAAAGTATTTTTTGGGGCCGATTTGCAAGCTTGAGAATGGTGTGCTATTAATTCTAAGACATCACTTTCCCTTTTACTAAAAGTACAGGATTGTTTTTTTAATTTGCTTTTAAAGTGCTCCGGACATGTCATTAAGCCCTTTGCGAGTCCTCCTTGGTACCTGTGACTAATGGTTCGACTTTTGCCATTTGCGGGCTCGACGGCTTGCTTAGCGAGGGGAAATCAATTGAATAGCAAATTTGAGATTTTAGTGTTCACAACTCTTTATTCATAAAAGATCAAAGGCTTGGTGGGGCAATAACTTGCCATGTGAACCATCGCAGTGAATTGGAGACCGGAGCCCACCCAGTTGGAGCCCGCAAAATAACGGCAACTGAATATCAAAATAACTGTCGACAGGCAATTCACGAAGGATTTAGGTGTAATTGCATCTGTCGTCTGCAGTGGGAATGCTTTTTTCACAGTAACAATGTGTGCTCCCACCCCATAACTAGCATATTTCTCTCCAACTCACTCATCCTTACTATGTGTTCTTCTGTTCCCTTTTTATTCACCTTTCTTTTTTATCACTATTGCAGTGTATCCAATAAAATGGTATTGTGAAGCATGTCTGAGGCTGGCAGCCTTTCAGTGAAAAAAAGATTGCCTATCCTTAAATTCATCGACAACACAGCTATGTGCCAAAACGTCTGGCATTACCATAACCTCAAAAGCCAGCCCTTGTTCCTGATGTTCAACACCTACATTGTGATCATGTAAAGTGACTGAGCCCTTACTGTGCATCAAAAAGTAGGTCCGACTGTACCACAGCAATATAGGGTGGCTTGAGCAAAACTGTACATAAAAAGAAGACTGGCCTGGATGTAACATACTGTAAACAGGAGAAAAGCAATCAGGGTTATCAAGTGGCATGGGTTATATTGTTGTTAAGTCATTCAGTCATGCCAGACTCTCTGTGACCCTATAGCCCGCAGCATGCCAGGCACACTTATGCCTCTGGTGGTGGTTTTGCTTGCAAAGATACTGGAGTGGGTTACAAGTTTCTTCTCCAGCAGACCACAATTTGTCTTACCTCTCTGTTATGACCTGCCCATCTTGAGTGACCCTATATGGTATAGCTCACAGCTTTATTAAGCTGCACAAGCCCCTTCACCACGACACTGTAGCAATCCAGAAGGGGATGTGTTGTATACAAGCTAAATAAATCAGAGACTAAGCCTTGCCATTTTCTAACTGAATAAAGCAATGGTAAAGCATGTGTTAATTCACAATCAGGCAGTACTTCTCAATAAAGTAAGGAGCAGTAATGCTGGTGTTGGTGTCCCAAAGGAATGAAAGAAACATTGTTGATGGTATGAAGAAGTGGAAAATGTTGCCCTCGAAGGATACTATCCAAAAGCCAGAAGGTCCTTTTTAATTCACAACTATTCCAAAAACAATGTTGCCCTGTATGAGCCAGACAGCTACTGATTGTTAAAGTGCCATTAACCACTCAGCTTCGAAATTCATATTGACAATTCCAACATCTAAAAATAGTATTCATAGCTCTTCTGTGAATGGCTTCTATGACACACATGCCCTGCCTTTCACACTGAAAATCAAAATAAGGAATCTGATACATTCAGTGATGTGGCCGCAAGTGGATTGCACAATTGCACCCTGCAGAATAAATGTTTTTGTTCTGATTACCACTTATCACACTCACAAATTAGTGAGTTAAGCTGGTTATTTATATAGAAATATGATGATTTATTATAATTGTATCCTCCTTTGCGTTTTTTGCATTGCTGTTAAATGTAAATTATAGATTTCCACCAGCTGACAAATAATGGAATATTAATTAAGAAAGACATGAAGAATCGGTCACTTCTAGGATTTGAGGTTAATTCAAAAATGATAATACAATGCTCCAGACATTTTTTTCTAGACAAAATACATCTGGAATTATTTTCCCTTTAGTTGATTGACACAGTCAGCCAGATGCAATGAAGGGTGAAGTGGTGGAGAACTGCTGTAGAGCCTCTCTGTTACCAATCACCCTTTACTTCACATGAGGAACAACCAAAGTCCTAACACTCACTTATTAATTGCTGCATAGACTACCACAACTCAGTTCTAACCAGCCGTCCTGTTACTAGACTCCACCAACTCCAATCTATCCTAAATACCTCTGCTAGGCTCTTATCGCACCAGCCTTTTCCCATCTGCTGGCCCACTCTGCAAATCCCTGCACCCTCCAGAATTCCAAATTCATGACACTCACTTATGAAGCAATTGACAACACTGCAATCACCTTCATATCCGATCAAATCTCTAGATACTACACTAACCACCCCCTCTAGGGCTGGATCTCCAATTAGGCAAACAAGGCAGCTGCCTAGGGACACCTGTTTGTAGAGGGAGTCATGATCCCGGACGGAAGATGTCTCAGAACACAACAAGAGGCTTGTTGGGTTTACACAGAGTTTCTTTGAGGTTTTTTATTCTGCTTTGGGGTGGAAGTAGTTAAGTTTCTCTCTGATTGGCTGTATTGTTGGGCTGCCAATCTACTCAGGATGAAGTTATAGTTCTTGTGTAGGGATACATGAAGGCACAAGGATCAAAACTAATAGAATGCATTGGCAGTGGTAAAGTAGTGAATTAATTACTCTACTACAGTGCAAATGCTATGTATTTATTAAATAATTGTGGTAAACTACCTCCCCACAAAATCTACTATTAACCTGGCTTGTACTTAATCCATCCTGGGCTTTGCTTAAAGCTGTGTAATTACAGTAGGCATATGCTTAAAAGGAGCCATGTTTGAAATGGTATTTGGATTAAAGGGCGAAGCCTTTGCATGTCCCTGCCCATGTTTCCAGAATTCAGTGCAATAACTGTATTTCTCGGAATTCTGGGCAGGAAACAAGTTTTTTTTACTTGTTTTAGACGTTCAAATGTGAACCCAAATGTACTATCTATTTACTAATATATTATATATATATATATATATATATATATATATATATGTGTTGTATATATTCATATATTTGTAGTATTTCTATCACTGTGCCTTTTCTAATTAAAATACTATTTTGTGATAGTCACTACCTTTTGTTTTGGCATCATAGAATGTACAGAGAGATATATTTCTGTTAAAACACTTGTCAAAAGTTTTTAGGAGTAACTATATAGATTGCAGAAATTATAGGTAATGATTTCCCATTAACAAAAGCTATGACTCTTTGTTTTTGCATGTTTCAAAAAGGCTGGCTGGCAGGTGAAAATTACAGTTTAAGTTTACTGCAGGAAAATGCAAGCATTTTATAACATTCAAGTGATGGTGTTCTTGCTATTACGGATTAATCCATCTAAAAGTGGGTCCATGCAAAAACTGAAAATAACAGCACAAAAATGCGTTACACAAAATACAAAGCACCTCAAGACGTTTACGGCTTCTTAGGTGTAAAGAACAGGGTATTGTCTTTATAGTGGGACTCTGCAAGGGAATATTATGTATATATATATGTATATAGTATTACTGACAGACAGAATTGCTTATTTTTTGCCATTTTTGGCCTTGAGCTCCTCACATCTTTTTTCAGACTATAGCAGGAAGTATAGCACATTTCCCCATATCACTATAATAGTTGTCAGTGTGCATCACGTTACGATGTTGGTCACGCTGTTGCGGCCCGTAGGCAAGCAAGACTTAGACTGCAATGAGCGCCAAAGCCGCTCATTGCACTGTGAGGCGAGCAGTTGAGGCACGCGGGACTTACAAGCCGTATGACTTAGGACCGAAACCCGTACATGCACTGTACAGCTTGCAAAAATCCAACTTAACTGCCCGAACCACGGAACTGCAAAGACCTAAAAAAACACAACAAATATGCCTCAAATTAACTTACACCCTCACACACAGCATAGGAGGAGAGCCAGGGAGCCTGCGAGTTTGGCTGCAAGTTAATTTGAGGCATATTTTGCGTTTTTTCACCAACAAAAATTGCCTAAGCAAGAAAAAAAATGGCTGCCCAAAAAATGCAACACGACAAAAACGAGGCCGAAGAACATAAAACTAGCCTGAAGGACGGCAAGGATGTAGCCCAAAGGATGTGAAAACTGCTCAGAGGGCCCATAGCCGCGCATTGTGTGCTATATTCTTATGAAGATGAACAGCTCTCTGCGGTGGCAAAAATACCGCACAATGCAGTTGGACTTCTCTACCACCCTTATCAAGCACTCTATCACCCTAAATGACTTTAGATTAAAATGGCTAATACAATGTATAGACCATGTTTAATGTTCTTTATGATGAAATCCACCTGTTATAAGTTTGCCAGTGTATCCTTTAACCTTTTTTTTTAGTTATAACATTTTTTCACTATGCCATAATAACATTCTAAAAAGCTGCAGAAAGCAAACATTTTTATATATTTAAAAAAAAATCTACAAAAAATACTTTGTAGAAAATATGACATTTTTCAAATAAAAACAAACTGTTGTGATATAAACAAAACCAATCAGGTAGAAATGGAATTTAAAAAAAATGTCCAACTAGGTTGTCCTAGTGGTACATACCTGCTCTTGGATTGTGCCTGAATGATTTATAAAAACAAAGTATATTTTATATATATATATATATATATATATATATATATATATATATATATATATATATATACCATTATTGTCCCAGTTTTGCAGTTGGATAATTTTAGTAACCAAAGCCATATGCTCCCAAGATAATTTTGTACTCAAAGACATGTTTTCATTTGCAGTCCCATGTTGCCATGGGATTGTTTTATGGTATTCCTTTTAAAATAGGATTTTGCTGGACAGTTTTATGTTATCCTTCAACCACACAAATCTCGGGAACTAACTGTGCAGTCTTTCTTTTATAGCTGTTGATGTCAGTTGGACCCTCGGTTGCCACCAAATGGTGTCCAATTTGGAGAGTTCTGAGCAGTTAATCTTTAACGAGAGAACTGTTATGGCAATCTTGTTTCATTTTTATAGAATGTGGCTGACACTTATGTCTTTTTGTTTTTCTAAAACTAAAGAGTGTTTTTATTTTATTTCCATACACATAGCAGTTTATGCTTTCCTGTAAAGGGTCCCGTTCCGATTAAAGAGCCACTATTTTTGGATACATTAGATGGATGTCATGACCAGAGGTTAACCACTGGATTACAAAGAAAGACCGAAACAGTAGGAAAAACATTTGTCATATATTTTTACTCTCATCCCATGCCTAAATCACTTCTATTTTGAGGAAACATGTTGAAAAGTGAATAAAAAAATATGGCTTTGCTTCCTCAATGTATAATGAAACAAAAATATTCAGTATTGTATTTATAGCTGCCAAAACTATACTTTGATGCTTCCAGAAGACGCTACCTGTCCCCTTAGGAATACAGTGTCTGTAAGTGATCTATAAAAGTCATGCGATACCTGGAAAATACATTTTAATAACAGCAGTTACGCTACTACCTTTGATACAAGACAGCCATTAAACCTATTGAACCACCATAAATACAACTCTATTTGACAAAACTTGGATATGTACAAATGTAAAATGAATTATGGCTTTTTTTTTTTGAATTTTTTTTTTTTTTTTTTTTTTTTTCTTTTTTTTTTTTTTTTTCTTTTCCCCCGTTTTTTTTTTTTCTTCTTTCTTTTTTTTGCTTCTCTTCGTTGTTTCTTCTTTTCCTTTTGTAGATCTTAACAACGTAACTGTAACTTGATGGACAACAAGGAAGTTTTTGATAATAAGATCTTGTTCTGTCATATCTTTGTATTGTTCGTTAATTGTTTTCTTTCTATATGTTGTAAACGTATCATTTGTTCAAAGACATATTTATATGAAAAAAGAAAATGAATAAAAAATTTATAAAAAAAAAAAAAAAAAAAAAAAAAAATGAATTATGGCTCTTAGTTACAGGGTAAAGTAGATTTGATCATCTATACTAATATTACAGGGCTGCAACACAATCCATCTTGGAATCAATTGATCTGACAATGAAAAGATCATAGACAAAACAAAGTATCTCCATACAACATTTAACCTTATAACATCAGTTTTGACAGCAGAATAGAGCATGTTGATTCATTCGATCATCTTATGTTTATTTAATTCTCATGATACATAGGTATTTTTTATACATCTCCATCACTCTCATGTTTCTCTTACTGCAGTTGAGTGTCTTCTGGGTATCAACTACCCTTTATTTATTCGTGTATCATTACTTTTGCTGTTTAATTCATCTTTAATCTTTGAATAGTGTCTAATGTCTTGTTACCTGGAGCATGAGACAGATTTGCTACCTATTTTGGAGACTAATAATAAGACATTTGTCTATGGTGACATTGCTGGCTGGATGTAACAATGGAACAAAATAATGTAGTAGGTAATGACTTCTGTATCATTTTCTGCTAAAAACTCAATTTGTGTTGGAACAGGCAAGACTCCTTGAAATAAAGTGAGAGGTGTTAATGCAAACAGCCCTCTAAGAGCTAAGGAAATTGAGCAAAGAAGAACAAGAGAAAAAGATGGAAACTTTCATTAATAAGTAATAAAAATATCACTGAATTTGAATAACAGGCGCTAGATTTTTGTAGCCAACTTCAGAAGTTTAAGGGATTTAGAGCAAAGACCATCCAACTCCATAGAGCCTGAAGACACCACAAAGTTGGATGGGATACTGAAGAATGGTTGCATGCACAATGCATTTTCAACCAAATCAATAGCGGGTCAAAACACAACTTGGGTTGTGAGTACTCAAAAGAATGCTTAGAAGGTAAGACAGTGGTTATGGAAAATGATCCACTGTGTTTATGTGCTCCTTCAAAAGTATTTATAGTAATCTCATTACAGCCATGAAAGCATAATCAATTCATCATGGGGAAAAAACTTTACTTCTTATTCTAACTAATTTAAATTCAAATTACACTTTTTGTAATATGGTAGTGTCTCTGTACTCCATTGATTACAATTACAGAAATTCTATTACAGTTTCATGTTACAATCAATACAGCATTTTATAAATGTTAGGATAATTTGTTTCAATAACAGTTCTCAAAGACCCTTAGCTGATATCCAGATTGTTGTCACACGTAGCAATTGTGATTAATCGATAACTTACTTACGCACACACAAAGATATGCTCGGAACTTGTTTATGACTTCTTAGGGTGTTAATTATATTTCTATACACTCCCTTAGTCATGTACTTAAAACAAGCAGATGTCGTATAGAGAAGCTTTTTACTATAAGGGCGATCATTTACATGTTTCTCTTTTGTTTAAATTATATAACCTTAAACTTTTTTACATTGTTTAAAGGTGTTCAGATTATTGGTTTATCACGAATGTTAATCCCTCCATTCCTCAATTGAATTAAGGTGACATCCGTGAGGTCATCAAGGGGATGGGAACAGATGTGGCTTAATGGTCAGACACAAGTTTATGTTTAGACAGGAGTGGTTGTTAGTCATTAGCTGGTGACTTTTTTTGCAATAATGGGAATGAGTAGCTTTTCACCTCTGGATATGAGGCAGCAAATGAAGAACAATGTCTAGACATACACTTTTATTTCACCATTTAGTGATGCATCCCAGTCAGAGCCAGTCCCACCCAATTGAAGTGATCTTATGGATGGAGACAGGCTATTTAATTGCATTTGTAAAAACATTGTTTGAAAGTAAGATTAATATAGAATTTTAGACCACTAAATATGAATTGTATTAAAGATCAGTTCCTAATCAAAACACCTACGTTCTGTAGTTAGGGCATTAACTTTAAGGTTTGGAGATCTTACATGATAGCACTTTATGCTGAGGATGGCCAAAATATTATAACACAAAAGTAAAAATGTATTTGTATAGTCAAATACTATCCACTTACACCTCTCTCCTATCCAATCCATTTTAAACCCTGCTGCAAGACTTATTTTGCACAAACCAAAACACCTCATCTGCTGCTAATTTTTGTAAATTCCTACAGTCATCAAAATCAAATTCAAATGGCTAGTCATACAAGGCACTGTAAGACATTGCACCCCCTATATCTCAGGCCTCATATGCAAATACTCGTTCACAGGTCCCCTCCTCTCTTCCACTTTTTTAATCTCTTCCTTCATACTACCCTCTCATTCATCCTGTAAGATTTCTCCAGCAGAGCACACCTCCTCTGTAACTCACTTCCACTATCCAGCAGACAATAACTAAGCCTCTAAACCATTATTATTATTATTATTATTATTAACCTTTATATCTAACGTGCCACCATATTTCGTAGTGCTGTACGGGGGATAAGAACAAGGAAAATTACAATGTTAACTTCAGAAAATGGCGGGCCCTGTTTTGAGTTTTGTTTTGAGTTTTTCCAAAGCACCCTACAAGATTGGAAACTCGCTACTTACAATCTGTAAACTAATTCTCACAAAAACACTGACACCAACATAACACATCCCATAATATTGTTTTGTGTTACAAAGCATTTGACCCACTTTGCGCAAGCATTATCACTCACCCCATTACTTCTAATCCACCCTACGTCATACTACAAAATGTTTCCATATCACCACAAGGCTACTACCTTATTGCAACTGATGTTGCATCCACCTATGAATTTCCTCTAGATCAGGGGTGGGCAAGTTCAAATCTGGAGGGTTGTACACAGGCCAGGATGTGAGGATTTCCTTTCTGTGCATAGATGAGTCAATCAGGATGACTGAAGAAGCAATAGTCTCACCTGTACGCAGCAGAATATCCTCAAATCCAGACATGTGTGCGGCCCTGTGCGACCAAACTTGCCTATATACTCTAGATGGTAAACTCACATGAGCACGGCACTCACAGCTTTTCATATTGTTTGGCTGACCATAAACTGGAAATGTACCTACCAAATGTACCTATAGCACAGATCTTTCCTGTTTTGTCCCTGCCTGCAGGTGGCGCAACGGCGAGACTGTATTCAATTTGTTCTTATAGTGAGGGCCAGAGTTAGGGATATGGTTTAGGGATAGGGTTCAGGGTTAGGGTAATGGCAGATGATAAGATTTACGGTACATAGTAAAATAGTGGCTCACACTACAATGTAAAGCTTATCATCTACCACTACCCTAACCCTGAACCCTAACATTGAACTCTAACCCCAACCCATAACTCTAACCTTAAATCTAACAACAAATTGAACAAAGTTGTGCCACCTGCTATAAGGGACAAAACAGGAAAGGTCCGATAGCACTGTGTAAAATATTGGTACTTTATAAATTATATTATTTCCTAAAAAAAATTATAGAACATAAACCTACTGTTATGTCTTGAAAATACATCAATATTAGAATAAGGTTGGATGAGAGAAATTTTGCATTTTGTTACGCCATAAAAGTTTGTACATCTGATTTTAATAGACTTAAAACCTTATAAAACCTCATATTTCTTGTTTCAAGTCATATAATAAAAATGTCCTAACTTCACTGATAAAAATGTATCATATTTTTCAGAAGCATCTGTCATATAGGTCAAAAATAAGACTTTCTAAATATGCTTAGATATCTTCTACTACTAGTTATACAGATAAATTACTAGCTTTAAAAAGGAATTGTAAGATTGCTTTTCCCTATCATAAATCTGTCAAGCAGCATTAAATAATCAATGGAATCCTATGAGAGACGCAAGTCTACGTTTCATCTTTCCCCAGAGTGTTCTCTTGTTGCCGTGCAGAAAAACAGGGAGCATTCTGATTGGATGAGATCAAAGCGACCAATTGACAGCCTGATGAGAAACAGCCTGACAGGGAAAATGTGGAATATTCTATTTGTAAAGTCGATAGGGGTGACTATATGTTACAAAAACGTTATACAGACATTACTTGCTACTCCTTAAAAAGTTCAAGGAGTTATATTCGTGATCATTTATCAGTGATCATTTAGGAATCTTGCTACCACTTGTATATATGTCAGAGGTCAGTATTTTATAAATGGTATGGTCCAATGAAGTTGCAATTTACTTATCTTTTATTGTGTTGTGTTAAGTAGACTATTATTTATCACTTTGTGTGCATAATATGAGCACTTACGGTTTAGCACAAGATACTCAACTTGCAAAAAGACATTTCTAATAGGTTCAATTTATACATTTTCATTTGCATTAAAGGAGAAGTCTGCAGGGAAATCATGGTCTACTGTATTACTGTGGGAAAGTGACTTTTGGGACTTGCTGGAGACACGTAAATAAGTAGAAAAGCATATTTTTCTTTACTGTATTTGTAAACCATTTACGATGGTATGCAGTGAGGTTTGTTTTTAAGTATTTCCTGGACCCAGAAACATAGAATGTGATATTATAATTATAATTGTAAATATATTTATATTTAGGAGCAGCAGAGGTTTTTAGTTATCTTGCAGATGGTGAATTTGGGAGACTTCGGTACAATAGCACCTGGAATGAGGTGTCACAAGAATGTGGAATAGAAACATACTTTAAATACAATACTGGAAGTGGTTAATGCAAGTGTGTGTATCGTGAGGATCCTACTGAGCTGAAGATATTTGAAAATGTAATATTGATCCCAAGCTCATGGAACAGCCAACCAAATCAAATCAATCAATCTCAAATTAGATGTTACACTGAAACAAGAGTGGCAATATATTGGGCCATACATATTAAGCGTGCTGAGTGAGACAGCAAATCTTAGTATATAGGAAAGGAGAAATGTGCCAACCTTTAGCAAGCATCCCAACTGAATTTTCTTTTGGAAGAACAGTGCTTCTGCTAAGAGAAAATTGATCTGCCCCAAATTATCAGCCTTATTCAATTGTGATTTGGCCAATTGGATAGGGCTCTATATAAGCACATAGCATATTTTTTACAGAAGTTTTTAGTTAGCGAACTTCTATCCAAAAGCAAGGACTTCAATAACTAAAAACTTCTGTAAAAAAATATGCTCTGTGCTTAAACAGAACCCTATTCAATTGACCGAATCGCAATTTAATAATGCTGTATGTCTCTCCATTGAATAAAACTCCCACACTTACGCACAAAGCTGTTTTCAGCCTTAATCATATGCCAGCTTCTTTGAGACCAGATACAATTCAACATTTTGTTTTTCTGTAGTTTTTCTGTAGTATATGTATGTGGAGCAATATACTCATAGGGCCTTATTCTATTATCGGCCGTAAACCGGCCGTAAGGCTGCGATTCCTTGCGGGGGTTCTGTTACCTCGCAATTCAATTAAACGGCCCGCAAGGATCTCCTCTTACGGCCGGCCGTAAATCTTGCTACCGGCCGTAAGCTCTGAAAACTTAAAACTCAAAAATAAATTCAAGCCTGCACTGTACAGCTCTGTAAATGCTAGGGATCATATTGGGGGACATGAGGATTAAAAGTAACCCACTCTCAAGCTTGCACATCAGCCCAAACCCGAGTTCAAATTAACTGTTTATTTTCCGGATGCGGCGTGGGCGTGTCTGAGGTGCTCCAAGCCCTATGGACTTTTTACATGGATATTTGACGTATATTAAAAAAAATATATTTTACGGATTTGAGTATAGGGGAATTTTGTGCTATTTTTGCTATCACCGAAAATCACTTTATAGTCTTCTCAAAGTGCAGGTGGCTTTATTTGGGCTATATTTCGTGCTTAATTGGTGCTAGCGGGACCTCTTTCCTGCAAGTAAACTGCGGCTCGGTTTTAGCCTTGCAGAGAGGGTTCCCGGAGCAATTGAATTGCAAATAGGATTTTCTTACGGCCGATTTCCTTGCGGCCGTTTTAGATCAAAGGCTTTCCTCCGGCGCGAGCGGCCGCAAGAGATAGCAAGGCACCGGCCGCAAGCCTGACGGAATCCACGGCCGGAGGGGAATAGAATAGCAGAATAGCTTGCGGCCGGTCCTTGCGGCCCCGCATCTCCTACGGCCGATAATAGAATGAGGCCCATAGTAAATATATGTATCTCCAAGACTTAACTAATATATATAGGATATTAATTGACAGAAAAATTAGTTGACAGTTCATCTTTTTTTCAAAAGTGTAGTTGTCCCTTACATCCATTTGGCATGTCTGCTTTAGTACATGCTTTAGTACATGTACTCTATTATTGTCCTTGCAATGAAATCAACATATCACCAGCTACTGAGTAAAAAAACATAATTAGACCATCAATATTATATGTATAACAATATACATTTAAACACATCCAAAAATGTTGCTTTCAAAGTTTATGCATAGGTGTAAATGTAGAACCCTGCTTAAAGGGATATGTACGTTTCCTGGATTATGAATGCATCTGATAGAGGAAAATTAATAATATATGAAAAAAAACGTTTGCATGAAAAAATACCACAATAAACATTTAAATATTTACCTTGAAGATAGCAAAATCTATTGTAATTTCTGACAGTTTAAAATTAAGGTTAACACCCCCTCCGATCTGTTTTGGCAAATCCGGTTGGATGAAAGATTTGAGACATAGGACTATGTTAGTTGCTTTGGCAACACCACACAGCATATACAGGAAGCAGGGATGAGTCATATCCCAGCAAGACAGGGAGGCTGACAACACTGCTCTACTATTGGCTGATCAAGCATGAGCAGGTAAATAGTGGGCTAATATTGCTCCCCGGATACTGCATGCTGATTGGGTGGGGATCAGGAACTTGTGTAGACACGCCCTGGGGGTGTCAACACAATCATTTGAGGGATTTTTAGATATTAATACAAATAACATGTTTTATGAGATGTGCTGTATACACATAGGCTGCTTTTTGCCTATAGAGTGCAGAAATGTATTAATCCAGCTCACTTAGATATCCCTTTAATGAAGGCAGAGAATTTAAAAATGCTTTTTTTGATGCAAAAATCATGTATGTTTTATAGCATGCTCTTTTTAAATACATGTTAGACAAATGTGTGTACAGGTTAATACCTGGGTTTGTGGAAGGGGACCTTGCTCGCTCAATGGCCTTCTTCAGTGCTTCCTGTCTTGCACACCTCAATTCATCTGTGCCCACAGGATGTTTCTAAGTGTCCTCTTAACTTTGGCTGCTCCAAACCCCATGTCTGCAAGCATCTCGCTCCATTTTGGTCCCTTTGATGCCCGCAAGGGCATTCCCATCACTGGAGAGCAATGGTTTCACAAAATCTGCATCATTGCCAGTTCCAAGGAAAGCTTTTCAACTTTCCTGAAACTCTCCTTGGTGGTTTTCGGCCCAAATCTACAAAGTTTCTTGACTTTCCTTTATCTTCTGTGGCAGATTCCGGCACAAATCTACTAAGCTTTGTGGATTTCGGCCTAAATCTTCCAAGCTTCTCTACTTTCCTCATACCCTCTATAACAGATTTGCAAGCCCTCCTTTGCGGATTTTGGCCCAAATCTCCTAAGCTTTGACTTTCCTCAGGCTTT
Organism: Discoglossus pictus; assembly: GCA_027410445.1. NCBI lineage: Eukaryota > Metazoa > Chordata > Amphibia > Anura > Alytidae > Discoglossus > Discoglossus pictus. The sequence continues at coordinate 195,227,437 of CM050167.1, forward strand.
CCATTAGACATAAACCAGCCTTCTCTAGGCTTCACCTTGATGATACTTTCAATAAGTCCTAAATCAGCCTTTGCTAGGTTTTACCTCAATCACGCTCCCTTTGCTAGGCACCACTTGATCAAGCTCTCTATAAGTCTTAATCAGCATTCGTTATGTATTGCTGATCATATATTATAGTTCTAAATCAGCTTGTTACACATCGTAATTCATACTTTAATCAGCCTTAATTTTGCATCACCAACCATAGTTTCCATAAGTCCCAAATCATTTTCAGCTATACTTTCATTGTAGCTGAAATTCACCTTGATTATTTTCAATTTCACCATACATACTTAGTCCCTGCTGATCCCAGCCCAAATCAGCTGTCCTTGCCTTCACGCAAGGACTATCTAGACCTCAAAGCAGGCCGGATGGCCGTAGCTCTAGCCATATCTCAGCTACCCCTCAAAAATTTCAGCTGCCCCAACCGTAAGAAAGGCAAGTTGCAGTTCACAGTAAATGTGTGCATTGTGGCTGCCCAAAGCAAAGCACTGTTATTAATCTGTTTCAGTCCACTTATGGTATATGCAAAAAAAGCAAAAATATTTTGCTCTTTAAAATGCATGTTTGAAACATTTGAAATGTGGGGTCTTTTAATATGATCTGATTTCCCCTTGTGTTATCTGCCATCCATCTGAAGGAATGTCATGATGCCCTATGCCAGGCTTTTGGGAGCAGAGCCTATTACACTGATTTGTAAAAAAAATGCTCCCAAGACATTTTTACAATGACTAAACCACGACTGCCAATGCCAACTAACTTTTACTTAAACGTCCAATTGTATCGGTGCCCACATTTCTTCTTTGAAAGCCAGCCAGTTAAAACATGTGTGTCATTAGAAGCCACAAGTTAAAATTAGCGTGACCTTGCAACACAATATTCTTGAAATTGTTAAGGACATAATGCCAGCAACTCTGAAATTTAAATCCTATTTAGCTTAAAATGACAAAATGTTTTTTTTTTCTTTCCAATCTTTGAGCCCGATTCAATTGAGCTTTCGCAAGTTACTGTAGCCCGTAAGTGAGGTCGCAATTTAATTTGCTATTCAATTTCACTTCAGTGTTAAATCGATCTCGGGTATCAATGAGTTAATACATATCAGGCCACCCACATGGACTAGAACAGTATTGGCATTCATTTTCATAATTCTGTATTTTGTGGTTTTGAGAGTCTGATCGCACATCAGGCCCCCAAACCTAATTGATTGACATGTAACCTCCATGTCTTATTTTCTATGGGCTGATTCAAAATGGGAGGTTACGGTCTTGCTTAATTGATCATATTCCCGCCCTGAACTGCTACAAACCAGTGCATGGTTCATGGAGTCGGCTTTGGGCCAGTAACTTGCGGGCTTGGGCAATTGAATAGCTCGAACAGGAGACGAACAGAAGCCTGCAACACACCTACAGACATACAGCCTGCATTGCTCTAGTTGCGGGCTTGCTATTGAAGCAGGCCCATATTAAGGTGAATTATTGGTATGCAATTTAAGAATCATAAAATAAAGAAAACCTTTATATGTTTTTAACAATACAGATAATGTGTACATTACTGAAAGTGATGTGATTCTCTAGGTTGACAATTAATGCAATGAGACTTGATTGTCTAATAGTAGAGTGAATTACATAGCCTATTACATTATAAAATAATTCGATACAATTTAGCCATATCTTGCCACATGTAATCAATTTCTATAATATAGCACTTTTAAAAATGTACATGCTTTCCATTTACTTACCATTTATTTATTTTTTAATTTGCACTACTAATGTCGTTATCATCTACAACATATTGTACCCTATAGAAAGTGGTAAAATGAAAACATTGCATATACAAAATTACATAAAATGAGCTGTAGGTTCCTGATCTCTTGAACGTTTACAATCTAGGGAGGTTTCTTAAGGAGGCGGTAATAAAAGGTGGGGACAGTGATCTGGTCATCCAGAAGTTTCTATTCAGTCAGGAAGTATTTCATAGAAAAATAAGTGAAAGACTATGAGTTAGGATTCCCTGAATATGTACATTTTCAAAGACATCAAAAGTGCCAAGTCTTGAAGAACAAGAGGCAAGATAGTAACAGATAGACGTAATCATGGGGGGATTAAGGTTGAAATTGGACAACGTATCTTAGATTAAGGTGTTGCAGTATTATTGAGGTATCCCTGGCAAGTATCAGACTTCTGAAATGTATCACAAAAGTTATTTAAAGCCAGTGGGGATATCAGAGCAGAGTAGCAGATAGGAAGTTCCTATTTTAGAAGTGGGTAAACCGATGCCTGCCTTAGAAGAACAATATAATCTGACCTGAGAAATCATCTGGTAATCTATCAACAGACTGCTAACAGATTGCAAACAGAACTCTGCAAACTAGTTGAAGAGTTCAAGTCTGCAGACTCCTATACAATGCAATGCAGAAACAGACAAGAGAGATCACTGTAATGTGCCAAAGTAGATGAGAAAGGTTTTTTTTATAGAAATGTTCTAATATGTCAATTTGATTACAAACTCTTTAGAAAAGGAATACTTTTACGTTAATACTAACTATAAATGTATTACATTGTATTTATCCCACCTGCACTATTTAGGGTCTTAGAAGAGTAGGTTCTAAAGATTTCACTACAAAACCATACACAGAAACACTAAATCAAACCACTTTCTACTTTTCAAACACAAGTGAGTTTCCTTAGAAGGTGTTGTTTCCTTCCTCAAATTCAAAGGCTGGGAGCAGCCAGGATCTGTAAGGTACATTATTTCAGTGAGTTCAGATAAATTGCACTGGCAGCTCCATACCTGAGCCCCATGGCAATAACTCTAAATAATAATACTGTCCCTGATGTGGAAAGAGTATGCTTGAAAGGTTTAAAACTATGTTTATTCATATCATAGGAAATTATAATTAAGTATAACTGCAATTCCAGTAGACATTTGTAATTTTTATAAAGCACCTTTGTTCTTGAGTTATGAAAGAGGTTCCTACATACTCTATGGGAATCACAGTAATTAAATTATACTGCATATATTCTGCGGGTAGTTTATGAAAAGGAATTGGATCTTTAAGTAATATCCTTAATATGATATAAGCAGATGTTCTTAATCTATTCTAGCAGTTTTCAAAGCCATTCATATGTACTATGGTCGCCAGTAACCATGAATAGATGACAGCTTCTTATTTCATGTTTCCAGTATGATAGTAATTTGGCCAGCCCGCTCAGTTTAAGACCCCTGCAGTGATGAGAGTTTAATGCCTTCTTCTCTACCTGGTATCTAATTGCACCACAACACTTTTTGCCAGGGCTTTTAAAGCAAATATCTACCTGGTTTCCAGCCAGAGACAAAGAGTAAATTCATGTTGCTAAAACATAGCATTGCTTTGAATGTCCATCTTCCAATGCATAAGAAAATAAGGAACATAAATACAGTGTTTAAAGGACAAACTGGCAAAAGGAGGTGTACAAGAAATGAGACAAGATCTATTGGTTTATCACACACAATGTATACTAATTATGTACAGAAAGTGACATAAGAAAACATGTCTGTGTCTATGATTAACTAATTGTCTCCATTTTGCCCCTCTTTCCTTGTTTAATAAGTGGAAGCTCTGATTACTCATTCCTCCCCAAAAGCTTAAAGAGACAGAACTGTTAATAGGTCATTTTATACGTAAAAAAAGAGAAATGTTATTATAAAATATCAGTATAAAATATTGATAAAATGTAGCTGCTTGAGATGAGGACTGACACTCCTCATCATTTCTTGTGCCTTTCTACAACATTAGAGAGTTATGTTTATTGGTAAATGATTGTAATATTGGTTGTCTTACAATATTAGTTTTTTGTTCAGGATTTGTTACAGCTTCGTCTAATACATGATTCTTATACATGATTACAATGTCCAATACGCAGATTTTACATCTTTAACGATACATTCTAGGATGAGCCGCATAGCCCCATCAAGCCTCTTAAATGTTCCTAATACATTATTACATTAAATTTGCTCCAATTCAGCAGCTCAGGGTATATAAGACCTTTGATTTCAAATAAACTTTATACTGGCTGTCAGCTATCCTTTAAGTGTTTTGTCTAATTATCTTTGTCGCTCGTATTTTGTCCATTATGAACTGCAATATTGATTACCAATTACAAAATAGGGCTTTCAGGAAGTTCACAAGAAGATGAATTTCCTTCTTCTAATATATTTGTTGTTGTTTAATCATTGTGAAGAGCACTTGGGACTATCTGTTCTCTGGACAGGAGACTCTCTAATTGCGCGGCCATTTGTCTAATCACTGCTGAGCCGGGGGACAGTTCCACGTGTGCCCAGTAGTGACATCTTGTGGCCATGATTTTCCTTTGTGGGACTTGCAAATTGGTTCCCTCCACTGGGAAGTACCTCCCCTAGACCCACCCTGGGGAGAACAAGCCAAGCCCCCATATCCATCCACCCCTGCTTGTCTCTAAGCCCCCACGTCTGCCCATAGCCACCCAGCAGCCGTTCTCTTACTGGATAATCTTGATCGGGAGGGGATTTTAAAAAGGTCCTCCCACCCACATGAAAAATGTCATATAGAGATTGCTGTAAAAAATAAAGGTTGTCGTTACTTGAAACGCATAGAGGATGGTGTGTTCCATTTAACGGGAAGGATTTATTATTTTCCTGAGATAAAGCACATGTACATGTTCCTGATCCGTTAGCCGGATACTGAGCAGCCCATTCTTTCAACAAAGATTGCCTATTTAGAGGGGAATTCCTGTGGCCAAAGGCAGGGATTGTCTGCAGCTAAATACCCCCTTTTTGGGATCTTTAAAGTCATTCAGTCATGTGTGAATCTCCATGACACTATGGACAGCAGCACACCAGGCACATCTGTCAGCTACTGCCTCTCTGAGATCCTTCAAGCTCATGTTCATTACTTCAATTACCTCATCTATGTCTCTGCCATCCCCTCCTATGTGTGCCTTCAAACTTTCCCAGTGCATCAGAGTATTCTCTAGGGAATCCTGTCTCCTCATGAGATGGCCAAAATATTTTAGCTTCAGCCTCATGATCATACCTTCTAGTGAACAGTTTGGCTTGGTTTCCTGAAGTACTGATTTATTGGATCTTCTTGCAATCCAAGGAACGCTACACAGTTTTCTCCAACACCACAATTCAAAGGCATCAATTCTACATCGCTCAGCCTTCTTTGTGGTCCAGCTCTCACATCCGTGTTACTACTGGGAATACCATAGTTTTAACTATGCAGAACTTTGTTGATAGTGTAATATCTTTACATTTTAATAGCTTGTCCAGACTTGCCATAGCTTTCCTCCCCAGAAGAAAACGTCTTTTAATTTCAAGGTTAAAGCCACCATCTGAAGAGAGCCCAGGAGAATAAAATCTGTCACTGCCTCAACGTTTCTCCCACCTTTTTGACAGGAAATGAGATTTCAGTTTTCCATGATCTTCATCTTTTTAACATTGAGCAGCAGGCCAACTTTTGCACTCTGTTCTTTTAACCTCATCAATAGGTCCTTTGGTTCCTCCTCCCTTTCAGCCTTCAGAGTAGTATAATTTGCTTATCTGAGTTTGTTGATAATTCTCCTAGCATTATTAATTTCAGCTTCGGATTCTTCCAGTATATATCTGCTAGTATGCTTGCATTGCTGCAAATTTTGTTCTAAATTTTGGATGGAGGGAGGAGGAGGATGGGGAAGAGGACGATAGGGAGGAGGAAGGAAGAGGAATGGTGTGCTGAGGGGACCCTCACTAGAGTATAAGCCGAGGAAGCTTTTTCTGCATAAATCTGCTGAAAAAGACGGCTTATACTCGAGAATATACAATATATATATATATATTATTCTTCAAAGCTTTCATGGGACATACTGCATGATTATGTTTAATCTTGATATTTTTTTTTGTTTGTTTCCCCCTTTCATATATCCTGAGGGGATTTGTTCCCCCCCATCCCTCTCAGTTCCAACGCCCCTGGCTGAGAACTACTGTTAAGAACAGAGGGTCGCAAACTGTGTCCTTGGACCACCGGTAGTCTGTGTGCTTCACTCAGTTGATACACAAGACAACTAGGATTACAAAATAAATCTGAAACAAAACTAATAAAATGAGTACTAAAGCATAATCAAGTAGTGCAAACATGCCTAAGTGCATTGAGTTTATCTTTTATATATTTATAGAATAGTTCTTTCCAGTGGTTAATCTGTAGGATGGCAAATCATTAGGTTATATGCTGAGACCCTCTTTAATATTTAGATGGTTCAGGCAACATATCAGGACCATGGCTGATAATCATGATATATGTGACTAACTGGAAAAAGTTTAAGTCGTAGAAGAGTTGGATTCCAAAGCACCTTGCATACCTCTTTAATGGCTTTTAATATGCCTACTATGACGATAATTTAAATGAAAGTAGAATTCATATTGTACCAAGCAATATACAATGTATGATTCAAGTCCACTGAAAGGATTTTTATACCAACACTCATGTTTATTTAATGTTTTTCTCATTTAGTTTTTTTCTTGAAATAAATAGTTATGAATAGTCATGGCTTATTCCAGAAACATTTTAAGCTTTATATTCATAATCAAATAAAGATGTCCACAATTACAGCCCTCCTTTTATCTGTACATTCGGATTGCTTATAAAAAGGTTACTTTGGCAGTGAATGTATAGCTTTTTAAACTGTAATAAGGAGTATCCTCTAGTTGTCTGAAGAATCAAAGCACCGAAACACGTAATTTAAAACAGATCTTTACTGGACAAGCAATTAAAGCTATGTGTATTGCAAGGTCTATTAAAATTCAGATTAGTTCAAAAATAGAAAATCTTTTGAGGCTAGACCTCTGACCAATTAGAAGCTAGGCATATCTTGGACAGTCCAACATTTATAACACATGCCTAAAGTACTGAATACAATCTTTAAAGGTCAGTTCTAACTTTTGGTAAAATTCTTAAGGATGAACATATGTCTGATGATACTAGAGAGGAAATTGATTTCCATACAGACTTAGTTCACTTTTGAAGACCCAAACTGGCATCAAGAGTTTGAAAGCTTGCATAAGGGCAACATTTTTGATGTAATAAACATTGAGAAAACTTGACACTGAAAATCAGTAGTTAAAGTCAATCAAAGGGGCTAAAGCTTGGGAAGATTTTTTCAAGCAGGACTGGAATTGACAGTGTCTTCTGGATACAAAATGTATGCCTAATATTGGTTGAGACACTTGTACACTTGTTTAGTTATCATCAACATCCTACTTTGCCAAAGGAGATTTTGTTCTCTCACAATTACAACACTCTTCTTGTTAAATATCTATGCCTACAGTGATCTTATATCCATCATTCTCCAATCAGAACCCCAGATCTTGCAAGGACTACATTTTGTTACCAAGCAAAAAATGAACACTGCCATTAATGTAGTTTCTCTTGAAATGCAACATAAACACAAAGTTCTTAATTCAATGCTTTACCATTTACAGTATGTCTGACTCTACTTATTTTTCTGGATATATATAATAAGACTACATTCCAAATCATGTCTCTACTATAATATAGCTGCCTTACCAGAAGATGATAGGTTACTCATTGAGTGGATTAAACCCTTAAAAAACACCATTGTAGCATCACTGATATCTAGAATTCAAAAATGCAAATAATCTTTGTGTCTCTAAGGTTTAAAGAAGAGTCCTTGCCAGAAATATCAGCCTCACTGACAAGGCCCAAGTAAGTTAAAGTACATCCAGGGTTAGGGGCTTAATGGTAATGTATCCACTGCAACTTAATATAGTCCTATGAGATATTGCTTTATCCAGCTGGATAACTTTTCCATTTTCTTTGAGCATTCTGAATGTGCACACACCTTTAAAATATGTAGTTTTAATCTTCTCATTGAGTTCTTTGTTCCTGATAAAAAAAATATAATCTTTTAAACAAAGCTTGTGGATTTCCTGTACTGTTGTTGTGATGTCGATAAAGTAAAATAAAACATTTATACCTTACGGAAGTTTTATTAAATTATATTTACACATCTAATCTGCCAGAACGTTGACCTTGACTGTGTCTTACTGAAAAGTGTATGCATTGTTTAAGATTGCAACGATGATCCAAGTCCTTCATCCACTATAGAGGTCAGCAACAATAGGCTCTACAGCCAAGTGTGATTCAATACAGATTTACATGATATTTTTAGCATTCACAAATCTGTCTAGCTATCAGGAGAGCAGGACACATGGAGCCATCAATATGTATTGCTTTCATCCTAGGTAAAAAACCAGAATACAGCTGTGAACTCAAGTAATTTTACATTTCTTCTGTGTAATCTGCAACTCACGCAACCGATCAGGCTTATTAGAACAATACATCAAAATAAAGAAGTCATATAACTTTTCTTACTGTGCTTTTATTTATATGATCCAAAAAATTTGGGCATTAGTTCCCCATAAAAAGGTAAGAGAGCATAACATTGAAACTGCAGTTTCTCTACTTTAGATAAAAATTACAGTAGCAGAATTTAAAGTATTAACTTAAGTTCTATATTTACAATACAGTCTTTTGAAAAAATGTAATCACTAATGGAAAAATATTTTAGTTAGTAGTAAATACCAATAGTATTTTTATTATATGCAGTTATTTTTCAATGATAAATGCCTCTCAGTCTAAAACTTAGCAGGAAGTGATGTAAAACAGACAAGTTGGACTCTGCTACCTATAAGTAAAGTTTTTAAGAAAATATGGACATCTCTAATGTTGTTAGTTCAAGTTGTACAAGTTTTCCTAAACTAAAGTGAATTCTTTAAACATAAAAAAGCAGCTGTTGAAAAAAGTATTAGCATACAGTGTCACCTTTAAGCCCTCAACAAAACTGTGATGTTGTTATCCCTTTAAACAGTATACTGCCAAAGACTACAGTATATAAGGTTTCTTAGGCTAGCACATCATTCTTCCACGGTCTTCTGTCTAGCTGCTGCTGCATTGCAAAATGTCTTGATTGCCCTGTAATGTATGTCATTTATCTAGTGAGAGCAGTACAGTATGTAGCCACAAATACCTTTCACATTTGTGCTTCATGAAAGCTATAATGAAACTTCAAAATTGTCTGACCCCATCTTTGTGCCTCCACATGATTTATTTTACTGGGGTTAAATATGAGCCATGCATTCTTTATAAGCAGCCACTAAAATGATGCAAATACATAACTATTAGCTCATGACTGTAACAAGCTATCAAAGAAAATCAGGGCTCTGTGGATAATAGACACATAACCAGACTGGCTTCCATTGCAGACCCATTCCCTATAGAGAGATTTAAGAATTACTGATCTCCTCTAGAACATTTAATACCAACATTCCTGCAATAACTCAATTGTAAGTCTTCGTACATTTAACAAGCAAACTGAAAAAGAACCTCAGACCTTGGTTTTTGTCCTTGTACTGATGGGTTCTGCCAACGTTTGGCTGTATTTCACACTAGTAATTGTGTTTGTTTTACTTCGACCAAACTTACTTTGCGTTCTGCCAAGCTGTCCTGAAGTTTAACAACATTTAACTCCACCACAATAACCTTTAAGATATAGTATTTGTTCATTGTGGTAGCTGCAGAATTTACAGAGCATCAAGTATACATTTCTTGTATATAAGAGAATAAGAAGGGTCATGGTCTTTTTTTTTTATTTACTCAGTAAGTGGCTTCCATGCATGAATGGTTCAGAAAACTGGAAGAATTCCAGAGATTTTTCCATTGCTTAAATGTTGTCAATCAATATCTAGCACTGAAAAGATACACAACAGAACTCTTCACCTAGAGTTTGAGTACTGGGGAGGTCCAGATCAGAACAATTTAAATTCTTACATACGAGACACCTATCCAAATGGAACACAGCACTAAAATGAATAGCACAATTGATATCAAAAAGAAAATGTTTATCTCATTAAAAGAGATGTACAGATTGTTCTATTGGACTAGGAGAAAAGCAGGTTGGTATGCTTCTGCCTAGACCAGCAAGTCTTAAGCCTAGGGCAGCACATTCTCAAGAAGCAGAAGGCTACTTCACATTAATACAAAGCCACTGAGCATTGATACAGTGAGCATACGGAAAAATGTCTATATGACATGTTTGTGTACAAATGTCACTTTTGGACAAACTCTACATGTACTTAAACACTCATATAACTAAATGTATTCATGTGTGTGCAATATTAATTAAATAAGGATGTAGCAAAGAGAAAGGAGGAGTAATGACAGTTATGTAGGTAGGTACGCAAATCCTAAATAGGCTTGAGACGCATAAAAGCTGAATAAGCCCCAGATTCGAAGACAGTCTGAAAAATATTGATGGAGGAGTTACAGAGCTTTTGATAGAAAAGATGCGACAGGGAACAGTCCTTTAAATGCATTAGTCTAGAAAACCATTATAAGAAGTCAAAGATGGTGACATCATCTGGCAAATCAATGCATGCTATGCCTCAATGGTTCACAATGTGCTAACTTTAACTATAATTAGCATGATTGTAGGATTATATCATCCATAATAAAAAAAAAATATACCAACATAACTGAATTGGTGGTGAAATTTTTTGCAGAAACTAAGATTAATTGCAAATATTATATGTAAATGAAGGGTAAGGAACTCCCAAAAAGAACTGCAATTATAAGGTCAGCAGTAGACCTTGTTGTGAGCTAATTACTGGTGTGTATTTATTGTGTGACAGAACGTTTGACTTGACTGAATGCCAACAATACCAGTTTCAGTCACCACAGTAACTTTGTTCCCTTCAGAGTCTCATTAATGCAGTAAGTACAGAGATTAGAGTGTGCCAATGTGTATTTTTATGGTAGTGAGGGAAAATATGAGAAAGCCCTAATCATCCATAAATGTTCTTGTAAGTAGCAACAATCCAGTGGCACTAACAAATCTTAGATAATAGCTGGATTTGTCATTTATATAATCCTTAACATTTAACAAGCGAAAGCTTCAAAGAAAGATAAATATGAAGGAATATTTCTACAGTAAGCACAAAACACATACAGCCTTATTAAATTGCGATTTGGCCAATTGAATAGGGCTCTAGTTAAGCACACAGTATATTTTTTTACAGAAGTTTTTAGTTAGTGAAGACCTTGCTTTTGGATAGAAGTTCACTAACTAAAAACTTCTATAAAAAAATATGCTGTGTGCTTATATAGAGCCCTTTTCAATTGGCTGAATCACAATTTAATAAGGCTGATAGTCTTTATGAAGAAAAGTAATAAGTGTATAAAAACCATTGGTTACACATTCTGGGCCAATAATATTTATTGATGCAACTTCTGTAACATTACTGTATTAGTTTGTTATGCAATAGAATAATAAGGAATGCATATTTATGTCATATAAAGATATTTCAGACTTTTATGATACAAATAATAAATAAACATTATTTTTTGAATTTATGCCAGCTACAATATACTGCTCCATTGTACTCAGTGCACATAGACACCTCTGAGCATTTATGAATTTAAAGATACACTTGTGTTGCAATACATCATACTGAACATCACAATATTGCGGCATATACAGTATATACTCGAGTATAAGCCGAGTTTTTCAGCCCTTTTTTTACGGCTAAAAAGGGCCCCCTCGGCTTATACTCGAGTCACTCTCTCCCCTGTGTCTCTCTAAAACCCCCCGTGTCTCTCTAACCCCCCCTTGTGTCTCTCTACCCCCCGTGTCTCTCTACCCCCCGTGTCTCTCTAACCCCCCCGTGTCTCTTTCCCTCTCCCCTCCTCATCCTCAAACCCCCCTCATACTACCCCTCTAAATACCCCCCTCTCCTCTCTCACTTACCTGCTCCGCCCCCCTCCTTTTTTTGACGCTCATGTAACGTCACCGGAGCAGGTAAGTGAGGGGAGGAGGGGGGGGGGGTATTTAGAGGAGTAGTATGAGGGGGGTTAGAATGAGGAGGGGGGTTTAGAATGAGAGGGGTTGAGGATGAGGAGGGAGGTTGAGGAGGGAGGTTGAGGAGGGAGGTTGAGGAGGGGGGTGAGGATGGGGGGGTTGAGGTTGAGGAGAGGGTTGAGGATGGGGTGTTGAGGTTGAGGATGGAGGTTGAGGAGGGAGTTGAGGATGGAGGGGTTGAGGTTGAGGAGGGGGTTGAGGATAAGGAGGGGGTTGAGGATGAGGAGGGGGCCTGAGGATGAGGAGGGGGGCTGAGGATGAGCAGGGGGGCTGAGGATGAGGAGGGGGGTTGAGGAGGGAGGTTGAGGCGGGAGGTTGAGGAGGGAGGTTGAAGATGAGGAGGGAGGATGAGGAGGGGGGTTGAGGAGGAGGAGTTGAGGTTGAGGAGGGGGTTAAGGATGGGGGGTTGAAGTTGAGGAGGGAGCTTGAGGAGGGAGGTTGAGGAGGGGGTTGAGGATGGGGGGGTTGAGGAGGGGGTTGAGGATGAGGAGGGGCTTGAGGATGAAGAGGAGGGTTGAGGATGAGGAGGGGGGTTAAGGATGAGGAGGGGAGTTGAGGATGAGGAGGGGTGTTGAGGATGAGGAGGGAGGTTGAGGATGAGGAGGGAGGTTGAGCATGAGGAGGGAGGTTGAGGAGGGGGCTGAGGATGAGGAGGGGGGTTGAGGTTGAGGAGGGGGGTTGAGGTTGAGCAGGGGGGTTGAGGTTGAGGAGGGGGGTTGAGGTTGAGGAGGGGGGTTGAGATTGAGGACGGGGGTTGAGATTGAGGAGGGGGGTTGAGGAGGGGGGTTGAGGATGAGGATGGGGGGTTGAGGAGGAGGGGGTTGAGGAGGGAGGTTGAGGAGGGATGATGAGGAGGGAGGTTGAGGATGAGGAGTGGGGTTTAGGAGGGAGGTTGAGAATGAGGAGGGGGGAAGACACACAGGGAAGGGATAGGGGTGGAAGAGACACGGGGAAGGGAGAGGGGGAAGAGACACAGGGAAGGGAGAGGGGGAAGAGACACAGGGAAGGAAGAGGGGAGAAGAGACACGGGAGAGAGAGGGGGACACAAGAGGGGGACACAGAGGGCACAAGAGGAACACAGGGGGCAGCACATTTCCCACCCTCGGCTTATACTTGAGTCACTCATTTTACCCAGTATTTTGTGGTAAAATAGGTGCCTCGGCTTATACTCAGGTCGGCTTATACTCAAGTATATACAGTATATGATATAATTTCTCTTATGTATTTTTTAAAGCTGTATCAAAGCTGTATCAACCTTTCGGTTGTAAGTCTGCGAGTTTCAATCCCACAAGGTGCTTTGGGGAAAGCACTATGGACACAGGATTCAAAGCTTAAAAACAGGGCCCTCCTTGCTTTGCTTTGTTTAATTTTTATTTATCTTTGTCTTGAACTTATTTTATGTACAGGGCTGCTTCTTTATGTAAGCACTGCATGGAGAATATCAACATACATCAAGATATTTTAAAAGATTTCTCCTTAACATATGCTTGGTAAACACTTCTAAGAGCAAATACATTATAACACTTGATATACTGTATATGGCATTACCTTTTAATGTACTAACATACACGTTGTCCAAAAACACACTGCTAAGCCCTCATAGTAATGTTCATTACTTTTTCCAGTGTATAGAAACAAAGATTTTGAGCAACAAAATGGAATCTGTTGTGACGTTCAAGTAGTCTGTATCAAACAACAAAGGTTCAAGTTAACTAAACAGCACAATTCACAATATAATGTCACTTCCAAACTAAATACACTCCATAGGCTATTTTAGGAAATGCTTTGCAAGGTGTACAAGTCGCTGAGCTGTGTCTTATGGTACCATACCGCTTCATAAACATGGCTTAGATCCTGATGTAGATTTGTGCCGTTCATTTTTTGGATGTGTCTTTCTGGCCTCTTCCAGAAAATTCTATGTTCTTAACATGCATTTTCCAGGTACATGACATATCATAAATTGGGCACTTGGATCATTTAACTGAAATATCCTGCAATACAAGCCATTAAAAGTAAAGTGACTGTCTCCAAGTTCTGTTCTCCGGCAGAGTGCAGTCCAAACAAAACAATATATTCCAAAGCCAATAAGTCTGCACCAAGATTTGCTGTCAAGAAATATCTTTTAATAGCATTTTACTGGAACAACCCAATGCACAACATCCAGTCTGGACATAACACAACAACAGTCCCAAACATTTGTAACTGCACTTTTGGGCATGGCATTTAACTCAAACTAATGGTCATTTGTCTAGGACAATAAGTGTTTGCTATTCCACCCACCAAGCAGTAAAGACTCCAGTATTAAAGTGGTTACATCATCTTTAGAATTCACTGTTATTTTCAGAGTATTATAAATGCCTATAAATTATGTTAGCATTTTTTCTAACTTAATTACCTTTTGAAATATACAACATTTTTGAGGGGTACAGTAAACTAATGCTCAAACTCTGTACTACCATGCACTACATGCAGTTAATTCTCCTCCAACCAACTAATCATTAACACTGCTTGGCACACCATGTCACAACTAGAAAATGGATTGAATATCAATAATTATTTAGTTTACAGAGATCACTAGTACAGGATATAGCTAGTTTTAATGCTCTAAGAAAGGAATCAAAAACTTAGTAAAGAAGAGTTGCGTCAACTCAATTTAGAAGACAAACGAAAACCTTTCAAATAAACCAAAACATTCCCACTAAGTGCGGAAAGAAGATTTTTTTAAAAGATGTAATTGCCTTGAAAGAGGTCACACTCCGAAAATAAAGGGTTTCAGGTTTAAACATAGCAGGTGAGAATACAGTAAATTTAGAAGTGTCAGCATAAGCAATATTAAATTGAATGTACAAGGAAACCAGGGATTATGTAGGATCTTCATTTATTTAACTAGGTTGAGCAAGCTCTTCATCTTGCATGTAGAAGTCACGGTAGCTCAATAGATAGACACTTAGGTTATTATAAAGTAAAGAACAAGACACTGGTTTAAAAGGTGCTCAAATTAGACACATACTCACTGGCTAGAGAAGCAACAGAAGATCAGCTTCTGGCATTCTCAAATTCTATATTTTGGCACAATGTAATCAAACTACAGTCAGTAAGGTGTATTTAAAAAAATCAGGGAAAAGTAGATTTAACATGCCACTACCTATGCTTTATATAGATCCTATATCAAGTGGGGTTAATATTAAACCTGGCCGGAATTAACCATCTTGTGTCAGTCAAGGGTGTTTGGAGAATTCCCCTTGAACTGGGCCTCTAGGCTAAGGTATTCACTGTACTGGTGGTTACTTTACTGCACTATAATGTAATGTACTGTAATGTACTGCACTATAATACTGGGTGCAATGTAATTGTAGTTACCAATTTGTTACATTGATTATGTTCATGTTATAGATGCCTGATATGTGTATCTATGTTTTATATGTAGCTGTGGTAATTTAAGGTTTACTGAGTCACTTGGTTTTTATGGAGGTGTAACTGAGTTATTGTTTGCAAAGGCAAAACTAAAGAAAACAACCTATGATGTTAACAATGCTTCATCTTGAGATTCAAACAAAGAGCTACTGACCAGTCAGATGGTATGCAACCGCTCTAATTTAATATTTTAACTTGGCCTTCTGATCTAGTGATCTTAATCTCAGCGTCAAACTATTGATCATTTTACCATGTGAAATGGCAACATTGTTTAATTACTTTGTGTTAATTACTAATGTTACCACTTCATTTTCCCTATTAAAGTATGATACCCTGCTTAATATAGAGAGTCTTCTTAGTTGTTATTTTCCTGGATGGGATTCCATGCTTAGTTTGGGTAGCTTTTTGGAAAATCAAACAGCCACAAAGACTATTATCTGCTCCAGATGCTGAGGTGTAGAAAGGAACCCTGTGAAAGGGTGAACATTGGATCCAGTTCCATTACACCAGCTTAATAAATACAAATCAAAACAAGGAGCAAACTATCTTTTTGAACCAAACCCACTCTTTACTATGTTTGAGAAATATACCCCAGAATATATGGAGTACTCAGGATGTCAATTTTTTACTATTTGACCAGTGTTTCATTCACTGATTTAGCTATAGAACCCCTTTTGGTGTCCAAAAGCAATGAAGAAAGTTTGAAGACACAAATTTGTTTTCTCCGAAAAACTAGTAAAAAAATCTCTAACACTAGTACAATAAAATTGCTCCTCTGGGTCAAAACCACTCCTTGGGAACCCAATAGTTCTTACGTTGCTTCAATATAACAAACCGGGATCTCACAATCGCCTTCCAGGTCCTTTTCAAGGATACAGAAAAGCTCTCCTCAGAAATCATTTGAGTTATTGTCTTATGGAACCCGTGGTTACATAAAATCGAACCACATGGTACAAAGCAACAGTTTAGGAAAAACTGTATCAAGTTATTTACAAAATTGATGTTTCATTGGTAATGTAAAGATTCTATTAAGTTGAAACTATTTGCATCATATATCTGATTATATAAAATAATTCATGTTTCTATACTGATGGTCAAATTTACAGGAATACTAGTCATACACAATTTGTATTATTTAGTTACACAGCCTTTTAACTGAAATAAAACCAGAGGAAGGGGGATTGCTGCAAATTCAAGATGCTGTTGACACCAACATGCTCCTTCCTCCTCCTGCTCACCAAGAGCCAACAGGCTGCCTCCAGGATGTCTTCATTGGTCTGAATGTCCTGGGCACTTCCTGCACTTGACTATTCAAAGACAAGGCTCTAAAGCCATATATACAATTCTATTTTGTGTGGTTCCCTTATGGATTTATTATAACTTGAAGAAATCAAGAGTTGATAAAAGTAAAGCTTCCAACTGTAGCACACAATGGTATGAAAACTGTAAAAAAAAGACGTATTGGCACTGATTGTTTGTTTAATGTGTCCAACTTATATGGGTAATGTAGTTTTCACTGCAGTTTAAAACAAATTAAAAGAATTGAGTACTGCATGTTCTCTTGAGGAATTTCACTGCTCATTTTGAAAAATACAATATTTTCAGTAAATCTGATGATTAATCTGTTTATTTGAAAATTTCATGATACTGGGACGTGGGCAGATTGTTTTTGACAGAATGGTATGTGCTGACAGGTATGTAGTAAATAATAATTCTGGAGGTGTTACAGTGTTTACTAGCATATATTAAAAAAATGATTTTTAACTTGGTTCATTAAGCGTTTGTTCTGGTTGTAAATGATAGTTTTTATTAAATTGCTTTCTTCTGCCATAAACTATAGACAGGCGTGGATCTCATTAAAAAGATCAAAGATACTGTATTCCTTCAGGACTTGGTATAAAACTATTTAAAGACTGTGAAATATAGCCAGTAAAGTTCTGTACATGTCTGCTCTGCTGAATCCTCGTTTGTAGAAATGTTTAGTACCGAGGGACTCTTTAATGCTCCAGACGCGCAAAGGTTACACGTTGAAGTAATGGAGTTGCACCAATGCCAAGCCGTGAAAAACAGAACAATATTTGACTGGTTACATTAAGGAAACATTGAAAATCTGTCAGTGAGACCTCTACAGTAAATTTATTTACTTGAGAATAGTATTTTATTGCTAATTTGCTCTAAAAGAGAACCATATATAAGGTGGCAGGAAGTTTGAAAATTAGATTGAAACTCTACTTATGTAGTATATTCATTTGATTAGTAAGCACTTAAGAGGTTCTTGTGGTTACACATTATCTATAAAAACAACAATGGCAAATGTGGTGGAGTCAGTTGAGAATTTGGCATATTTCTTATCAATGTCATTACTTACTCCTTTTCAGAGCATGTTCTTGTAAAATTGTTAAGATTTACTTTAGGCATAATTTATTCCAACATAAGGTTGCATATGTAGTAAAGGTTGGAGAACTCTTGGAGATGTCAAATCTTATTCAAAAGCCCATAAGTTAACATACAAAAGGAGTGGTTGCCAATAGTTCTTCATCATTTAGTACATCTGGCGCAAGATGGCATTTCTACCAATTAAAACATAGTATACAGTATCTTCTACTCAGAAATATATGGGCTAAATAATTTAACCTTTATTCCCTCAGCCTACAGCATTTGCATTATTGCCTACCTCCACAGACCCTAACTCAGGTATGTCAGGGCACCAACTTCACACCTCTAGCCACACTGGCTCCTTTTATAACTTCCTGATTTTTCACTATTGTATTGTAGTAAGAGTTTGTTGTTCTAGACATTTTGTACTGGGCAGCGAGATTAGACAAGCGGCTACTATAATTCGCTATTAACTCTTTTTATTCTGTTCTATCATGATTCTATTTTTATTTTCTGCTGAGAGGTATCACTAGCTTTCTTCAAACTCATGATGACTTTTAAGCACAATCAACACTTTGGTTCTTGTATGCAAAAGCTACTCTTTGGTTCTTGAAAGAACAAGATTCTTTTTGGTTCTTGTAAGCACAAGATACTCTTTGCTCTTGCAAGCACAAGATACTCTTAGGTTTTTATAAGAACATGCTACTCTTGCACTCTTGTAAGCACAGTCTACACTTTGGTTCTTGTAAGCACAGTCTACACTTGGGTTCCTGTAAGCACAAGCAACACTTTAGATCTTGTAAGCACAGGGTACTCTTTGGTTCTTGTAAACACAAACTACTCTTTGGTTCTTGTATGCAAAATCTACTTTTTGGTTCCCTTTAAGCACAAGCTACACTTTGTTTTTTGTAAGCACGAGCCACTCTTGAGTTCTAGTAAGCACACGCTACACTTTGGTTCTGCAATAGAAAGGTCCTGCGTCATGCCACAGTACTGTAACTTCCTGGAGAGACAGGATGCGTAGCGGCTCTTGACTCCTACAGAAAGTGCAACTAGTGGCGGGTAAGGGTTGAATGACAAAGCAATTTTTCCTTGGCAAAATGCGTTGAGTATTGAATTCCACGAGTTTTAAGGCAGACGAGTATGAATGTACTACTGGCTCCTACATATCTAACAATAAAAGTGTAATGCATCTCTAGGCTCCTAGAAAACCTTCCTGGCTTCATGTTTTAGATCTTTTTACCCACTCCTGTATATTGAGAGATAGATAGATAGATAGATAGATAGATAGATAGATAGATAGATAGATAGATAGGTAGATAGGTAGATATGCCTTATTCTAAACAGGCAACTTATATACTGAAAAGACAATGACATTTTCCATATCGGCACAGAAAGCCTGCTAAGGTTCAGTACATCAGAGCAAATAGCAGACCAGATTCATAGCATAACACATACCTAATCATTTTTTAGCAATAATTAAAGCTATGTAATCAATTAGTTATGTGTTAATTAAAGGCATATGGAAAAAACTGGTCAACTGGGGGTAAAAGTCTGCACATGTTACTAAGTGCACACATTGCACCTTCTTCCTAGTGCAGCAATGATGTTAGCCAGCTTAATGTCTCCTTACATTAAAAAGAAATCACAATAACCCATTACAGGATGTGAACATATGGAAAGAAAAGCCAGCTCTCAAATTTAATAATGAAATATTTATCAACAGAGCAGTACGAATCAAAAAACATACAAGAGATATTTATTCCCGAATGATACTCCCGAGGCCAATCTGGGAGACGGATGTACTGACAGCCAGTGCATGGTACAACTGATCTGGTACAACTCCTAATGTATTGCTTCGGCTACTGGGGCCAAATTTATGTGCCGTTCATAGATAAGAAAAACAAGCTGTTTTTCTGTTACTGAAAGGCGCCAGGACATTGCTCCAATAATTCTTTTATATAATGTGGCCAATAGTGCCAAGGAATAGAAGGAATGTGTTTAAAAGAAAACAGTGTGCATTTAGCAAGGAAAGAACATTAAGCTCTGAAAGTGAAATGCATAAAAAGTATAGAAAGTTTTTGTAAAAAAGCACAAGTCTATAAGAGAGACAGTATATAAAGTGATCACTCACTCTAATCAGCAGCTGGTGCATCCCAACAATTTTTAAAGGCAATAACCTTCAACGCCCAGTGTAATGGTTGGCTTTCAGAACCTTTATCTAGTAGTAAAGATAGTAAAAACTACTTTTTAAATTTACTTTTAAACAGACTCCTCCCATCCTTTCCAAACTGTAGTGGAATATGAAGCACACGTGTATATTCTGTATATCCCTGTCATAGACCCACATGGCAAGTTAAAGTCTAATTTAGTATATCATGAAGGTCTATATAGACCCCCATGGTACCAGATAACCTTCATAACATACAATGGTTAATTAGTGCAGCCAAGGAGGCCATTTTTGTGACATAGTATACATATGAAGAGTCACATGGTCCTTATAGGACCATTGTTGATAGGGAGTTAATTTTGTGTGCCACACAGGTCCATAAGGTACTCACATGGTTAATATTCAGGTGCAATGGAGGTCCTTTCAGGATGAGAATTAAAGGTAGGTAATGGGGACCTCGTGGCCTTGATTTAATGATGAAGTGCCATGGGAGTCTCAATAGAGCCTTATGGTTACTGTATTTATTAGGGGTCTTAAGCCCCCTGCTGATCTCTTATAATTTGTATCCCCTTCCCGGCCATGTGATAGCTCAGTGTCTCCTGCAGCAAGTTGTGTGGGTACCATAGAGAATCAGGGATGTAGTGAAACAGCCCTGGTACGTGGCCCCCTAGTTAACGGTGTTGTTTGTAGGAGTTTGGATTGGAATGGATAAGTAGCTTGCCCAAAAAAGCTCCCACAGTTACGATGGAACCTTTTTGCTTATGTAGGCATCGGATTGGAGAAGAGCCCTAAGTCACTAAACTTACGCAATGTAACCTAGTTTTAATGTGTCTATAAATCTAGCACAGCTGTATCGCATTTAACAGGGTCTGCCACTCAACTCACATAAAAACCTTAAAAATTTGCAATAAAAAAATTATATTCTCATTGCTAGCAAATAAAATGTTATTTTGACACTATGATATATGGGTTTATAGTATTATTTTTTCATTTAATTGCAGTGTGATTAAAATATTTTGTTAAAATATATACTTGGCATAAAGACTATACATAATTTTTTTAATCAGTTTATTTTTTTGTTACTTCCAAATTTATACACTTGTTTGATTTTGAAATGCATATATTTACATTTTAAGTTCATTATTTAAAATATTATCTTATGTACTAACTTTGACATTTTCAAGGATCCTCCAATACTTTACCCTTTAGTACATAAAGCTAATAATGAGTCAAAATATACTTAGGGCAAGTATAAGGCTACTTTGAATTAAAATTAAATGGACTGGAAATCCAAGAGTGGGTATGATTTGTTGTTACTATTTGCCATACATCTATATTAAAACACTGGTGTAAACGTGCTAACATTAACAGATAACATAGTAGGATTAGAGTGCAAGCTGACATTTAAGTCATCTCTGGCTCCTAGTTGTCCTTGAAAACTGGATTCCTAGCTCTGCTCTGTTGGCGGTTTAAGTTATCATATTTACCCCAGTAGTGTCTTTTAAAGAGCTAATTGAATGCCATATTTACTATAGTAAAATTATATGCACTTCAAAGATTACATATATACTACAGATCTTTCAATTTATCGTATATCTGTGGCTCCATTTCACTTTCCACAGTCCCATTTAGGGTCTAGTGGGGTTATACACTTTTCTAGCACAAAAAGGTCAGAGATCAATACTCTTTCCCAAATATTGTCAGCTTAGCACCTGTGCCACTGTCTGATCCCTCTGGAAAAACAAAATACATGTGTTAGGATATTGAACATACTGCCAGGAGAGTTGTAATCAATTACAACAGAGCCAAGATACAGCCAAAAATAATTAGGTATCAAAATTACAAGCGAATCTGCCTGAATATATTTTAGCATTTATGTAAGTTCAGAGATATTACAGCATGCAATTGCACTGCAAAAGGGGCCATTAAAACGTGATCTCAGAGGACACTTTTAAACTTCAACATCTTGCTTTTGTTAAAGTAAAGGGATAA
This sequence comes from Discoglossus pictus, assembly GCA_027410445.1. NCBI lineage: Eukaryota > Metazoa > Chordata > Amphibia > Anura > Alytidae > Discoglossus > Discoglossus pictus. The sequence continues at coordinate 195,249,355 of CM050167.1, forward strand.
TGCTATTACTGTCAGAATTCTGCTTTTTTGTGCACACAGGTTTGCCACATCTGTTCAGCAGATGCCTCATCGCCCCTTCAAAAGCTCTAACATTAAGGTTTTTGACACAAAGCAGCTAGGAACAGGCACATTACTCATAAGAATTTCGACAGAGAGATATGCTTGTGGAGTTTAGCAATCTCAATTAGAAAAGGGGCGATTCCCACTTGTACTTGCATAGTTAGATGGGATGCCATAACACAGCTATGTGCACCGCCCTGTCCACAGACTTACAAAAATGTTGGCTTACATCTCTTGCAGGATTTTCAGGATGTAGGTATGGGTTGTTATTTTGTATTTCTGCTTTCCTATAACAGTAAAACAGCAACCTTTCCATATCCTCTTTAGAGGGTGTGGATCACAATGCTTCACAAAAGTGCCCATAAAGTGGTAATTAACCCCTAGAAAACTAACTGTAGAACACAGCCTCTGTTGCAATGGAGAGCACTTATATCCCTTTCCCAAAAACTCACAGCTGCTTATTTATTGAGCCTGGGGTGTGTTTTAGGACCTCTTAACTCAGACAAAAATGGGTGTTGCTGGGTCTAAAAAGGATACTGGACTTGAGCCTAGGGATACACTCAACACAACCAAAATTGCTTTCGTATCTTACACTGCAAAGTATAGCATAGATGTTGTGGGGTGGTCACTGCCAAAGTTTGCATATCCAGATCTAGGTAGCCACTCAAAAAAACAACAACAAAATAAAACAGTCAAAAAATGAACATAGCTGCCCTACTGACTGCTTAACTGCTATACATAGCAATGGTCTATATGGAAGGTCTTTAAAATGTATTTCCAGCTTGAAAGAGAGGTTCCATAGAATGGTTCCGCAAGAACACTCCAAAACTTTACCTTAGTGAATACAGCTCATGGATTTAGTTTGTAAGTCTACGAGTTTTCAATATTGCTTAAAGGGAAAGGACTATGGACACCGGATTCTAAGCTCAAAGACAGGGCCCTCCATTATTTGCAATGTGTTAATATTGAATTTGTCTTTGCCTGGAAATGAACTTATGTATAGAGCTACGGAATATGTTGGTGCGTTACAAGTAAACAATAATAATAATGGAGTGTAAACAAATGCCATGGTTTAGTCTAGAGCCAAAAGACCTCTTGATAAGTACCTAAGAATGTATCTGCAAACAATGGTTCTGTACTAAATGTACTAAAGGGTAATAAAGAACTTGTGCCAATGTCAAATCTTGGTACACCCCATAGAATAACATAGATATAAAGAGGTTCTCTAGAACTCCTCCACACTTTAGTCTGGCTTTGTGTACTCTCTTTGCTTCACTAAAAGACTGTTCTGCAATGCTCTGACAGGTAATAAACATTTTATTAATTAATCATATAACAGTCTTAAGATCATCAGTGCTTTCTCGTTACTAAACATATCAATGCTGACTTGCTTAAAGAGCCAGTGTAGTCATGTATTAATAATATACTATTTTGAAGCATTGCATGATGGGAATCTGGCAGCTAAAACTGTCAGTGTTTGTGGCAGAATATTGGAAATCTTATTTGTTCACAAGGATACACATACTGATACACATTCACATACTGAGAAAGCAACAGAAAACCAGCTCAGAAACGAAAATGGAATCCTACAGTAAAAAATAATTGTTTATTATTTTATATATTATTTGCTTTTTAAAAGCATTTTATCAATTATCAAGTTTAGTTATTCACCCAATACACTAGACATTTATAGACGTAGTTGTCAAAATTTCAGTTGGGGCTGGGGCATCTCTTGAAAATTTCCATGGAAAGGACTGCATGAATACACATCATGAAGCATTTGTCTTGTATATGTATTAATAATTAAAATAAAATAAAACATAATATTTTCCAATAAAAGTAAAATATAAATGTAATGTAATTGCAGTTAAAGAGACATTGAAATCTTTTTATTTATCCATTTGAAAAAGGGTATTTGATAATGTACCACTGTGGGGTTTTTTTTTTCTTCAATTAAAGCTCTCAAAGTAGAAAACATTGATTTAAATATTTAACTGATCGGAGGGCTTGCCCTTGTCAGCCAAAGAGCAGTACTATAGATGTATATGTCCTACTTGTCTGCCAATGATATATACAGACATGTGTATGCGCTGTACATTTCCAGTTAGTTTCAATTAAGTTTAAACTGGTTTTACTGAATATCTCTATGCAAAATACAACTTTGGTGATGTTTAAAGTATGCTCTTTTAAATGTATGAAAAAAGAATTGTGTTTCATGTCCCTTTAACTTGAATAAGGATACAATAAATTCCTTAATATTAACTGGCTAATATTAGTATTTACATATCAGATGCTATGTTTTTTGCATCCTGTCATTTTTTATCCCTGTTATCTGAGAACAGGAAATCTTTTCTTTCTACTTACATTTTAGGACCTTTGAAGTGTCATATTTATAGAAAAAAATAATTTGATAATGAGAACAATGTTTGTATACCATTTAAAATAAATAATCACAGCCTTTAATTATTATTATCCTTTATATGTACCGCGGCAACATATTTTGCAGTGCCATACATGGGTTAATTACAAGGCAAAAACAGTTTGAACACACTGCAAACTTAGGCCCTCATTCAATTGCAATGTGGCCAATTGAATAGAGCTCTAAATAAGCACATTGCATATATTATTTAAAGAAGTTTTTAGTTAGTAAAAACCTTGCTTTTGGATAGATGTTTACTAACTAAAAACTTCTTTAAAAAAATATGCTATGTGCTTATTTAGAGCCCTATTCAATTGGCAAAATCGCAATTGAATGAGGCCCTTAGAATGCTCCCTCCCTCTTAAAATACAGTCAGATTAGTAGTCAAAAAAGAGAGCCCCCAGGACACACAAAATGTAAGAATTTTATCTACAACAGTTTTATTTTCCTATCTTGCATACCTGCTAATGTTGTTAGTTTGTTACAAGCATTTGAAGTTTTTACCAAAATGGTCCTTTATCTGCTAGACATATGAGCCATAGTATATTTACATGATTCTGTCCTAAATATATATTTTCTCTACTATGTTTCTTTTGAAATTAAAGTTACGTTTTAATATCATCATTACTTAATTAAATCAATATAATATGTTGTTATTTTCAGCTGTGCAGACTTTCAATCATTTTGTGATTGGCATTTTTAATATGTATGTGCTCTACAGTGGGCTGTTTCTTTTACTATTTGGAAAAAGTGTAACTATTAGTGTTTTTTAGATTCCTAATCCATTTGTTAGACATTTGTTAGTCCAAATTTAATGAAGCTTCTTTTTCAACATATGTTTGTAGAAGAAACAATAAGTTAATAAATTAATTTTCCAATCCTCGATCAAGTTGCTTGATATCTTGCTGGAGATTTTGCCTCTTGTAATATAACATGTGTTAATATTTTCTTGAGATCTTTTAGTTTATGTGTAAGAGTAACATATCCAGAATGTAGTTAGACACTAGTTTATTACTACCTGACTCCACAGCATTTGAAGCAGATGGGACAGTATTTATGTCTCCCTTCTGAGAAAACCAAAGTTCAGTCAAGTCCCTTGTACAGGAAGGAAGAAAACAAACAAAAGTGGAGTGTGTACATTCATTGGAAAGATTTATGTATATATGTGCCAGCTCCCTATTTCTACATGGAAAAAACATGCATTTGTTCAGTTTTATGCAGCTGCTCTCAAAACTTAAAGGAAAACTGAAAATATTTGCTGCTTCACAAATGTATATCATATTAGAATATTTCAATAGATATAATATTTAGGCATATGTGTTGTGATTTGTGGAAGTCAACTTACATTACTCCTTTAAAATCTCATGAGACTTTAGCTGAAAGCGAAAAACAGCATGGCTCTGCTTTACTGTGTGTTTAACACCGACTCCATATTGAAAGGGGGAAGTTAGGTTTGTGATATTTATATTTCCGCTCATGTAAAAATGTTGTCATAATGTTATTTTATTTATTTTAGAAGGACTGGCCAAAGAAGAAAAACAGAACAAAATAATTTGATATTAATCCAAATTAGACAAAAACAGTATCACATGACTTCATGAGATACACCAAGATTATAGCTCAGAATACTTAAGAATCACATAATGAAAATGTAGTTTAGAAGCACAGTAATTACTGTAATAAAAAGACGATTCGTCCATTAAAATCAACCTTTTTAGATCTTTTCAGATCTTTATAATTTGTGAATTGTCAATTGATCCAGGGGAACACAAAAAATAGAACATTGAGACATTGCCAATTGTCTCGTTAGGAGAAAAACTGGCATATGGATTATACCCTGAATCAATATCCTACCTATCTGGATTATACCGTGTATGCCCTTTTTAGTCAAAAATTCACCCAGTCAGGTTTTAAAATTATCTTTTGAACTTGCTGTCATGACCACCTTTGGTAGAGAATTCCACAATCTCACTGCCCTTACTACGAATAACTTTTTTTGCCATTTTCTTCAAACCTCAAAGGGTGTCAATTATAAACTTCTTTGCAAGAAAAGCTCAACAACTTTATACTGACCCTGGATGCATTTATATATTGTAATCATATAATTTATTAGAGCCTTTTTTTTAAAGAAAATGTGTTATTTGGTTAGCTTATCTTCAACTCAATCTCTTCTTTCCCCATATTAATGTTATCCAACTTCTCTTAAAATCTCCTGGCTTTACAATTTTCTCATTTTAGCAGTGATGCATAAAAAGTGTATTCCATATTCCAAATGGAGTCTTATAGTGGCAAAATTATACTTTGCTTCTACACCCTTCTTGATGCATGCTAATATTTTATTTGCTTTTGCCGTTTCTAGGTGGAATGTAGAGATATATTTATTATTACAGTAGACTTTCAGCTATCCGGCACCCAAGGGGATTGGTAGATGCCGGATAAATGTACTTTCTGGTTGCTTGAGAGTCACTATTAGAAGAGGCCTAGATTAGCTGCACATAGGATGCTCTGCTAAGTATATTTGTCAGTGAGGGCTGTTCTAACAGCAGGAGCAGCTTTCACTCCTCACTTACACACAGGTATGTTTGGCTGGTGTGTGCGGTGCTGAACATAGGGAATGTAACACCAATACTTTCCTGGCTCAGTCACTCATGCCTGTCGCTTCCAGGTAAAACTGAATTGCAGAGATATACAGTGGATGATATCTAGGTGCCTGTAAGCATCTTGTGGCATGACAACCCTCTCCTGGCATTTGTTGAGCCCTGTAAAATGTAATTTTTAATTAAAGTATTCAATTTTTTTCTGGTTGCTTGAGAGTTTTGGTTGCTTAAATTCTAGTTAACTGAGAGTCTAGTGTATATAAATAACCACCAATCAGTTTTTATTTAATGTACAGTAAAACAAATTAAATACCAACATTTACAAGTCTACTTTTGAAAGCATGTTTTAAAAATTAGAAAAGTTGAAGGACCATAACCGTAAACTAAGTAACAGTACTTTTTGTCACACAACAAGGATATTTACTACACATTCCTGCAATCTCACAGAGGTATTGTGCCTCCTTCACCACCATAGTTAGCCACACACTACATACAGTACCCACTGTAAACAGCTATACAGTTAATTGACTGGACAAACCCATTTTGTAAATAACGAGTAAAACTTTAGGGACAATGGCGTTGTCCTGTAGGATGCATAGTAAGTTCTATAGGTCAGCATAATAAACAAATCGAAATTGATGAATTAAGTTTGAATATTATGAATTATATTGGGAAATAACAAAGATAATTTTCCACTTAAAGAAAAAAAACATGCAGACTAATTTGGTACTTAACACCATTTTGCAATTACATGTAGGATTGTCTGCCCTTGTATGGTAAGCTTGCATATAATGTGATAATTTCACAACCAGCTACAAAATAGAAAAAACAGCAAAGCGGAATCACGTTTGAGAGTTAGTAATAGAATTGTTTGTTAAATTGACAGGTAAATTACATAGTCCAAAAAAACAATAAAGGAATAATGTCAAAAGTTCAAGCCTGTTAAAATGTACACGATAAAAGGTCAATTGTTTTTATGTACTAAGAAATCTTGAAGATCCTTTCAATCCTTTTAAAGAATATGTACTAAGAACTTATCAAGAATTATGTTCCTTTCAAGAGCAAGTACAAAGAACTCTTGGAGAAGCTCACCATTCCTCTTGGTAATATGTACTAAGATATTACATAGCCAACAGTTAACCAACACTTCACAATTTAACAGGATACAATCCAGAGTGATGTGCCCTGTTGCCAACACAGGAGGAGGATATCAGGGCATCTGGAATTGATGTCAAGCGTGGAACTCAGGTGTCCTATCGCTCTGAAAATACTTATTGTGACCCCTACTATTCCTCTCCTGTTGACAGCCCTGAACCACAGGCATTGTCATCTTCCCTGATTTTTTGCTTGATCATTCGATTTCCTAACCTGCTGTCTGCCCTTAACCTTGGACTGAAAACTGAAACCTTTCAGCTAACAAGATCGGGTCCCTGGTTCAAGCCACCTATCATTTCTACCTATGTCCCATGGGTCCATCTTCTGTTTCACAACACCTATATATAGGGATAACAAACAAAACGAATTTGAATGGATTTGTACCACGTCATTTGATTGATTAAAAGTAATAGTCTATAATTGTTAACAATCCTAACAGTTCACCCAATAACAATGTGCAGAGTTGTATCTGTACTGTCTACTCTCTTATGGGTCATTAAAAACAAGTTAGCGCAAAATGGTGAAGTAAGGCAGCAGAATCAGGATGTTGTAATGTTTCTGTACATAATCATATGCTATGACTCCTCTACATTAAACTATCTCAGGCTAAAATGGGACGACAAATAAACATACCATCAATTAAGTACTCAGAAATGTAATGGTCTCTTGTTCTTAAGCTAATGGTTAGCTAGTTTTCAACTAACACTTCAATCATACATTCTTTACAGGTTATCATACTAGTTGCAATGCCCCAATGTTATAAACACTTTTCCAACACAAATTTACATTAATAAAATTGAATTTAAATTTTTTAAATATAAATAAATTAAAGTTGTATTTGAAAAATGTTATACCACTATATGAATATGAATGCACAATAACCAAGCATGATAGACATGGGTGTAGGAACTGCTAAAGTAGTAAGTGTACAGCCTGTGTAAATTTGCTGTCCCCTCAAAATAACTCAAGACACAGCCATTAATGTCTAAACGGTTGGCAACAAAAGAGAGAACATACCTAAGTGGAAATGTCCAAATTGGATCCAAAGCCGGCACTGGGGAGCTACAGCTCATTGAGGGAACCATGAATACCAACATGTACTGTGACATGTACTGAAGCAGGGCATGATCCCGTCACTTCGGAGACTGGGCCGCAGGGCAGTATTCCAACATGATAACGACCCCAAACTCACCTCCAAGGCGACCACTGCCTTGTTAAAGAAGCTGAAGGTAAAGGTGATGGACTGGCCAAGCATGTCACTAGACCTAAACCCTATTGAGCATCTGTGGGGCCTCCAAAAACGGAACAATGTCTCCCATATCCACCAGCCAGGTGATGTCATCATGGAGGAGTGGAAGAGGACTCCAGTGGCAACCTGTGAAGCTCTGATGAACTCCATGCCCATGAGGGTTAAGGCAGTGCTGGAAAATAATGGTGGCCAAACAAAATATAGACATTTCCACTTCGGGGTGTACTCACTTTTGATGCCAACGGTTTAGACATTAATGGCTGTGTGTTGAGTTATTTTGAGGGGACAGCAAATGTACACTGTTATACAGGCTGTACACTTACTACTTTACATTGTAGTAGAGTGTCATTTCTTCAGTGTTGTCACATGAAAAGATATAATTTAATATTTACAAAAATGTGAGGGTGTACTCACTTTTGTGAGATACTGTATATATAAGCTATTTTACAGCCTGTGAATACAATGAGCTGTATCCCCCCCGTTTGGCTCGTACACCCCTGATAATAGAGCACTTGAGTATGTAGAGATGCCTTTTTATCACTATATACTGAACTACAAAATATTAATTTACATCTGTAACAAAGTTATTCAAATCCAACATTCAAATTTGTTAAATTTGTTCAGTATATGGTTCAGTTTTTTCCAATTAATGATGATGATCTTTCATGAGAATGATTACACTGAAAATAGCTATTTTTCTCCTTATCTTTAAGCTAGAGCACATTTCCCAGCAGCTGGACAACTACATGGCTGCTGCAAAACACAAGCTCAAGCTCAGAAGATAACATATAATTTTTTTTTTTTACGTACAATAAGAATATCTTTATATGAACCTTACAGTGACCCTTTAACTCTCCAAATACTTCTGTTGGGAAACTGATGGTTATTTTATTTACAGCTATACAATTTTGACATTTTGAAGCAGAAGACAGGGACCTTTATTATATGCATAAAATATTTCTTCAGAATTCAGTAGTCATGTATAACTGTACTGTCTAAATAGTCTAATTTTCAACACTGTTGTGGTGGGAACAGTCTTTGTGAGTACCTGTGAAAGGCATATGAAGACAAATATCTCTATAACACATATTCACTAACTCCAAGTCTGTGTTGCCGAAGGTGTCTGAGGTTTGGGAAAAAATCAGCAGTGACAGATGGAAGTGCAAAGAGAATTTATTATATGCATGTTAAAATAAAATAAAATAAAGCTTATCCACCAGCTGACAGAACAATATTACATGAAGTTCGCTGTCTCACTTTAAGATGATACGGTATTCAAAACATTTAAAGTATATTATTCGCTTCTTATGAAATGGCAGATATTCTGTATAGTAAAACAGTTATTCTTCCACATATTAAGTTACAACTTGGAGTTGTCACGCCTAATGAATATTGTCAGAAGATATATACATAAGGAAGGATTTATTAAAGAAAAATAAACGTTCTACATAAGAGATCATTTTTTCTGATTAAATAGAATTCCAGCCCAAGGTATTGTGCTTTTTTCTCAGTAAAGGTAATTTTAGGAAGAGCTAAAATTACTCATATTCTAACAGGTTATGTCAATCTCAATTTAAAATATCACAAGGCAGTCACAAGGTGCCAAAATATGAGAAAAAGAGAATTTTGAAGCTGAAAAACCAAATGATGATCTTCACACAGACATAAAAAATATTTCATTCACTTTGTTACAAACAAAAAAACGCATCTATAGTGCTCATCTGTTTGTTAGAAATTATTTATTTTGGCTTCTGCTTTAATTCCTTCAGTTCAGTTATATTATAAGGTTAAAATTAAATAATGATGCACTTTGATATTAAGTTTAAATATTAAATGTCCTTAATTACAATACAAAATCATATAATAAATAAACTGACATTATTTTATAATACTCCAGTGCAGTGCTACACGCAGACAGGTCTCCAGTTTTAGCAATAAGACATATCTTGCCAGTTAGGTTAATTTTGTTATCCTGCAAATCTACTGGCAGAAAGGCACCCGAAGAAAATATGAAGTCTGTTTAATTTGCATACTTTTACTTAGAAAATATAGTGCTTTAGATTTGCTACTAGAGTGTAGAAATCTTGATGCTATAAAACATTTCTTTTTTAGAAGAACAGCATAAGATTAAAATGATGCACTTCCAAATACGTAAATCTTAAGAAATTAGGGGTGGAATAAAATGGTAAATTAAGTTTTGTGTTGTTCTGGAGAAAAGAATTTCAGGCAAAAATGGCAAATCTGAGAATCCTAAATTTTAGGTCTAATATATATTTGAATACATTATTATTTTTTTAATACAAAACCTCCCTTACGCCATAAACTAATGACATTTAGTAAAGGTTTTGGAGCATTTTCATGGGAGAACATGTAAAGATTGGTTTATATAGATTGTATTAGTTTATAGTGCAATGTGTTGTAGCAGGTGCCTCATTTTGGTTAATCTTTTTATTTATTTTTATTGTTGTTTATTATAATTTTATAACCCCAACTATAGTAAACGGGGAAAGTTATAGTTATAAAGGTAGGAGTGAATGCTCCTAGGTATTTATCACAAAAAATCCAGAAAACTAAGAAGACTACAAACAATGATTGGATGTATTAGCATACTGTAAATAGAAAACCAGTAATCATACATAACGTTATGTACAGTGTATACATGTGTGGAAAAAATTGTAATGTCTTCAAAAAAAATATTGTTAAAAAAAAATGTCATTCAAAAAAGATGGTTTAGAGATAAAGGTTTAGTCTAAATAGTGGTTCAGTCCATACAATGTTTTAATTAGGTCATTGTTTTTTTTATATTTTTTCTAAATACTATTTTCTATATAGTTTTTTAATGACCTTATCTCATCAAAGATGTAATTATTTCATTAAAATTGTTGTTAATATTATTAAGAGAATATGAAATCAAGAAAAATATTTTGTTAAAAAAGAAATATAGAATTTGATGACAGATAAGAATAACTGACCAACAAACCCTGCCTATTTTACTATCAATTTAATAACCTTATGTGGCCCTTGACAACAGTCTATGTGCCGGATAGCCATATATTGAAGCCAAATACGCAACACCATTACGCAGTAGAATTTATATTATGTATTTTAGGTTTAGTTCTGCACCCTTCAAATTAATAACTATAATTGTCTTAATAAGGATTACAGCATCTGGAACAATTTATTAAAATAGCACTTTCCATTGAATATTAACAGCCAATTGCAGACTGCATTAGGCTAGCAGTATCTTTCATATCAGTATGAGTTATATTTTAGGTGTTTTTTTATTGAACTGTAAAGTCCAGCAAGCAGGCAATGTTTGGGTAAGAATGTTTCAGGAAAACGGAAATCCAATATGGTTATGGCGAAAAACCACATATTGGCTGGAGATATGTTCAACATCTGTTATAATAATATAGGAGCATTGTGGCAAAATAATTAGACTGCAATGCTAGTGCATTATGTTCTTCCTTCATGTAAATTCAACAAATATACTCAAGAAATATTGGATCCAATAAATTACAAGTACAAACGGACATTTATGTGGTAAAGGATCTGTGGTACGGTACAGTGAACGTAGGAAGAAGCAAGACCTTTTTCATAATGAGATGTTTGTGGAAAATAATCTAAACACATGTAAGTGCATGGGATACATGCAGCCAGATATACCTTCAATAAGAATAATAGGAGTAATAGGAATGTTTTCAAAAAATTTTCAGTTCACTATAAAATATCAAAGATTCTACACTAAATGGAAACTAATATCTACAGGCATTTTAATTTCTCTCTATATATATAAATCTATCTATCTATATATATTTACAATAACAAATAATGGATAATATATGTGGGTCTATATACAGTATCTCTTCCCTAGTTCTATATATATATATATATATATATATATATATATATATACAGTTGACTCTGGCAGAAATTGTGACATTTTTGCATTTATTTTGAAAATATGACTGATCATACAAAAAAAAATTTCTTTTATTGAAGGATAGTGATCATATGAAGCCATTTATGATCACATAGTTGTTTGGCTCCTTTTTAAATCAGACAGAAATCATGCAAATGGCCCTGATCAAAAGTTTGCATAACCATAGTTCTTAATACTGTGTATTGCACCCTTTAGCATCAATGACAGCATGCAGTCTTTTGTAATAGTTAAATATGAGGCCCCTAATTCTTGCAGGTAATATAGCTGCCCATTTGTCTTGGCAAAATGTCTCCAGGTCATGCAAAGTCTTTCGTCGTCCGCACGTTTGAGATCTCTTAAGAGTGGCTCGATGGTATTAAGGTCAGGAGACTGTGATGGCCAGTCTCCTGACTTTTTTCTGCTGTAACCACTGGAGGGTCAACTTGGCTTTGTGCTTAGGGTCATTGTCATGCTGAAAAGTCCAAGAACGTCCCATGCGCAGCCTTCATGCAGAAGAATGCAAATCGGCTGCCAGTATTTTCTGATAACATGCTGCATTCATCTTGCCATCAATTTTCAGAAGATTCCCCATGCCTTTAGAGCTCACACACCCCCATGGTATTCTTTTCACTATAGGCCTTGATGGCCACTCTCCAAACATAGCACTTATGGTTGTGACCATAAAGCTCTATTTTGGTCTTGTCACTCCAAATTACAGTGTGCCAGAAGCTGTGAGGCGTGTCAAGGCATTTTGTAACCAGGCTTTTTTGTGGCATTGGAGCAGTAAAGGCTTCTTTCTGGCAACTCGACTATGGAGCTCATTTTTGTTCAAGTATCATCGTATTGTGCTCTTTGACACAACCACCCTGTCTTTTTCCAGAGCAGCCTGTATTTCTCCTGAGGTTACTTGTGGGTTTTTCATTGTATTACAAACAATTCTTCTGGCAGTTGTGACTGAAATCTTTCTTGGTCTACCTGACCATGGTCTACCTGAATTTTCCACTTCTTAATAAGTAATTGAACAGTATTGACTAGCATTTTCAAGGCTTTGGATATCTTTTTATATCCCTTTCTATCATTCTGAAGTTCCATTACCTTGTTATGCAGGTCTTTTGACAGTTCTTTTCTGCTCCACATGGCTCAGTATCCTGGTCAGTGCATCCATGTGAGAGCTAACAAACTCACTGACTATTTATACACAGACACTAATTGCAATTTAAAGGTGTGGGAAATTACACTTTAATTGCCATTTAGTAAATTAATAGTACATGTGTGCTTGCATTTGAACATCTAAAATAGGTTAAAAGAGTTATTTCCTGCTCAGAGTTCCAGGAAATACAGTTATTGCACTGCATTCTGGGAACCTGGACAGGGCCATACAAATGGCTTCACTCTTTAATCCAATACTATTTTAAACATGGCTCCCTTTTTTGCTTGCTGTATTCACAATTTTAAGCAAAGTCCAGGATGGATTATGTGCAAGTCAGGAAACCTACCCACGGGCAGCTATTTCAAGGTTACTTCCTCTCATCAGCATGGGGCTGGTTCCAAGCGTATGTAATAGATTTTGTGGTGAGGTAGATTACCATAACAATTATTTAATTTATGGTGGGCAGAAGAGCCACAGTAGCCCTCCACCATATATATATATATACTAGCGACTTGCCCGTCAAAATAATTGACAGTAAAATTTGAATACTGGCAATGATGCTTGCCCCCCAATGTGAGCACCTTCGGCGCTCATCGCGAGCCTCTCCCCCTGTCTACTTCATCCCTTGTGTCTCATTTCCCTCCTCCTCTCCCTCCCTTACATCTACTTTCCCAGCTCCTCTCCCTCCCTTGTTTCTCCTTTCCCCTTTCCTTTTGGGCCGCAAACGTGACGACAACTCGCAGTTTGACAAATATATTAGGTTATATATTTGCATATATTATTTATTCATATAAGAAAGGTTGACATCTGGGGACACCTATATGGTGGTAGATGATGGAAACTCAGAAGAATTCATTTTCATGCTATAAATACAAAACATATCTATTACACTAGAGGTTCCCTGTTGCAGTTACAATATTGTATTATTTATAAGTAGACACATTGTACTTGATAATAATATCCCAAATTGAATTTTTTACACAGCAGACGGAAAAAACAACTAATCCATGAAGACTCTCCAAATATGTCTTACCATCAGTAACTTAAAACTGGCCCTTTGAAACAAATGTATTACACTGGTACAATACCATCTTCTAAGACTCAGCTCCAAGCCAGCATCATTATGGCTTGCATTCTCTTGTTTGGACAGAAACACAAGACATCCTATTTAGTCTCCATATTCCCTGACTGTCCCCCCCTTTCCAACAGATATCATAAAACCAATGCATCAGTCTGTGTCCTCTATTCTCTATGCCAGACAGACACAAGACAAGACTGATTTCCAAGCACCAGACTAGATCTACAAAACAGCACCAAAGAGATGTAGAAGGCTTTCTAGAGAACTGAAGACTACAAAAATGTTATTATACTCAATGATTTACACTCTACCTTTCAGTCTTTTCTTGCCTGATCTTCTAACTGGAGCTCTTGTTCTGAACTACACTAACTTTCTCTGTGAATGAAAATGATTTTAAATTATCACCACATTAAGCATTCTAACCTCAAACCCTTGGTAGATTCTCCCACCCAACCACTCTCACTTCTTGAGCCACCTCTGGAGAAAGTCTCACTCACTTGCTGATTTCCTACAAAACAAATACATTTTTCCTTCTTTAATTCTGCTCTCAGCCAAGCTAAACATAACTACTTTCCCTTTGCTTTTTAACACAGGAGTAACCCACATCACCTTTTCCTATATTTAAGTTTTTCCTTAGAACTCCATCAATAAACTGTATCCCTGTTCTAATACACCTCAAGGCTTTGTTGACTTTTTCAAGGCTAAGGTGGATTTATTTAATCAAAGTGATGACAGTGTGTTTTTTTTTTGTTAACCATAGGTAGCAGTGCCTACACACGTATCCATTCTGATACTTTCATCTGTCACAGTAAAGAGGAACCAATCTATTATTTATACTTGCACTGAGATTGACATCTTATCGTCTCATTACAGTCTAACTTTCACTGCCATGTAAAAGCAACAAATGTCAGCAATGATATTCACACAGCTAAAAACATTATGATGTTAATCAATGAATCTATCAATCTATAATGTAAGACTCAGTCTATAACTACCACATAATATTTATAGGAGCTCAAAAAAGTCCCAAGGTAATAGCTAATCAATATGAGAAAGACCTATTCTAATGATGGTAGTGTAGTTTGTATTAGGACCCACTACTTGCCCTCTAACCTATTACAAAAGCCTCTTACTACACTATGCTAGTCTCAATACCCCTAGCATATATCCATTTGTTACAATAATATGCATACATAAAGGGGAAGACAGACAATGCACTGAGACTGACAAAAGTTCAACTGTTCCCAAAATAATATTTTAACAATTCCCAATAATCTATATCATTCACATATATAGTGGTATTAAGTTATAGATAGATAAGTTGGTAAATGTTAAGTCCATTATATATAATGTTGTGGTCCTACATCCTGGAATCCCATCAAACATGTATTGCAAAACAAATAAGTATACTTTACATATAATCAAGTAGCGAGTAGCAAACAAATCAGAGACTGCCGATACCAACCTGACGCACATGTTTCGCGTCCGATTTCCTTTTACCTTATACTCCTATTGCAGTAAACAGCTTAAGTAATTCTGGATGGCGCCCTATAACATTCAAAGCATTTAAAGATATAAATTTTACATTTACAAGCACTACAGACTCTGTAGTGCTTGAGGTGCAACATAGAGCCTATCAAGAATCACATCTCAGAAAACATATTGTTGAGACGTAGTGCCTGATAGGCTAGCACACTACACTGCACAGTATGCCCTACAGAGTCTGTGTCCGTATATGCAATGGGCAGGCCAATGCAAGACCAGTTGTTTGATTTGAGGCAGTACAAACTTAACTTTTATTGCTTCTTAATAATACAAAGTACATACAAGTAAATAAATACATATGTATATTACATACTTATCTATAACCAATTACATAGTGAAAATTGCTTATTGTAATAAAAGGGCACTAATACACCCACCACAGGGAAAGCCACATTGTGCTTGGGGAATAATGTTTTCAACTGCTGAACATTTTCTGAGGATCAGGTTTATTGGGTCTTGTTGTGGCCTATTGTTACATAACTATAATTATGTTTGTTCCTATATAAAGAGCTAAGGCTATGAATTAATAATAACTAATTTCAAGAACAAGTTTTAAATTTTTGAATTGTAAAATGTGATGGGCTGTTAAAGACCAGAGAACTAACTGAGAAAGATTTAGGTGTTACAGATCAAAATATGAGATTATAATGGAAAACATCTGACTAGAAAAAGTAGGCTCCATCAAATCTAATAATGTTTAAAACAAGCGAGATTGTTGTCCAAAGGGGGAGTGTGAAAAGAAAGAGACATGACAAGGCAGGTGTCAGACAGACCGAGCATAGGAGTGAACTGTAACTTCGAGTTCTCTGCCTCCAAGGTGAGGGCTGAGAAAGTTCAAATAATAAATTGGCCTAATTGCAACATAAAGTGCCAAAACCTCTTAAAATAAAAGCAAATGTGTGTCATAAATACTTACAGCAAAAGAATGAAACAAATTGCTCAGTACTAGCATCATATGAGTTTCTGGCCTCTTGACAAGTGATCCCAAATGGCTCTTGAATACCTTTAATTCACTTCTGCTGCTAAAGTGGCTAAATAGTATATTTCTAATACCTCCAAGCACAAGACAGGAACTCATTACTTAACATCTGTATTGTTAATAGCTGGCTACACCAAGCTTTTAAGCCCTCGTCTTGTTTTTTTTAATCATATTTACATCATACACATTTTGAATTTAAACAAGGAGTTGCTAAGTAGCTATTTGTTTGGTGTTACTTGTAAAACATGAAGAACGTATAGCAAATATGTCAATGTGGTTACCAAGAACATTCAGTTTGCCATGTAGGTAGGGCTGCATTTCCCAATAGGCAAACAAGGCAACTGCCTATGGGAGCTCTGCTGACACTTGCTGCTGCCTATTTTATCACTTGTGTGCTCTGAGCTACAAAGGACTAGAGAATATTATTAACAAAAACGCTGTGCCAATAACAAGCAAAGATGCAAATGGAACTAAGAAACTGACAGACTAAAAGAGATAGTGATGGCAACAACGCGGTCTATCACCTAGATAGATTATTTTGGCGTCACAGCTTGTGAAAGTCAAATACACACTGTAGTACATAATATATAGATCCATTTCACAAATCTAAACTGGTTACTGACAAAACATGATGTGCAATTTATCAATTCAATATTTTGTGAGCAAAATGTTTTAAAAATACTTTGATTAGGAATTCTGCCACCATAGTCATTGGGCCAAATTATCTAGTTCTTGGCACACAGCTTACTTGGGGCCTCATTCTATTATCGGCCGTAAATCGGCCGTAAGGCTGCTATTCCTTGCGGGGTTCTGTTAACTCGCAATTCTATTATACGGCCCCGAAAGGATCTCCCCTTACGGCTGGCCGCATATCTTGGAACTGGCCGTAATCTCAGAAATCTTTAAAGTCAAAAATAAATTCAAGACGGCACTGTACAGCTCTGTAAATGCTAGGGATCATATTGGGGGGCATGAGGATTAATAGTAACTCACTCTCAAGCTTGCACATCAGCCAAAATCCGAGTTTACATTAACTGTTGATTTTCCGGCCGCAGCGTGGCCGGGTCTGAGGTGCTCCAAGCACTCTGGACTTTTTACATGGATATTTGACATATGTTAAAAAAATATATATTTTACGGATTTGAGTATAGGGGAAATTTGTGCTATTTTTGCTAACACCTAAAATCACTTTATAGTCTTCAGTAAGCTTTGCAGAGGGTAAGATATGCTCCACTGAAAACTGTAATGTCCTAAGGGCAAAGATGTCATTGTAGCCCTTCAAAGCTTTTCAAAGTCCCTAAAAAGACAGTGTACATGTAACCTAAAAGATTTTCTATGTCTATGCGGTATTGAAAAGTGTCAAATTCTATAGAAAATAATCTTATTATTACATTCCATTTGCATTATCCAAAATACATGCTTACCTAATTAGTATTTTTACTATGCCAGTTTCAAGAGCTTTCTTGAAATCTGCATTTTTAAAAAATATTAAAAAAAATCTTACTTACAGGTTTTAATAGCTTCAATATAAAAGTTACCATTGTATCTAATTCTAGGGCTTGTGGATATCTTTTATGACACAATGAGGTAAAAGTTATATTTGCCAAAATGCTTTCATTTGCGAAGTAGGGGGTTCAGCAATACAGTAAAATTAAAACAACAAATGCATGTGTTCCGGTAATGCAGATCCCAGTATATTTTGGATGGGGATTATATTTGATATCTTAAAAATGGAATTGCTAAGCAGTAAAAAATACAATTCCAAGTACTGTATGTTTCTTTGGGAGGCACACGGAAAGGACTGCAATTTCACATTCTATTCACTTGTGTCTGAAAGTGTTTGTTTAAAAACAGACTGAATTAATTTACTCAGCTATGCTGGGATTGTAAAAATGTGCATACATACAAAGATAATTTATCAGATGTTATATTATATATCGTGCAATCACTCTTAGAGCCTAATAAGTCTTTATAGCGGTGAAAACATTCTCTCATGAGAACACAGTAAATAAAAAGTAAAAACTGACATTTCTGGGTTCAAAAGGATTTGGGATTAAAGATTTTCTATATAAATTCTTGATCAAAGAGCGTAATACAGACAACTTGGGAAAACTGAATGGAATTAAAAATTCCAGCAGAACAAATGCTGTCCACAGCTGACAAGAATTTGATGACTGTGGTGGGTAAAAAGAAACCATTGCCCATTCCAATTAATATTCAATGTGAAACCAATACACTACTCATGTTGCAAAATCAATATCCAAAAACACTCTAAGTACAACCGAAAATAATGTTCATAATGGCTGGATATGGTGTTTTTCTGCATTTCCTTTTTCACATATTTTATTGTGTCCAACGGGCAGTCTGATTGGAAGGATTTAGTGCAACTGTCCACTTAAAAAAAATCAAAAAAAAATCATGAATTTCCAGATTTGAGTGTATTATTCATCTGGATGAAATGCAGACAGGCCTATGATCCTCCTATTGTGATCTATGTCCTGAGCTCTGGAATAGCAGAACCTTTCCTTATCCAACACTACATGCACATTTGTAGCCACAAAACAAATACTTTTCTCTTTCAGCTCCTAACACAACCCCTCAGCTATTTATTCTAAGCTTCTTCATTCACACTCTTTATGACTAGTTGAATATATATATATATATATATATATATATATACAGAATTACATTTTCAAGTAAAGCTCTCCTCTGGTTATATGTGTTCTGCTTTGGTCTGTGCAGTTAACATAGGTTCCTTGAAGTCACAGTCAACATGGGTTTGTCTGTGTGGTGAAAACACACAAACTACATTAGCAAATGATACTGTAATGTGTCTAGATAACTGCTCCTAAAATTAGGATGCTTTACATGTCTAATAGCTGACCCTACGTAGACAAAGTTTTAGCAGATGGTAAAGTTAATTACACTTATCGCTTATATTTTTAAAGAATGCTTGTACAGAGATATACCACATAACATAACTTTAATATACACACATATATATATATATATATATATTTATCTATATACCAGGAAATTGGCCGTCAAAAATTTCATTTCATTGCGAGCCCCACGCTGAGAGCTTTTGGGTCCATTTGACCCCGCGCTGAGAGCCTTTGCTGCTCATCGCATGGCTCGCAATTTGCGTCTTTGGTGCTCATTGCGACCCTTTCCTCCCGCTCATTGCAGTGTTCGTTAACCTGAATGTTTTGTGCTTGGGAATGCCATGTGTCTCTTTCCAGCATCTCCCCCCTGTCCCTTCCCCTGTGTGTTTCTCCTCTGTGTGTTTGCGCTGAAGGCGGTTTGTTTTATTTCCCACGTGCCTGGCGTTGTTGGTGTGTTACTGTCTTTGCTGTTGTGTATTTTCTAAGTCCCGCGTGCCTGGCTTTGCTCAGCCTCGTTTTCATGCAGTTTCAGAATTCAGAACCTAACTCCCGGGCTTCCTGGCTCTTCCCATGTGCTGTGTGTGAGTGTGCTATAATTTTTGTAAAATTATTTTGTTTGTTTTTCGGGTTTTTAGAGTTACGTGCTTGGCTCGCAGCTGCAACCCTCGAGGTTGCGTGCCTCAACTGCTCGCCTTGCTTTGTGCGGCTCGCAGTCGCGAGGCTGACTGTGCAATGAGCACTTTTGATGCTCATTGCAGCCTAAGTTGTGCAAGCGTCGACGGCTCACCTCGCAGGCGTCCGTGCAAGGGAGGCAAAAGCGTGACCTACATCGCAAAATTTACATACACTGACAACTATATATGTGATATATATATATATATATATATATATATATATATATATTGTATACATATGGTACATTTCTCTACACTCTACCACAAAAGCTATGCAGAAGTTAGTCAGCTTGAGGGAAGGTTCTCTACAGTTTGTAAAAGATGGGAGGAGATCACCTTATTCCTTAACCCTAATAAATTGAAAACGTAGTTCATAGTGATTTTTACTACTTAACACTTACGTACTTATAAAATATGCATTCTTAAATGGAATATCAGACCATTCATGGGTGTCTTAGATCCAACATATTTGTGAAAATATTAATTATTTGTAATTTGAAAAGCTGTACATTGAGAGCTAAAAGGTAATGCCTTTTTATTCTCCTCAGATGACAAGATCATTCCAAATCCCCATACTTCTTGTTGACTCCCTTCAGTCTCTACATTGGAGGTTTATAATGAACAGTAAATAGAGAGTAATAAAAGAGCCATACTATTTTCAGATGTTGTAAAGCATTATTGAAGATGCCCAAATATTAACCCAGCACAGTCTCTTTGGCATGCAGTGAAGCGCTGCATTCATCCATTGGCCAAGGCTTACAATAAAGAGTGCTTAGTGGAAGGCATCCAGAATTTGTTTTGGGAAAGCCTCTAGGTCAGTAAATTAACTTTATGCAGGAGATTTTCTCAGCTGTTACTCTAAGCTACAATGTACCATTGAGAATGCTAATGAAAACAGAGTGGGCCACAAAGAACAATGGGAATGTTCTGACACGTGCACTGTACAAAGACCCATTTTCATATTACTGTATAGTACCTCTATTGTAACTTAGAAATGAAATCCTCAAAGGCTAAATGTATATATACATGCTTTCCCAAATCCCCCAAAAACACCATTGGCTTCTGCAGGGACATTTTTTTAAATATTGCATTAGAAAATAATTGTAAAAGATTTGATTATCTGTAAGATTCTGCAGCACTGATATAAAGTATTCATACCTAGGCCAAGAATTCCCAGTACATTTTCTGGGGGGAGTAGGCTGTCTGAGTTGCCAGTGCACTGCCATGGAATAATCTTAATAGCCACAGAAATACCTACATGTAAAGACAATATCTAACATTGTACACTATAACATATTGTAACATAAATGAATAAACACACACATGTGCATGTATGCCAGTCTTATGTTGTACCCATATCAAGGAGAAGGAGTAACTAGGGGGTGGGTGCACATGATTATGAAAGAGCATAGCACAGTATACAATTACAATACATCTCTAATTTGCAGAATTATGTATTTTGTATTTTCATGGAAGGTAACAAAGATACCATAGAAGAAATGGGAGCTAATGTGCAATTTCAAGAGGGCACCATCATCCAGATGTTATTGGGTTATTTGAAGCTGCAATTACTCTTTCTACAGCAAAATAAATAGAAAACAACATTTGTAGTCTCAGAAAAGCCATTCACAGCTTTTATCACACTTAGTGAAACTGGCCATAGCATATATATATTTTAATAGGCAGGAATGATATTATACAGTTGCATCCTTACAGGGAATCGGAAACAAAGTTAGGGTATATAGGTGTGGGTAACACTGCTATGCATGATTACTCGCAAATTAACATGAGTCCATCCATCCACAATGATGGTTCAAATTCACAATGTCCTCAAAATCACAAAGCGATTCCTTGATCAATGCCCTAAGTTCATTGAAACTCACTGCATATGTCAATTAAAAGACAGTGTTAATGACTGTTCAGCCCAGTGTTAAAAAAAAAATTGCAGTCCTTTCGATGTTCCTCCCAGAGAAACATACAGTACTTGGAACTATATTTTTTCAATTGCAATTCTCTTTTTTTAGGATATCAAATATTAAACACATCCAAAATATTCTGGGTCTGTGAATTTGTTGTTTTAGTTTTACTGTATTACTGAACCCCCTGCTATGCAACTGAAAGTATTTTGGCAGATATGACTGTTACTTCAATGTGTCATAAAATCTATCCACAGGTCCTGGAATTATATGATCTACATAGAGAAGGAGGGTGGATGGCGGCTATATTATAACTATAAGAGTATGGGCTCAAGTGAAGTGGACACTGAAGACCTTCTATTATGGGATCCAGTTGACTAACATTTCATGTTTTTTATTTAAAAAGTCTTAAAAATCTTATACATCATGGAAAAATGTGGATAGCTAGCCATGCTTAAAGATAGGATTATCCACCAAAGGATGCCATTGACAACAAAGAGTGCAGTAGTGCAGGGGTGGGCAAGTTTGGTCTTGGAGAGCCCCACACACAGGATTTGATTATATCCCTGCTGCCTACAGGTGAGTGTGTAGTTCCAGGACCAGGCTTGCCCACCCCTGCAGTAGTATATATAGGGCCTCATTCTATTATCGGCCGCAGCCGTTGCGGGGCCGCAAGGACCGGCCGCAAGCTATTCTGCTATTCTATTCCCTTACGGCCGGGGATTCCGGCAGGCTTGCGGCCGGTGCCTTGCTATCTCTTGCAGCCGCTCGCGCCGGAGGAAAGCCTTTGATCTAAAACGGCCGCAAGAGATTTGCAATTCAATTGCTCCGGGAAACCTCTCTGCAAGGCTAAAAGCGAGCCGCAGCTTACTTGCAGGAAAGAGGTCTCGCTAGCACCAATTAAGCACATAAAATAGCTCAAATAAAGCCATCCTGCACTTTGAGAAGACTATAAAGGGATTTTAGGTGTTAGAAAAAATAGCACATAATTATCCTGTACTCAAATCCGTAAAATATTTAATTTTTAATATCCGTAAAATATCCATGTAAAAAGTCCAGAGTGCTTGGAGCATTTCAGACACACCCACGCCGCAGCCGGAAAATAAACAGTTAATTTGAACTCGGGTTTGGGCAGATGTGCAAGCTTGAGAGTGGGTTCCTTTTAATCCTCATGTCCCCCAATATGATCCCTAGCATTTACAGAGCTGTACAGTGCAGGCTTGAATTTATTTTTCAGTTTTTATATTTCACAGATTACGGCCGGTTCCAAGATATGCGGCCGGCCGTAAAAGGAGATCCTTGCGGGGCCGTATAATAGAATCGCAAGTTAACTGAACCCCCGCAAGGAATCGCAGCCTTACGGCCGATTTACGGCCGATAATAGAATGAGGCCCTTAGTGTGGATCTATACTCCAGTACACAAACATTTAATTCAGCGTACAGTACAAACAATAGAAAAGTTCTATGTGTGGTTTTATTGTCTTAAGAAATGTTGATATAGTTGTTTCAATTTTAAAAATAATAAATCTAATTAAAAAATGTCCCCTTTGTAGAAAAGTAACAAAAAACTCTAAAAAAACTAAAATATTAAAATAAATGTCTAAATACAAAGAAATCGAATAAAGTAGTTTAAGTCCAAAATATAAATGAAACAGATATCATAAAACAAACTGCAGTTTAATTAGAAAATTAGAAGATAAATTGCCAGATTATTAATCAAGTTAAAAATCATAAAACAAAGTTAACTGTCCTCAGTAAGAAAGATGTACTAAGTGTATTAATATTTAAATATCACTCAATTTATGTGATCCCAAATGTATGGTTTATGTTCATATTTGGAATATGAAATGTGTGTTATTGAGTATGTAAGAAGGTCCTTTAGGATATTAGAGATGAAACTATGTATAAACTATGTAGTTGTACAAAATGATAATTCTTAAAACAATGCTGAATTAAGATTAATGCTACACATTCTTCTAGCGCCTCCAAATTCCTTCACCTGCGAAATCGCTACAGCTATAGCTGCATGACTTGGCTTCTTGAAATTAATAAAATACTGCAACAAATTTGTTCACTCATGTATTTAAAATGGAAGATTAAGCTTAAATTGTTTTATTGAATTAATATATATATATATATATACACACATATTCATTCACATTTGTCTATGGAGTCATTTATTGTTATAAGAGAATCAGGTATTGTGATCTGCTGAAGAAAACCAAAATAATGAATCAAACTTTGAGAAATTCCATGTACAGAGCAGAATTCTACTGTGTCAGTGTCACAAGTAACAGTGAAAAAATATATATTATGGCATCTCGATCTTCCATCTCCATCTTACCAGCAAAGATCAATTAAACACATACTAGAATATTTCAGAATTAAAAAGAAGAAACTGAACTATTTTCTTTTTAATCTAATGTTTGTATATAGATGATCCTTTTGTCCCCTCCCTCCGACTCAGAGGAAGACATTTTAATACTGTATTGAGTTTTTTTTTAATACAAAGAATGTTTTTTTCTTTATATTTTTTAAATTCTGAGTCTATAACATGCAAAAATGCTGATACTACAATTTGTTAAAAATTGAGTTGTTTATAATTATTCTCTATGTTGTTTGTACAACTGAACAGAATGAAACTGGGTAATTCTTTCGGAAACTGGTTACATCGCAATTGGGTACTGTCATAGTAAGAGTCTGGGTACAGCACTCTAACATACTAGTTTTATGGGATCACAGTAATGTTCCCACAACATAGCTTTTGTGTCCATGCTTGCTATTTGTTCATTGTCCTCACTTATGTCAATAGCAACTAACTAAACTCTTGTAATGATGTACAGCACTCTACAGAAAGTATTTTTTCACTAAAGCAAAATGCTCAAAGGAAGAAATTTTGACCCCTGTTCTTCAAAAGTGAAGGTATTTTAGGCACCAAATAAACACAGGATCTATAGCTCTGCACTTGCAAAATAAATACAGGTTTTCTGTTCTCTAAACATTCTTTGACTCCTTCACCTCTTGACCGGCCGTTTTCCAAAGAAACCTCAGATTAATATTATTTCAGAAAGAATTTCTGAACCACGGGTTGTTCAGTTTAAAGAGGGTAGGAATGTGTGTCACAGACTTTCATCAGATTTGGTACCATTACATACTTTAAAATTGTACACTGGCCAAGAGTAGCTAAGGAGGAGAGAACCTTGCAGAACCTCAAGGGTCATGCAACCTAGCTTAGGACTTCAATGTGGATCATCACCTTTCTTTGTTTTCTACAATGTAGGCAAAATAAGTCCTGAATGGAAACATCCTTAGTGAAAAATGGTGATGATTGATCAACACAATAAGCATTTCAGTTCAGAGTGAAGGTTTACCCTGTTTCCAGCACTCCTTTAGATGATTTAAATCCAGAATAACTATGTGTATGAAAACATCAAACATTTTGAGGTATCTACCATCATCTGTAAATTATTTTATGACATCTCTTAAAAAAAGCATGTTTCTCTGTTCAAATGGTATAATAACATTTACAATGCATTCAAATATGCTTTCCTTCTGTAATATATAATATTTATTCCCCACCTTCTTTCTGTGAAGTTCAAGAACCACTGTTAAAATGAAAGTATGTGTATACCAATACTTGATTATAATGTTTTAAACATTGTAATACTAGCAGTTATAATTTCAAGATCTTTCTATATGTCTCTGCCCGTTTCACTGTGCCGCTTAGCTCTGCCTCTTTGCATATTTAGGGGCAGACCATCTGCAGACTTCCTGCGCTCATGTGTCTCACTGGTGTAGATCTGAGATTTTTATAGGATACTTAAGCGATAATTTAACAGCCATTATTGTTATAGTACTGTAGTCTTTTAAGAGGTACTTAGTTCCCTACAAATTTTTCCAGGCCCAAAATACTTTTTAAAAATAATGTCAAGTTTCAGAATCCATGTTTATTTTGTATATATAAACCAAAGTATTGTATCAAGATGGAATTAAAAAGGGGGAAGGGAGAAGATTACATAGTGTCATATCCAGGGAATAAACACAGTTTAACAAATAGTTTATTTAATCATTTGGAACATTTATCATAGATAAATAGTGCACCTTAATGAAGCCTTGAGGACCAGAAAGACAGATACAGAAATAATGGTTCTGACTCATATTTACCTATTTATTACTTCTGTGTCTTAAGGTCGTTTTGTTATCATTTTATCCTAAAACCATTCTTTGGACTGTCTCTAATTTATTATAGTCTTCACAAGATAAGGACTCAATTAAACCAATAAAGAAAGCTGATCAATAAAACTCTCAACAATCTAGTAAATGACTAAGACCTCTGTTGAAGTTATAAAAATCAAATTTGAATATATTTACCAATAACAATTATAAAAAAAAACAACTGTAATACAACTGTAACAGTAAATGTTTTATTGTAATTCCTGGACTGTTAAATAGTAGATACCCTATTGTAATGTTGCAGTTATATATAATAGTGCCGTTTCTTTATTTAGGAAATTCAGTTGTTGAATTTTAAATTCAGGAACAGAAGCATTTTGGACATTGCTATCCAAGAATGCCATCCCACAAACCTCAATATTTTCCTATTTTTTTTATTATTATTTCAAAATTCCTTCAAACCAAAACAGTAGGAAAAACATGGCCTGGCACTCCTGCCCCTTATTCTGGATATTAGGCCCACAAAGACTTTTACAGATGGTCTTGCTTTTTCTTTTTTATCTGAAAATTTATAGTTGCAGCATTTGTGTTTAAAATGTTTACAAATCACCATAGGTTACAAGATGTGGTTGAACAAAGGAAGAGGGATAATCGGTTTCCTGGTATTATAGAAATATGTGTTTCCTATTTTTTTAAGCAGTTCAATTTTTATATTGAGATTTTTACATGAAAAAGGAAAAGTTTCAACCAAACCACATTCACAACACTCTTACTGAAGTGACATGGCTGCCATAACGACAATAAATCCGTCTGGCTTTTGGATGTGTTTCTAGCATGACTACTAATGTGGTAATGGCTTATTTGTAGCAGTTAACACTTTATATTCATGCAAATATTAAAGTAACCATGTGCTAGAAGTATTGCACTTGGGGCAATTTAGGGGCATATTAGGCATTTGCATTAATTAAACCCATTGTTATGATATTGCATTGTGCAGCATTGGGTTGTCAGTTATTTTCTAAAATAATTTAATACAAGCAACACACAGTAATATACATAATGTCACAGTGCTGTGCCAAAACTGCTATTGTCTCATTATAAAAAAATGTTTTCTAATATAATCAATATTTGCTCAGGATTCTATACAAATGCATAATCAGTTTCTTGCATTTTCCGTGAATTCTATAAATTGACGTCTACTCTCAAAAGTTCATGGGACAATAATGGCTAAAATAGCGCATTGTCAGTCCACACTAAGTATAATGACCACTCCTTAGTTCAAATGTTCTTAGGATTATTTTATGCACATCTTCATTCTGTCTCTTTGACACACTATTCCAGACAGCTTTCTAAATATCTAAACATCTATGTAAAAGTATAATTACTTTCTACCTCTTGCTCTCCAATAAAAAAGATACCAGAATGCCCAATTTGTTCCCATGTGTTAACTTCCCATTACCCAAATATTTATCTTCACACATTACATTGTCTTTTTTATTTTCTGGCTCTTCTCAAATATGATCATATTACCTACAGTTTAAGATCCAAACATTTACATTTACAGATTTCCTTCACCACAACAATATCTTAAGGTAACCACCTTCTCCCAATGCCTTAGACTTGTTTCACATGACTCTGTTTCATTTATCATATTTAATTATTCACAAACTTGTGCTGTTCTAAACTATATTGGTATTTCAAAACTACATTAGCGAAATGTTAATTTTCCCATTAATTCAGAGACTACTGCAACCATCTGGTAATTCACCTCTCTCATAGCTCACTCAAAAACATCAAATTAATACACTTCTCTCTATCAGCCTCATTCAATTCGGGTCCGTAACTCCATTGCAGATAGTTGCGGGCTCCAGTAGGTCTACTTTTACACTACTATTCAATTGGCAGGGCCAGAAAGTTAGTCGCAAGAATCGGAAACCATGCTCTCGGCAGTAGCATTTGCGGGCTGGAACATAATTGCGGACGCAAGCTGTAACTCGTGGTTCAAGTCTGTAAGATCAGAGCACTTTAAATGCAAATATAAATTCAATCCAGCACTGTAAATGATTGGGAACACAATGGTTGACATTAGAATTAAAAGCACAACATTCTCAAGCTTGCACATTGCCAAAATATAATACTTTATTTCATGTTTAATTTCAGTCCAAAGTCCTGAATGACCTCCAACCCTGTAACGTAGGATTTTGGAATCCAACCTCCATTTTTTTTCTTAGTCCTAAGGGCTTGAATAACGAGTTCCGGTCTTGGAAGTCATTCAAGCCCGTAGGACGGATGGAAATTATACATGAAATAAAGTATTTTATTTTGGTGATGTGCAAGCTTGAGAATGTTGTGCTTTTAATTCTAATGTCATCCATTGTGTTCCCCATCATTTACAGTGCTGGATTGAATTTATATTTGATTTTAAAATGCTCCGATTTGTAATTAAGCCCTTTGCGAGACCTCCTTAGTCCCAGTAACCTGTGGTTTAATTTTGGCAATCTGTGGGCTTCGCAAGGGAAAATCGGAGTAATTGAATATCAATTTGTGATTTTAGCGGCCGTGAAAGATCAAAGGCTTGGAGGGAAGTAACTTGCGATTTTAAGAATCGCAATGGTTCGCAGCTCGTAGCAAGTAACCCGATTGGAGCCCGCAAACAGAAGGCAAATAATTAACAATGTAGCTTGCGACCTCCAATTGCGAGCCTGTATCTCAAAATCGCAGCAATTGAATAAGGCTGTATGTGTCCACACAATAACTCTTAATATTTCACAAATCACTTATACTATTTTGGTTTCATTAGTGTTTAATAATACTGAATACTTCTTATCTCCAAAAACTCCCCTGCTCTTCAAGAGTGAAGGTATGTAAGATACCAAATAAACACACGATCTATAACTCTGAAAAAAATAAATACAGCCTTTCAGATTAATATTATTTCAGAAAGAACTTCTGAAACACTGATTTCTCATTTTAAAAAGGGTAGGAATATTTGACACAAACTTTAATCAGATTGGCCAAGAGCTGCTAAGGAGGAGCAAACCTTACAGAACCATTCAACCTGGCTTAGGACTTCAACATGAGTTTACATTTATATTTGTTTGCAACAATTTAGGCTATACATCCTGATGTACAGTTTCTGACCCATTCTCATTGAGAACACCCCAAACACTACCAGCATCTTCAGCACCATCCCGTGCCCCAGAAAAGGTTAGCACAAATGTGAGAAAATATATTATTTTTCTTTGGAGTCTACTTTGGAGTGCAGTTTTATTTTAGTGTGGAGATTTCAGTATAAATTATGTTCTCAAACCACCAACCTATCAATTCATGACAAAATGCCCATTAGCAAAACTAGTCACTTCCATCCATATTTCTGACTTGAAAGCATATTGGATATTATGCCCATAAATGTCAAAAACATGTTATGGTGTTTAAAAACTTTAAGACTGTCTTATTCACTTGTAGTTTATTTGTCACTCTAATCTATATCTGTCATAGGCATTTATCTATACACAGATCATCATGTATGTCTCATAAATAGACTATGCAAACATCTGGATAAGATTGAAAATCACAAAAACCAAATGTTCTGTATAGGAAGAAAGTAAGCAGAATGACTGATCTCTCAATCCTTAAAGTCACAGTAGTGCTTACTCAACAAAGTTAATTAACTGTTTACGTTAAACTGAATTTACAAAACTAAACAATATTCATGCAAGTTTGTATGTTGTGAAATTAGCAGTGATTGCTTTATGTGCAATCAGACTTGCCCTAGGTGTTCAGTTAGAAAGGCCTGTCATTGATCCCACTATTTAGACATTTGAAATATGTTATTTTACAGCTCTGTGTAGATAAAGTTCATGGGGTGAAAAATTATGTACATTACAGTAATTGGCGTTGGTAAACATGTATATAAATGCTGGAAAATTTCTACATGAGCAGTTTCATTATAACATGTTAAAATTAATTTCAGTGGCTTTTATTTTACTTTAAACACTTGGGGCCTCATTCTATTATCGGCCGTAAATCGGCCGTAAGGCTGCGATTCCTTGCGGGGGTTCAGTTAACTCGCGATTCTATTATACGGCCCGCAAGGATCTCCTTTTACGGCCGGCCGCATATCTTGGAACCGGCCGTAATCTCAGAAATCTAAAAACTCAAAAATAAATTCAAGCCTGCACTGTACAGCTCTGTAAATGCTAGGGATCATATTGGGGGACATGAGGATTAAAAGAAACCCACTCTCAAGCTTGCACATCTGCCCAAACCCGAGTTCAAATTAACTGTTTATTTTCCGGCTGCGGCGTGGGTGTGTCTGAAGTGCTCCAAGCCCTCTGGACTTTTTACATGGATATTTTACGGATATTAAAAATAAAATATTTTACGGATTTGAGTACAGGATAATTATGTGCTATTTTTTCTAACACCTAAAATCCCTTTATAGTCTTCTCAAAGAGCAGGATGGCTTTATTTGGGCTATTTTATGTGCTTAATTGGTGCTAGCGAGACCTCTTTCCTGCAAGTAAGCTGCGGCTCGCTTTTAGCCTTGCAGAGAGGTTTCCCGGAGCAATTGAATTGCAAATCTCTTGCGGCCGTTTTAGATCAAAGGCTTTCCTCCGGCGCGAGCGGCCGCAAGAGATAGCAAGGCACCGGCCGCAAGCCTGCCGGAATCCCCGGCCGTAAGGGAATAGAATAGCCGAATAGCTTGCGGCCGGTCCTTGCGGCCCCGCAACGGCTGCGGCCGCTAATAGAATGAGGCCCTTAGACCCCTATTCAATTGCAAATTTTGAAATTTGCTACGATTACAGACTGATTCAATTGAACAAGCCTGCAATTTAAGGGCCAAAAGAAGAAACCATGAACCATGGAATCATAAGTAGCATTTCAGAGAGTGATCAGGATCAATTAAGCAAGGCCCTAACTACTGATTTAGACACAGCGAATAGTAAATGAGACCATCATTATGTCAGTAAAACATGGAGGTTACACATCTATCAATTAGCGTTTAGAGGTCCGATATGCGATCAGACTTGCAATCCGGCAATGTACAAAATAATAAAAATGAATGGCGATACTGTTCTAGTCCATGTGGGTGCCTGATATATATTAACTCATTGATTCCCGAGATTGATATGACACGAAAAAACATAAAACATAATCATTTTTAATTGCAGATGTGTGAGCATGAGACTGTTGTGCAATTAATTCTAATGTCTTTCATCGCTTTCCCCATCTTTTAAAGTGCAGTGTTGATTTTTTATTTGCATTTATAGTGCAACGGACAGGTGTTTAACCCCCTTGCGAGTCCTATCTGGTACCAGTAGGATTTTTTTCTACATTTGCCTTTTACAGGTGTGAGAACATTTGCGGGCTTGAGGAATTGTAGCAATTGAATTGTGATTTGGGATTGTAACATTTACAGGCTTGAAAGATTAAAGGTTTAGCTGGGTCGGAGTTACGATTTTAACAATCGCAGGAATTTTGAGCTTCGAAAAGACACCGATTGAATAGCAAATTAGTTTATAAGCTCCATTATGAGCTCCAGTAACTTACAATTGCTCAATTGAATAGGGGCCTTAATATATTAGATTTCCGTAAACAGAGTTTGTTGATTTAGACTGCTCAAAGCAAGAGGTGAGAGATAGGCTGCATTGGGTTTATAGGCGGTTATCAAACTGAAATAGGGAGGTTACTTGAGGGGGTAATATATGACAAGAACAGGTAGACGGTGGGAAAGAGAATGAGATGGAGGCAAATTAAACATTGGTAAGTTTTTTACAAAGACTAGTGAATGGTGAACTAAACACTAACAAATAGTAAATGTGCCTTGCATATTTTGGGTTAGAAGTTTGTTCAGTATGTGCCACATTTATCAGGATTCAACTGACCTTTTCGGGTGTGACTAGACTAATGAGCCATAGGATTTTACCCAGGAGAAACATCCCTCCTGCCTCTCAAGCCCTCTTTTTTTTAAGGTTTTATTGAACTTTGTCCTCTCTTTTACTCCTCACATACAATCAATAATAATATCATGTAGTTTTCACCTAAATAAAAATCTCCAGAACATGACACTATCCAACAAAAATATAACATGCCTTGACTACTGTAACTCAACCCTTGTTGCCCTCTACTCCAATCCATAATAAATGCGTCCACACTCTGCTAGACTCATCACCATCACTAAATGGTCGATTCCTGCAGCACCATGTAGTCACACCATTGGCTTCCCATATCCCGGGAATCCAATTTAAAAACCTGTCCCAAACATGTGAAGTATTTAACAACAGGGCACCACCTTATGTCTTTACCTCTGCTAATGACCTCCTTGCTTCGTCCTTTCATACCCATCTTCAGGACTTTTCTTGAGATGCAACTACTCTATGGAACACCTTGCCTTGCTCCGTCAGGCTACCTTCCTGCCTCCAAGCCTTCAAAAACTCACTAAAAATGCATCTTTTTAAAGAGGCTTACCACCTTCAGCTTCAACATGCATAAAATGCATACTTTACCAAATTGCTCTCACACAACCTAAAGTAAAACACGAAGCCACCTCCATGTGCAGCAGCCTACTAACTTGATCATTGCCATCATCCGGCATCCTCCTGTCTCACATCCTAATCTTACCTTGACAATTGTAAACTCAAAAAGATCTCAGTTGTTTTGCTGTCTTACTAACCCTTTTTCCACTTTCTCCTTCTTCACATTTCAGCTTGCAAGGTACATGGATACCTTGATCTCTAAATTTATAAATGACGATTTCAAGATCCCCAGTTGTGACTTACAATGCAATTAAGAATTGTCAGCTACTACTATGAAATGTGACCTGACATGAGACACTAAAAATGCGTAGTTTCAGAACATGATTTCATTAACATAAGAATACAGATGGAATCAAAATGAATTTTCATCTGGTGTTGTGGTTGGATGGGTTACAAGACAATATAATCATTGACAAAGGTGAAATCAGTCCAATGGACTGGAAGTAATTTACAGTCAGTGGAAAACAGTAATTAAGTCTTTCTGGCAGATGCGTAGAATGGAAGTTTGTATAGCTCTCAGTGTCCTCCATACACACCACCTTGAGCGTCACAGAATTGTTTTTGAAGGTTTTACTGTTCTCAGGATTTGAGTGGATAATGGAGATCCTTTATGTTTGTTGATGGAATTCTCAACAGCTGTGTTCAGACACTGATTTTATTTGCCTTAGAATTTGGCTGTGAAACCCTTACAGAGAATTAACTAAAGTCACACAGCTGCACCTTCAAGTAAGGGATGGATGAGAGAGCCCAGTTACTTTAGATATAATATTATTATTTTATTTAGTAGTTCAGATAGCGGATGAGATAGTCTTCATGCACCAGAAATCCTTAAAAAACTATATCCCGAACATATGTGCAGAAAGTAAAAAAAAAATATTTGCCATTATTCTTTATTGTGGGGATACATTTGCTAACCCAACTTCTTTCAGCTTCTGTCTAAACAGGGTGTGTCTTTATAAACTAATGAAACATTCCAAAAGGCCTAATTAAAACAGTGGCATTTGTTTATGTCACTTTCCCATTGTGCAAATATACCGTAGGCTTTGTACTTATGTAATCAGAGTCTACTCCCACCTCAGGATGTTTGTCAGTAGAAACTAAAATTGTAGATTTCACAGTAGCATAATATATATATATATATATATATATATATATATATATATATATATATATAGTGACAAAGTCTCCCCAGAGATTGGTGAACCCCACAAATTTGTAATGAAGATGATCGGGGTTAACTCCTGCTGCAGCTCTTATTAGCTCAGGTGTGTTTAGCCTCAAACAGTCACATAGAGAAATACCTGTGGCCCACCAGTTAAGCTCTGGCAGTGATTAAGAGCCTCTGGGTAAGCTACCATTTTGGACTATGGTCTGTGTGACTAAAAGATATTGAGTATTGAGCATCAAGTTACCTGAGTGGAACTGTACAGAGAAGAGTTTGCCTAAGAAGAAGTGCAAACAGAAAGTTTGGAGACAGAGGAAAACAGTGACCTGTGTGGAACTACAAAAAAAGATAGTGATAGAATTTGCAAGCAGAGGATTTGTCAGCAGAGTTTGCCTAAAAAGAGCTGCAAACAAGTAAGACAAACAGAGAGACTAGTGTACTGACATTTTGGAGCTGCCAAAGGCACTGACAGAGGCACTAAATGAGAAAAGGTACCACAGTCATGGTTTTGACTTTTCATTGCAGTAATATAAGAACTGCAATATCAAATGGTTTCTGGGTGGAGCATTTGGAGTGAAGTGTGGAGCTTTTATTACTACAAACAATGGAAGAAGTTCTTGCATTATCAAAGACGGTAATCGTACATTTTGTGTTTTTTTTCTCCTGTGGCAGACAAGCTGCCCAGGCACAGAGTTATTCAGTTCGTAAATGATTTTTAGTTTCATTTCAAACACAGAAAATAAGGGAGCTGATGATGGCAGATTGTCACAATATATATATAAAACTAGGACAGGGATACAGATATCAGCCAGAAGTTAGTTGCCATAGATGCAAAATACTGATCCAGCGATCGAATACCTGTAAAATTTATGGAGTATGCCAAACCCACAAATTCTTATAGAGCTCTTGTTGCACTTTCAGTTACAGATTGCCAGCTCAGGCATTAATACAATAACCTGAAAGTACCAGAGTTGTAATCTGGTTTACATCTAGAATAAAACATTATGTTCACACTTTGTTGTGGGAATACCATGATCCCTAAAATTCACCAGTATTCAAGACTGTAAAAATCACTGCCCAGGACAGATGTGACGTTACCTTGTCATGATTAACTATCGCTGCACTATTCCCAACAATCATTATTAAATACATTTATTTGTACTCATTCCCAAATTCCATCGCCTTGAGTAAGATGTTTGCAGTTTTCACTTCCCCCCATTTTGGAAGAACATATCAGGTCTCCAGAGTACTTACTGCACTGTGTTACTTTATTCACAACTGTTTTACAAATGAGTTTCTCTTAGTAGAGCAACACATGGGAAACACTGTGTGAATTTAATATCAGAGTAATAATAGCACCAAAGAATGTTGGAACTACCATGCCTCTGTTTATGAGAAGCTGGGACAATGGGAAAATATATGAGAGGAAGGATGGTAAAGTATCATGTATTGTAAAAAAAGAGATGGAAAAATGTATAAATTAGTGCATATAAAAGGTTTTCTAATGCAAATGAACATCTTTCCTCAATTTGCAGTTTTCATAAAAGTTAAACTGTTAAAGATATCAATGGCAGACAAAAAGGCCTCCATTCAATTGAGCAAATGTTAGTTACTGGAGCCCGTAATGTAGCCTGTAAAATAATTTGCTATTCAATTGGCGTCTTTTAGCTACCTGCCAACGATTTGCGGGTTGCAGGCTTAAAATCCCCGCAGTTATCAAAATCGTAACTTCGACCCAGCTAAGCCTTTGATCTATCAATCCCGTAAATTTTACAATTGGAAATCGCTATTCAATTGCTACAATTCCTCAAGCCTGCAATTGTTTTCACACCTTCAAATCCTACTTGTACCAGATAGGACTTACCTGTTCGTAGCACTGTAGAAGCTAAACGAAAAAGCAATACTGCAATTTAAAAGATGGGGATAGCGATGACAGACATGTAATTGCACAACAGTCTCAGGCTTGCAAATCTGCAGTCAAAAATATATATTTTTTACGTTTCATTTCTGTGTTATATCAATCTCGGTAATCAAGGAGTTAATATATACCAGGTCACCCACATGGACTAGAACAGTATCGTCATTCATTTTTATTATTTTGTACATTGTTGGATTGCGAGTCCGATCGCATTCCGGACTTCTAAACGTTAATTGATTGATGTTTAACTTCCATGTTTAACTGACGTCATGATGCCGGTCTCATTTACTATTGGCTGTTTGTAAATCGGTAGTTACGGCCTTGGTTAATTGATCATGAAATCTCTCTGAAATGCTACTTACGGGTGCATGGTTTATGGTTTAGGCTTTCAGCCAGGTAGCTGCGGGCTTGATCAATTTAATCACTCTGTAACTGTTGCAAATTTCAAGCTAACTGCTGGCTTGCAACTGAATAGAGGAAGAGGTTTTGTAATATTTTCAGTCTAAATGTTGACACAGTAAAGAAAAACAAATCAAAATGTGTTAAATGGTGAGCCACTAGTACTCAGAAATTACAAATGACAATCAACTCATGTATGTTGAACATATGTGAATTTAATATCTGCATATTAAAACATGAACAAGTGAGATGTCTATGAAAAGTTATTGTTCTTGAGATTGTTCAACAGTGCAGTTGTTTGAAAACTATACGGTGGTGGAG
Organism: Discoglossus pictus; assembly: GCA_027410445.1. Classification (NCBI taxonomy): domain Eukaryota; kingdom Metazoa; phylum Chordata; class Amphibia; order Anura; family Alytidae; genus Discoglossus; species Discoglossus pictus. The sequence continues at coordinate 195,285,499 of CM050167.1, forward strand.
TGCACCCAAAACATCTGTAGATCACAAGTGATGACTAGAAGTTGTCAGAGTGAGAGGCTGCGTACCATGTTCAACCCCCACCAAGATTTACATTTGAGTATGCTGGGAGAGTGGCATCTCCACTATGCTGGGAGAGTGGCATCTTCTTAGAGAAGTTGAGAACGGAAGTGAAATATATTTCAGCAGTGAAATATAATCCTTGAGGTAAATCCAACCATGGGTCATATAATTAAAAGTGTGATTTTTAAATGGTATTTGGCTAGGTGGATGTATGTATGTATGAATAGATTGATTGTTCGCTGGATGGCTACTTAGATATATATATATATATATATATATATATATATATATATATATATATATATAGATAGATAGATAGATAGATAGATAGATAGATAGATTTAGGAAGACTTACTAGAAAACAGTAGAGTAACGGAGGCTGCTGCAGGAGGTTGAGTAGCATGAGACAGACTTGTAAATACAAATACAATATTAAATATCAGTCATACAATCTAAATATAATACCATATCGATAGATATGTATATATACATATAAACTATAATTTACTGAACACACAAAATGCTAAAAGAAATGTTGCTCACCTCACTCAGTTACTATACCTTATTAATACATACAATACATAGTTCCATAGTAATTAAGGTTGAAAAAAATACTTTTAGTCCATCAAGTTCAACCTTTGTATATCTCCTCTGATCTGTAATATGCAGATTAATTGTTACTTAATTGTTAATTGATCTATAACAGGGGTCACCAAACTTGGTCCTGGAGGGCCGACCCAGGCCTGGATTTGTGGATATCCTTGCTGCAAACAGGTGAGTCAATCAGGATGGCTGAAGAAACAAGATTCTCACCTGTTTGCAGCAAGGATATCCACAAATCCAGGCCTGGGTCGGCCCTCCAGGACCGAGTTTGGTGACCCCTGAATATAAACCATTGAAACATTGCCAATTGTCTCAAAAGGGCCACTTTAATAAGATTATAAGACTGATGACTGTAAATTTCTATAATTGGGTACATGCACAGAATGACAGCATTAGCACATTTTTAAGAAGCAAAATTGTTTTGCATTTTATCTAATACTCGTTATTACCTAGAAGTTGAAAGTTTCTTAAATCAATGAATAAATGTATGACATTAAACAATCTACAGAATTATTCTTTAATTACATGATATGATAATGAAAAAACAAAAAAAATGTCAGATGCCTTAATGAAAAATACATAAAATCAACTTTAATAAGCTTTGTTCCAGAATAACAAGAAAAGAAAAAAAAATATCCATAAAGAGAATAGTTTATAGTGTCATCCTAATTTTATTTCAGCAAAGAATTTTCTTAATCTCATTTAAATTAGGTGATGCTAGCTATATAATAATTTCCAATGGGCTGTATAACCTGCCAGCACTGAAATGGTTAACAGCTGTTGTCTCCAAACTGTGGTTTGAGAATTTCCCAAGGCTTGCCTCCAGACTCGTAATTTTCTCCTTTTTTAAGTATTTGGTTCTATGTCTCTCGAAGGAAATAATGAGGCCAAGATAAAATAATCATCCGCCCAACGCCAAAAGCAGAGTCATAAAAATTACACTGCTCCGGAACATTGTAATCAATCTTAAGAAGCAGTGCCACTTAATCACTTTTTTGAGGTAATCTCAGCCATCACAGAGGGGCTTGGAAATCATAGGTGGAGAATCCGTATCTTAGATCAACTAGGCTGGAATTCTGAAGACAGCAGGTATTTAAATATAAAAAATCCTGCTCAACTATCTCATAGCACACAAGTAGTTTTGTTTAGTTATAAAAATTTGCAAATAAATAGCTGTCTTGTCTTCTCTGAAAATAGATCATTTACATTACTTCATAGCGTTAGTCTCTAACAAATATGTTCTTAGAGGGCACAACATGATCTTGTAGAACTGGCTGTTTACCTGCTATTAAACAGTGATGTCATCAGGTTATGACACTGCTTCATTCTATAGACTAATCTAGAAGAATTATTGATTAGAATATACCCTAACAGCCTCTGTTTTGGATATAACAGCCTCTGTTTTGGATATAACAGCCTCTGTTTTAGAATATACCCTCCTAGTCTCACAAATGTTTCTTTTTTAGAGTTAGAGTCCCACGTATAAATGCCTGAGTATTTGTGAATGAAGGGGGTATGTGTCAAATGTTAAATGATCCAGTAATATATATATAAAAAAAAAAAAAACTCCCTGATCCCTCCATTCACTGATAAATAAGCCACAGGACCTCCTACTTAACAAGTAGGAAGTATTGAGGATAAATCAGACAAAACTTCCCAATTACAGTCTTCAAAAATTAAGAGTTTCTATAAATTATTTTAAGTTGATAGCTCTTAATATTGAAAGTTTGTTAGATACTGCACACACATGTGAAGTTTAAGTGATCCTTTAAGTATAAACACTTCTTCACAATCTGCCATGTACTTCTTTTTTTATCTAGAGACCTGAAGCATATCTATATATCTAATATGTGAACAATTGTTTTGGCCATCATTAGTCACTAATAATATCAAGTGCAAATAGTGTATCTGCATTCAAACATTTGTTTCCTTCTTTACCACTTGAACAATTGGGTATTAGTATAAAGGTCGATATCTACGGAGCTCTAAAGAGGCTTGGGGTAGAACAGCCTACAGTGGTATTGAGGACCTCAATGGAGCAGAGACTCCAGAATTTAGGTCCAAAGTCCCTGCTGCAATTACGGAATGAAAAACAACCAAAACAAATAAAATAAGAGAAATAGCTTCAAAGTATTTAAACTAATGCAACAACTCCAAGTATTCATTTTTTCCAATTATACTTCTCTAAACAATATCTGTAATGCGTATGGCTTTGTATTGTAACTCTTGTAATCCTATACAATAGGAAAGATATTGCCAAACCAAGCAATCTACTTCTGAATGCCATCCTTTTGAAATAATTCCTACAGGCCAAAATATGTAGACAAATTAAATATTATGCTGAACAAAATTTCACTAACCTAAAAAACAGAAAATTAACTTTTTATAAAATGTATATAAAAAACAACTATTACAAACATTCTCAATATGAACAAGAACAATCTTGGACTATTGCCTTTGAACTGAAGCCACACAATTCATGTTAATATTGAACAAATAAAGTTTCTTGATTCTTATGGATTGGACTACCATTTTATTAGACAAAAAACAATCAATTATATTATTTCTAGACAGATGGAGCTCACATTATGAACACACTACAATGAACCACAATCCAGAATACTGCTAATATTTAAACATACCATGTTGGTGTGAAAGATTCCCTTGAGATTCCCAATTTTCTTGAAAATATCTCTTGATTTTCCCATTCTGGTATCTTCTTCTATCTCTTTACATCGCTCATTATAGAATTGTCTCTTCCTGCTATCCTCTGTTACTCTGCATTCAGTTGGACAAATCTTTTCCTTTCACTTTTTTCTTCTTTTCATCAGATATCCAGTTTGCCTTCTTATTTCGTAGTTTTCTTTCTTTTTATGGATATTCTTTGTTGCTGTTTTCTGGACAATGTCACAAACATCTGTCCAAAGGTCTTCAGGCTTTCTATCTAACATGTCTTGTCCCTATTTACATCCACTGTATATTCACATGGAGTATTATTTATTTAACATCTGCTTGGTCTAATGATTGTCCCTCTTTTCCTCAGTTTAATTCTGAACTTTGCAATAAGAAAGTTTTGATTAATGCCAATCAGCAGTTCTTAGAGCAATCTGCCTTTTTGCCTTATTAAGTGAGCCCAATGCCTAATGAAATTAAAACAAATGTAATGCTGAGTTAAAGCGCTGGATTAATAACGGTCGTCTTGTTTTTTGAATTATGGGTGCTCAACAGAGAATTTTTTGAACATTTATAATTCTTTCCGTAATCGAACAAAGATATACAGCATCCAACAATAGTATTTAAAATATATATTTATGCTCCAATACAGAAAAACAAATATTTTTTATAGCATTCAATATAGACATTTATAAAAAAAAATTTGATTATATAAGTACCACTGTACAAAGTAACCATTTAATGAGGTTGCCACCTAATTTTGAATCAAAATTTTCAAAATAACAAAATATGTAGGTAAATGTGTCAATTCAGTATTGTCATACTGAAATGGAAACAATATACATATCACATACGAAAAAAGACCAAAGGCAGATATAGTTACTGGTTCTCAATTGTATGGAAAATGTACATGGAACTTTCATATTTTTCTATTGTGCTTTTAAAAGAAAAACATGTTTTACACATTAGAAATCTTTTCTGAGTGAATAACGAAAGCAACAGCAGTTTAAAAATCATATTCTAAACAATGTGAGTTGCAGATTTAAAATGTTAAGACCTCCTTTGGGCAAATGCTGCTATATGGAGTCAGGTGGTTCCATGGAGAAGTTAATTATCTTTATTTCAGTGGTTTGCTTTACCTGATACACTCAAATCAGAGGAAGGCCCTGACATTAAGCAAATGATTGAAAATGTGTTGCTTTCATCTTTTTACATACTAAATTCAAGAAAAATATTGTTATGATGTTCAAAACCTGCCATTTTAAATTTATGATTGAATTGGGAAAGTCAATCCAGTTTTATCATGACATATCTTCAGTGAGGAGTATGGATAGCAGTTGGATCTAGTTTGGAGGTGCAGTTTACTACAAGGTTCTAACTAATCTTCAGATCTCAGAACAATTTAGAACTTGCCATATCACCAAGGCACCTATAAGTTTTATTTTTACCACCATAGTCTGTTAGCAGTGTAATGATTGCTCGTAATTGCTAATTAATTGTAGTCTGCCTGCACGCTTTTTAATCTAAAGCCTTATGACATGTGGAGAACCCAAGGAGTCATTCTGCTGATTATGTCCACACTTTTCATAAGTTGTGTGTTTGAACTTAAAATTTTTGTGAAGCAAAAAAATGTAAATATCTTAAAAAAAATTAAATCAGTGTTATTAAAGTTGGCAAAAGAAAGTGAAACTGCTTAAGTTGTTTCTTGATTACTAAATTTTTCCTTAGTTTTCATCGGCAGAGGTTTCCACTGTTGGATGCAACTGGATTTATTTCCCCACAATGATTTGGAATTGAAAGTGAGGATCGTCGGTCTCCCTCTATGGTCTGTCCCACATTACATTATGGGCGTGTCACAGAGAATTTAGGTTTATGTAAACAGCCTTTCCTTAGATCTGATTTTTCAGAGAAAGAGCAGAATGATATAATCCTATATATTGTAAGAATATGATCTATTTTGTTTTCTTTTTTTTCAATTCACGCATAATTAACATTAGAAATACACATGCAAACAGCAGCAAAGTTTTAGCCAGAAAATATAATTAAAACAAAACGGTTTACCTCATTAATTTACCCTTCCCCACCTCTTTCATTGCCCGGAGCACTACTGAAAGGAAGTGGAAGATTTCTACTTGAATACAATTATTCAAGCCTTATCAATGTTACCATAGATGAAAACTTCCACCTCCTTTTAGTAGTGACCAGGACAATCTGAGCGGTGGGGAGGGGTATAGCAATTAACATTAATGATGTAAACTGTATATTTCAATTATATTTTCTAGCTAAAGCTTTACTGCTTTTACCCTTGATCATTTTTTAATCTTAATTAATGGTGACCCAAAAGATAGGTTTAACAAAAAAAAAGTTTACACTGGCCATTTAAAAGATCTATCTATGGCCTCTGGCCTTTCTTCTGGACTACCATTACTCTGATGCTCTTTATTATGTTAGCTTTCATCCTGTGTCTTTCTGAGTGCCAATATATTAAAATATGTTATGTGTATTGGTAAGAATATAGATTTGTGACTTGTTTTTCACTATTATGCTTGTATAAATTAATTTACTACCCCTGCTCTATGATCTGGCTTGGACATTTGTCCATGGAGGATGAGAAGATCCACAGTTCTTTTACAAATTACATTTAGTTTGATAAAGCTTGTACTCATTAAGTATTCGAATATTAACCTTCTCAAGGGAACGGACTTGCTTATTTATCTGTCTTCTGCAAAATTGAAAAAGTGTGATGCACATGTAAGCAAAATACCCCACATAAAAGCAAAGAAAAATAACTATTAGTGTTTATGGACTTTCCCTTCTATGTTAGAATGAGTAATCAAAGCATGTTTTCTATACCCTAGACACAACAATATAATCTATATATACAGTATTGTAAAATTATGTAGTGTTTTGGAAATGTGCCGACATGTGCAAAAAATATATTTCAGCAAATGATGCTTTTCCCCTTATGTACAGTAGATTTAAAGCTTCCACCTTCCCTATTTTACTGTAAAAGCCCCACTGTGCATCTTAATTTTCTCCATTTCCTCTTATACCATTTCCTCCTATAATGGTGTTATCCAAACAGCTCTATTTACAAGTCACCCGGAAAAAAAAGTGACAAGCTCCTAAAACCTTAAATGCATGTCGTCTGAATATATTTAGTGAAAACTGTTGTGGAACATGGCCAGGTTTGCTTTGATTCATTTCTTTTCTGCGCTTATATTACAGGAGCCGTATAGAATTTCCTGCATCCTGCAAAGTACTTTAAGGAATGACATTAAGTATCGCGCAACTGCTGCTGGGATACTTAATCAGAGAATCTTTGCTCATTTATCTCTTAAATTTGACAGTTTGGGGCTTTTCGTTTGTCTTGAAGAGGAAGCAATAAAACTAGGAACCCTTAAGCTAAGTACAATGCATTTAACAACTTATTAGACTAAATGACGGGGTTAATATTAAGATGTTGCAGAATACACTAAAGCTTCTATAAAAAGTATTGTGTATAGGAATTAAAAACGCATCGTTACTTCTAAGAAAAAAATATCTTCTTTCAAAAAACGCAGTAAAATATAGACATCTTTAATATAAATCTCATCTGGTAAAATCTTATGTGTTTATACATTGTATGAAGTTAAGAAAGCTAAAAATAATAGGAATTTTATGATTTCTTTGTAAATGCAGCTTCTGAGTCACATATATCATCAAGAGAATCCTCACTGGCTAGATAATCCTTTCTTCTGTTTAATTTATCATGTCAAATATGTATATGTAATCAGTCTGTGCATACATGATTTATACCTACCTCTGTTTACCACTATTTATTATTCAGGCGGGTTAACGTTTATTCTTATTTATTGTATCATATGATAAGTAGAGGAGGAAAGTTACCCAGAATAAAGGTTATTTAAAGAAAATAAATCAATCAACTGTTTACATCTTCATTCTCTGCCTGCGTGAATCAGTAACCATTTTTGTCTGAAGCTGTCGTACTGGCTGTTATTATTTTTCAAATTTACAGGTTTGTAATTTATATAAATTTTGGTAAACAAGAATTCACACACAGTATTTTGGGGGAATGTAGTCCTGAAATATTACAGTGGAGGAAAGAAAACATTACAGTTTTTCCCCATAGGAAATAGTGCAGACAGTTAAGATGCTTAGTAATGTCCCCCAAAGTATTTACAGCGTTGTGTTTATGAAGTATCATCTAAACATTATACATTAAAGGACAGCTGTACTCTAAAAATATACACTGTGAAAATGAAAGTACATATGTATCTATACTTGATTTATAATGTTTAGACATGGTAATACTAGTACAATGTCAAGCTCTTACCTTTATAAGTTTCTGCCTGTCGCTCTGTACACTGTGACTCCACTCCATTAGCACAATAAAGGGCAGAGCAGTTCTAGCAGACTTCTTACAGTGTGCTCCTGTGTCTGACTGGTGTAGATCAGATCTGAGACCTAATCTACACCAATCGGATGCAGAAGCACACAACAGGAAGTACAGAGTAGCAAGACTGCAACAGCTACCTCGCCTATAATTATGCAACATCGGTGGAGATAAGTGCCACAGATCGACAGGCAAAAACCTATAAAGGTAAGAGCTTGAAAATCTAATTACAATGTTTAAACATTATAAATCAATTACAGATATGCATGTATTTTCATTTTAACAGCATTTACTTTTGAAATACAGCAGCCCTTTAAGCCTCTTTCTGATATCAACTTTCCTTAAGTCGACAAGAGGTGTAAGCATTTTTATATGCATCCTTCCCTAATTTATTATTATTCTTTATTGATAAAGGGACATTTTCCATAATGCCAGTTAGAAGAGCACAGTAAAGTAAAAATGCATAAGAGAACAAATTATTCAGAAATATAGACATAATACTATACAATAAATTGAATTCCATACTCAGATGAAAACAAGGTCAGAATAGACTCATGTACGGATTTGATCAGCTTTATATTGACCCAGCACATGCAGATGGTAAGGACACATGATATGTATTCAGTTTTTATTGTTCTTGTACTATGTAGCAGTCTGTAATGATAATTTAGAATCAAGCCAACCATTTAGACAAAACAGGCAAGTGTTGAATTTATATTACTGCAAAGGACTAAATACAAAAGTAATCTCCTTGTGAATTGTGTTATATATTTTTTCTAATGAATATACCAAAAAATGGCAAGTGTTCAGTATAATTAATAGAAATAGGTGCAGTGAAAAACCAAAATGCCACAACATTGGCGAGATTTCGGTATGGTTGAGATATGTGTGGCCAAAATATGATTAAAAGCCATTAAATTATATAAATAGGCAATATGAATTGTCTTGTACAAAGAAGATTTATTCTAATCACACTATTGTTTTTATATTATATTTAATTGTAAAAGGCTGACATATTGCACAGCACTGTTGCAACAATATAGGATTAAGCCACAGTTGTTACTTTTTTCCTTCTATATGGTTCTCTAAGTAACTAAACTTGATAATGGGAAATGATTTTAGAAAAGTAAAACATTTTTTTCACTTTTTTTAGTAGGAATCCTCTACTGCACAATTTGTTGTTTTGGCTATTTCTTGCAGAATCTGACTCAGCAGGGTGTGTCCTGGTAATGCAATTAGGTTTCTACTAGTCATAATGAAAGCACAGGAAGTTTTAGCTGCCACATCTCCATTGTCCAGATAGAACTATATTGAGCATTCAAATTATCTTCCTACCCCAGGAAGCACATCATGAAAAACTAAAATGAAAACTTCCACAGTTGGTACTACAGTTTAGGGTTGGTCAAAAGGAGTAGGACCAGGGTCATATATTCATTTTACAATGCACCCAAACAAATCTTCAAAATCATACAATGTATGTGACCATGTACAGGTAAACACTGATAAGTGCTACCCAGACGACTGCTGATTCGCTATAGCGCTCTATTTCCTTCTAATTCTCAAATGAGAGCTGAATATTGCAATAGATGGGTTTTTGTGTGCATGTGAAGCTCTAAACAGGGTATTGCTGTATATACTATTGCTATGCAAACTAGTTTGCTGTCGCTCAAATTTCATGGCACATAAATAACTAAACACTTTAAACCCTCACCAAACATATCTTGGTAGCATCTGTAAATATTAAAGGGACATGGAAGGTTTCTGGGTTTCACTAGAAATATAATAAAGCCATTTACAATGCATTGCAAAAGTATTCACCCCCTTGGCATTTTTCGTGTTTTGTTGCCTCACAACCAGGAATTAACATGGATTGTTTGAGGATTTGCATCATTTAATTTACAGAACTTTGAAGACTTTTATTATTTTTTTTATTGTGTACCAAACCACAAATAGGACAAAATAACAGAAAAAGTCAATGTGCATAACTATTCACCCCCCTAAAGTCAGTAATTTGTGGAGCCACCTTTTGCGGAAATCACAGCTCCAAGTCGCTTTGGATAAGTCTCTATGAGCTTACCACATTTTACCACTGGGATTTTTGCCAATTCTTCCTTGCAAAACTGCTCCAGCTCCTTCGAGTTGGATGGTTTACACTTGTGAACAGCAATATTTAAGTCTGACCACAGATTTTCTATTGGATCGAGGTCTGGGCTTTGACTAGGCCATTCCAACACCTTTACATGTTTCCCCTTAAACCACTCAAGGATTGCTTTAGCAGTGTGTTTGGGGTCATTGTCCTGCTGGAAGGTGACCCTCCATCCTACCCCCAAATCACGCACAGAGTGGTACAGGTTTTGCTCAAGAATATCCCTGTATTTAGCACCATCCATCTTTCCCTTAACGCTGACCAGTTTCCCAGTCTTGGCTGCTGAAAAACAGCATGATGCTGCCACCACAATGTTTCACTGTGGGGACGGTGTTCTTTGGGTGATGTGATTTGTTGGGTTTGCAACAGAAATAGCATTTCTTTGATGGCCGAAAATTTCAATTTTAGTCTAATCAGACCAGAGAACCTTCCTCCATACATTTTGGGAGTCTCCTACATGCCTTTTCGCAAAGGCAAAACGTGCCATTTTGTATTTTGCTGAAAGTAATGGCTTTCTTCTGGCCACTCTGCCACCGAAGCACAACTCTATGGAGCGTACGGCTTATTGTCGTCCTATGTACAGATACTCCAGTCTCTGCTGTGGAACTCTGCAGCTCCTCCAGGGTTACCTTAGGTCTCTATGTTGCTTGTCTGATTAATGCCCTTTTTGCCCGGTCCGTGAGTTTTGGTGGGCGGCCGTCTCTTGGCAGGTTTGTTGTGCCATGTTCTTTCCATTTGGTTATGATAGATTTGATGGTGCTCCTGGGGATCATCAAAGATTCAGATATTTTTTTTATAACCTAACCTTGACTTGTACTTCTCAATAACATTGTCCCTTACTTGTTTGGAGAGTTCCTTGGTCTTCATGGCAGTATTTGGTTAGTGGTGCCTCTTGCTTTGGTGTTGCAGCCTCTGGGGCCTTTCAAAAAGGTGTGTATATGTAATGACAGATCATGTGACACTTAGATTGCACACAGGTGGACATCATTTCACTAATTATGTGACTTCTGAAGGTAATTGGTTGCACCAGAGCTTTTTATGGGCTTCATGACAAATGGGGTGAATACATACGCACATGCCAATTTTCTGTTTTCTATTTCTAAAAAATAGTTTTATGTATATATTTTTCTCATTTCACTTCACCAATTTAGACTATTGTGCCCTGATCCATCACATATAATTCAAGTTAAAAAAAATTATGAAATTAAGGCTGTAATGTAACAAAATAGGTAAAAAGTAACGGGGGGTGAATACTTTTGCTGGGCACTGTATTGCTTTACTTTTGTGGACTCTATTTTATTAGAAAGCGCTGATAAGCTCTGTTTTTTCTGTCTAAAATCTTACAAATAATTCCAAACTGGTTTTGCCCCTGTGGAAGTGTTCTTCTAAGTACCAGGTGTGCAGTGTCTCATAGTAACCAATAAGCGGCAACATTCTGCAGCATGCTACTTGAGAGATGTCACTGAAAGGCTAATTTGAAACACTGCACCTCAAAGTCTCTGCATTCATGAGCTGTATAATCTACAAAAGGCAGACCAGAGAAGCACTGTATAATTTTAGGCAGAAAAAAAATGTTTTTTAGCAATTCTTAATAAAATAGTACATAAAAGTAAATTAATAGATATGTATCTTACATAATAGTGAAATCCAGAAACCTTCCATGTCCCTTGAAATATCCTTGGTTTTGAGTTTATAGTTGTTATATGACCAAAAATAGCAATTGAGTCACTATATATAGGAAGTCAGGAAGGAAGCCCCAACAGATGAGTAAAGAATGACTCCATAACTCGATGTTCATCAGCATGTGGATACAGTCATAACTTCCAGAAGCTAATCAGTAGTGGGCCATTGCTCTACTAATGAAGCACGGAAGTCCTGTGTTACCGTACTTAATACATATTATGTGCAGTTTCATATTAACTACATTCTCAGAAGTTAACATGGCTCCTGCTTTTTCTGTTACAAACAAGGCCATGTTAGAGCTTGTCAGCTTTTATATAATTTGTAAATCCAAATGTGAACCAGTGTCTTGTGCATGTGAGGTTTTAATAAATATAGATATGATGTGTTTTACTAGTATACTTAGTTAAGATACTGATCCTCATTAAGATCTGGCACTCTTACGCTTTATGACTATAACTCTCCGTTACATATTCATCACAATAATATCCGCCAGGGAGTGCTCATTTTCATAAATGTTGCCAATGCTAAAAAAAAGTCTAACGAACATTTTCCAAGCAGTTAAAGTCAAAATGTCCTCAAACTTTAGCTACGGTATAATTACATAGTTGTGTAAATTAAGCACATGCACTTTTTGCTGTGTACTTTTTTCTTTAAATTTTTTTTAAAAAAATAGAATACTAGTTAAAAAAGAAGATGGTGGATAATATCTATTTATTAGATATTTTGGATGAGCGTTTCCCAAACTCACAAATATTTGGTAAGAAACAGGCAGTGATTATCAGAAAATATGTATTATATAGATATGTTAAATGTACTTACAAAGTTATAGGCAGAAAAGTAAAATCCAGCTTTGCACACCAACAGGGAGTTTATATAACCAAGTATGCAGAGGAAAGCAGCCAGGTACAGAGTTTGGCATTTCAAAGGAAGTTCTTGCTGCAGCATGGAATCACATCATTGGGTGGAGTCTGAGCTCACAGCTGAATCAGAGCACAAGGATATAGAGACAGAGAGACTATATATCCCAGGCTGCTTTGCAACACAGGAACCCCTCTATCAGCTGCAACTTAGATATGCCTTTAACGAGACATGGAAATATATTTTTCGTTATTGCATCAGATATTGTGTATTTGATAATGTGTCAAAGTGTGTTTTCTTTTTTTTTTTTTCAAATAAAGGTCTCATGGCACAAAAACGTCTTTAGACATTTCACTGCTCAAGTAGGCTTGCCCACTGCCAGCTAATTAGATCTACAGACTAATGCATGCTTTCTGCACTTTCTGTTACTTTTAAAGTTTGAACAGGTTTTATGCAATATTTTTTCATACAAAAAACAATTTTTGTAATGTTCAAAACATCCTTTAAATGATTAAAAATAAACTGTTGTGTTTTATGTCGTTTTAACAAAAGAGATAAGCAGTATTGTTTTCAGTAACTAATAACACATTGATGTTGGCAGTACTTATCAAGGGGTGTATTTTTCCCTTTTCTAAATTAAAGTATTCATACAAATATAATCTAGTGCCTGCCCCACACCACGATACCTAATTATAGGTATAATATGTTTCTTTGCAGATAAATCCAGATAACATCTAGATCACTAAATATGAGATTACCACAAAGTATTTTGTATCTGTGTACCTTGCAACCAACCATCACAGTATTTGTACAGTTACTCACTCAATAGAACAAATTATGTTTGACCTTAAAGAGCCAGTATACAAACATTCCATATAAAACCTATTTTTACTTCACCTTTAATTAACATTAAAAATACATGTGCAAACAGCAGCAAAGCAAAATCATAAGCCAGAAAATATCATTTAAAAACACAGTTTACCTCTCCTGTACTTTTCCCAACCTCTCTCATTGTTCTGAACACCACGGAAAAGGAAATTAAAGGTTTCAACTGATATAACAGATTATCGTGCAATAATGTTATCTCAGTTGAAATCTTTCACTTTGTTTCAGTAGTGCTCAGGACAATGTTAGAGTGGGGAAAGGTACAGCTCAGGCCATTAATGAGGTAAATTGTGTTTTAAAATGATATTTTCTGGCTAGATTTGCTCTGTTGCTGTTTGCAAATGTATGTTTAATGTTAATAAATGGTCAATTAAAAAATAGGTTTAACATAAAACTGGCCTTTTAAGTCCCATTTTTTTTAATGAGGGTATGATAACCCTTTGGTCTACTCTTAATTTCTCCATTTACAGTTAGAAACTGTGTTTCTGTGTGAACTGATTGCGGCTTGGAGGCTTGCTATGACATGTCTGGTAGTAGTAGTCATAATTTATTTTGGTGCTTAGTCAGATCCTCTACAAAGCAGGAAGGGAAGTTTATTACTAAGACTATTTATTTTGCTTAAAGGCATATTAAAGTTTAATGCATCTGCTATAGGAGAATCAGCAGTGTGTGTATGACAAAATCCCAAAGTAAACATCATTATGCTATATCTCTTGAGTTTGCAAGCAGTTGATTTTAAGAGTTAACACTTTTGTAAATCCCTGCTAAATTAGCATAGGTAGCTAAAAGATTGTATGCATTTATGATGGCAGCTTGTGTAGCAAATAAACATGGATTGTGTAGTCCCCTGCAAAAGGAAGCAGGAGGAGTCAGACATTGCTGTGTGGATCATTGCATTGTGCTGCTTTTGGCTTGAAGGTTATTAAATGGTACCCAAATGCAGTGTTTCTATTGGTAGGTACTGTGTAAGCAGCTCTGGGGGTGTGGAGAACAAGATTTATTTTTAAATAAAATAAATCTGTGTGTGTATAAAATGAATCAATATAATCTGTGATTCTGATATAAACTGCAGGTGTTAGATTAGATAAAGGTAAAAACAGGCAAGCTTAGATATATACCTTTAATTTCAGTCATGTTATTAGCTCTTGTATATTCAGCACCAATTGTGTCTGTACTTCCTTATATTTGTAATAAAATACAAGGAGGGGGCCAAGGAAATACTAGAACTGAGCTACAGGTGACTGACCATGGGCGCAGTAGGCTAAAAAAAACCTGGGGGTGGTCACTTGGGCCCTGCTTTCGGGCTTTGCTGCAGTGCCCCTCAAAACCTTTTTTTCAATGCCCCTGCCCCCCAATATAAATAAAAAGTATATATATATATATATATATATATATATATATATATATATACAGTATATATATATAAAATTAAATATATATAAATTATGGTTTAAAGCTTTCATGGGAAATACATACTTCTCCCTAGCATTGGCCTAATCTGGTAAAGCATGATTAAGTTTAATTTTGCTATTTTTTGTGTCACCTATTCCTTTAATCTCAGAGGGGGCGTTTAAAGGACTGCGACTGGCAACTTGGGAACTGGCAATTCGGGGTCACTGAGAAAGCCACAGACAAGAATGACTAGTACAATAAAAACATACTATTGCTGCTCAATTTATAACACTCTTTAATACAAACCCTAACAGACTTATGCTGACAGTATTTATTTAAAAAGCATGTATTTCTAGTTTTTCCATAAGTAAAATTTATACAAAGCAGAAGAATCATTCATAACAAGTTTGCCACTGAAACCTGCTTTTCATTTTTAAATGATAATAGTTTCCAGTTTTTGCAGGATAGAAAAATCAACTAAAACACAAATAGCGTTTTCTCTGTAAAAAGAATATATTACAATTGACATCTGTATGTCAACTTTATTTTTCTTCTACAGATTGCTTAATAGATTAATTCTTTCTTGATGTTCCATGCCACTATTCAGTAAAACGTGGATGAACTCTCTTTGGCACTGTAAATATCTGCAATAAAAACACATAGCTTTGGAAGCACTGAAAATATTTTCATAGACATTTTAAATGAATAAGAACATGTGGCAAAATGTTTTTTTCCATAAATAACTGTACTGCCTGCATTGCAACAGAAAATCAGTTCAATTTGACAGTGTTGTGCTGTCCAGTAAAGATATTTGCTGTGTGATTACCCTTTTTAACCATATGCTTGTGCTCTGCGTAAATCCGAGACTGGAGGGCTTCCTTGCTATGGAAATAATTGAATATTTAAATATATGGAAATCCAACTTGTCTTGGAAAGGAAAAGCAATTACAGCATACCGTATATACTCGAGTATAAGCCGAGTTTTTCAGCACTTTTTTTTACCCCCGTGTGTCTCTCTACCCCCCCCCGTGTGTCTCTCTACCCCCGTGTGTCTCTCTACCCCCCCGTGTGTCTCTTTACGCCCCCGTGTGTCTCTCTATCCCCCCTGTGTCTCTTTCCCTCCCCCCTCCTCAACCTAAACCCCCCTCCTCCACCTAAACCACCATAAATACCCACCCCCCCCCCCCCTCACTTACCTGCTTGTTCTCCGGCCTCTGCTCTTTGGCCCGGCGCCGGCTTGCATGTGACGTCACATGCGTGCTGTGTGCCGGGTCAATGAGCGGAGGCCGGAGCACAAGCAGGTAAGTGAGCGGAGAGGGGGGAGGTATTTAGGTGGTTGAGGGGGGTTGAGGAGGGAGGTTGGGGTTGAGGGGGATTGAGGGGGGAGGTTGAGGTTGGTTGACGAGGTGGGTTGGGGTTGAGGGGGGTTGAGATTGAGTAGGGGGGTTGAGGTTGAGGAGGGAGGTTGAGGATGAGGATGGGGGGGTTGAGGAGGGGGTTGAGGATGGGGGGGTTGAGGAGGAAGGTTGAGGAGGGGGTTGAGGATGGGGGGGTTGAGGAGGGAGGTTCAGGAGGGGGTTGAGGAGGGGGGTTGAGGAGGGAGGTTGAGGATGAGGAGGGAGGATGAGGAGGGAGGTTGAGGAGGGAGGTTGAGGATGAGGAGGAGGGGTTGAGGAGGGGGGATGGGGGGCTTGAGGAGGGGGTTGAGGATGGGGGGTTGAGGAGGGGGTTGAGGATGGGGGGGTTGAGGAGGGAGGTTGAGGATGAGGAGGGAGGATGAGGATGGGGGGGTTGAGGAGGGAGGATGGGGGGTTTGAGGAGGGGGTTGAGGAGGGGGGTTGAGGAGGGAGGTTGAGGATGAGGAGGGAGGATGAGGAGGGAGGATGAGGAGGGAGGATGAGGAGGGAGGTTGAGGATGAGGATGGAGGTTGAGGATTAGGAGGGAGGTTGAGGAGGAGGAGGAGGGGTTGAGGAGGGGGTTGTGGATGGGGGGTTGAGGAGAGAGGATGAGGATGGGGGGTTGAGGAGGGGGGTTGGGGTTGAGGGGGGTTGAGGTTGAGGAGGGTTGAGGTTGAGGAGGGGGTTGAGGAGGGAGGATGGGGGGCTTGAGGAGGGGGTTGAGGATGGGGGGGTTGAGGAGGGAGGTTGAGGATGGGGTGGTTAAGGAGGGAGGTTGAGGATGAGGAGGGAGGTTGAGGATGAGGAGGAGGGGTTGAGGAGGGGGGTTGAGGTTGAGGAGGGGGGTTGAGGAGAGAGGATGAGGATGGGGGGGTTGAGGAGGGGAGTTGAGAATGGGGGGTTGAGGATGAGGAGGGAGGTTGAGAAGGGAGTTGAGGATGAGGAGGGAGGTTGAGGATGAGGAGGGAGGTTGAGGAGGGTGATAAGGGAGGGGGGAAGAGACACAGGGAAGGGAGAGGGGAGAAGAGACACGGAGAGAGAGGGGGACACAGAGGGCACAAGAGGGACACAGGGGGCAGCACATTTCCCACCCTCGGCTTATACTATAGTCACTCATTTTACCCAGTATTTTGTGGTAAAATGGGTGCCTCGGCTTATACTCGGGTCGGCTTATACTCGAGTATATACGGTACCTTACTAAAGACAAACAATAAAAAAAAATGAAAAGAATAGGTGATGAAAATAAACAGTTATAATACCATTCAGATGTAAAGCTAATTAAAATATTACACATACAATAAGGCAGGGGTTGTCAGTAGGTATGAACTAAAGGACCAGCTGATTAGGGTAATAAAAGAGAGTGCAAAGGTTGCCCTGCTGCTCAACGCTAAAAAGACGAAGATCATGGCAAACGGCAATCTCACTTCCTGGCAAATAGACGGGGAAGAAGTGGAGGCAGTGACAGCTGTTATTTTTCTGGGATCCAAGATCTCGTCAGATGGTGACTGTAGCCAAGAAGTTAAACGTTAGACGTTTGCTTCTGGGGAGGGGAAGCTATGGCAAGCTTGGACAAGCTAATAAAAAGTAAAGATATTACAGTATCAACAAAGGTATTCTCAGTAGTAACATACAGATGTGACAGCTGGACCATAAAGAAGTCTGAAGTAGAATAGACATCTTTGAATTGTGGTGTTGGCGAAAACTTCTTAGAGTCCCTTGGACAGCAAGAAGATTCAATAAATCAGTACTTCAGGAAATCAAGACAAACTGTTCACTAAAAGGTATGATCATGAGGCCGAAGAGAAAATATTTTGGCCATATCATAAAATGGCAAGATTCTCTAGAGAAGACTCTGATGCTGGGAAAGATTGAAGGCACAAGAAGAAAGGGATGACAGAGGCGGAGACGGAAAAATTAGGTCACTGAAGTAATGAATATGCACTTGATGGAGCTCAGAGGTGCAGTGACTGAGAAATGTACCTCTCCATGGAGAGCTGGACATGACTGAATGGCTAAATGTTGCTCTTGTCCTAAGTCTCCTTTACAATGTAAACATCCATCCTGTGAATGCCATTATATGAAAATATTTGTATGTGTATACGGTGGTACCTTGGTTCTCAGCCTTAATCCGTGTGTACATCAAAAATATGTATTCCCAGGCATTGACTTCATTTTCAAAGGCATTTGACCTCTGTGCATTTAAAAACAAAAATGATTTCCCCTGCAATAGGGTCATTTGTACGTTTTTAAATTGTTAGCAATAAAGGCAGTATATAAATAAAAATATAAATGTATACTAAACTGAGTTTTAGAGACACACTTAGTATGTGCAGAATACTCCATCAAGGCCTACAATCTGTGGAACTGACAATTCAGACTTTTATTCTTCTTCTAGACTTTGAGAGAAAACAACTAGAGAAAGTGGGACATGGTCAGGGTAGGACAAAAAGGTTTTGCCCTTAAATGTGGGACCTCAAAAGAAGAACTAAGAGGGAGAGGCAGTAATTATGCTGAAAAGAGGGACTGTGTCTCCAAAAGGACAATAAGGTGTGTGTGTATATATATATATATATATATATATATATATATATATATATATAATTACACATCACAGCATAATTTAGCCTATGGTCAGCAAATGAGTGATAGAAGCCCTCCCCCATAGTACTGTAAATAAACAGTACATGTATGTTCACATTTGAATGTCTACAAATAAGTTAAAAACTACTTTCTACCTCAGAATTCCCCAAAATACAGTTACATTGCTCTGCACTGGGTAGGGACATGTAAATGAATCCACAATGCATTTTCACTGGTTAATCCAATACCATTTTATATATGGCTCCTTTTAGCCATATGCTCGCTATATTACACAGCTTTAAAGCATAGCATAGGATGGATTATGCACAAGTTAGGAGACCTACCCACAGGCAGCCAAACCACCCCCCTCTCAATCATGCAAATGAGACCATAATGCATTTTCACTCTTTAATCCAATATATATATATAGTAAACTCAAAGTCTGACAGTGGCGATCATGACAAACTAGCCAGGAGGCAGAGGAAGTCTTACATAGACATCAGTAATCTACAGGACTTTGCTGTTAGTTCCCCTGCTCTTCTGGCACTGTCCATATCAAAACAACACAGCCTTTAATATGTAAGGATGTCAAACACTGAATTATTTTGACTGACTCTCCCGAAGAAGATAGCAGGTAGATCCACCAAGGTTTCAAATTGAATTCAAACAAAAGAAAATAGCGACAACAAATTATAGATTCTTAAAACTTGTAGATGAAATATGTAGAGTATATGTTTCATATGCATATTATTATTATAGTCTTTTTGTAACACACCATATTCCGTAGCGATATACATGGGTTACAATCAAGGCAAAACAATAACAATATTAATACGTTGTAAAGGATGGAGGGTCCTTGTCTTTGAGCTTAGAATTCATTATCCAAAGCACCATGCAAGATTGGAAACTCACAAACTTACAACCTAAAGATATTAGTAAATACATGAAACTCACAATATATTGCTCATATAGAATACGTCTAAATGAATCCCGGTTTTCTGCTTCCACCAAAGAGAAGTAGCAGGGTTTCATGGAAAGGTATTTAAGTATGATTGTTTATCCAACACAAAAGTTTATGTAGGCACCACACCATCTGGTAAGAATGTTTAGTTACTGGATGTCCAGAGGAAATTGAAAAATGTCACTCACAGGATCCAGGTCTGTAATTTTATCTGCCCAGTGTATGCGCATATTAGACATTTGTGGTATGCTTCGAACATTACTACTATTATCTGATGAAGTGATATGATATAACTGCTTAGTCTATATCTGCAGAGGCCGTGTGAGTTGTATAAATACATTAATTCATTTTTTATTTAACTATCACCCAAGCATTTAAATCTACTTATAGCTATTTCCAGTATGAATGTTTTCAAGGCATTAATGTTTTCTTATGAACCATATTAAATTTAGTCAGAAGCTGCTATAATAGCAATAACATGAGGATTTTCTTCTGTCCATCAATGGATGTTTTCGGTGTTAATACCATCATTTTGGTACTTAGAAGCATATGCAATAGTGTTGGGCAGCATGCAGCGGTTGCAGTAGCAACACCAAAAACACCAAAGTAAAAAAAGGTCAGAAGGAAAAATTATTACCAAGTCAACTATTATTATTTATTATCCTTTTTTCTGTAATGCACCAACATATTCTGTAGCGCTAAAATCAAACATACATAGTGCTTTCCCTAAAAGATTGAAAACTCGCAAATTTACAGTCCGTGGCAAGGGACAGGAAGCTAAAATTATCAGATAATCAGCCAGAGGAGTCTTTCCTGTTAGTACCCAAAGAATCCGGTCAGAAAATATAACCAAAAGTCAAAAAGCAATAAATCAGAAATTTCACTAAAACTAGCCAAGAAATCAGCAAGGTCCTGCATCTTGTGTATAAATACCTTGGCTTTAGATTGTAATAGCCCAATTCAGTTGAGCGTTCGCATGATACTGTAGTCCGTAAGTGAGGGTGCAAGTTAATTTGCTATTCAATTGGCGTCTTTTTGCAGTCTCCGAACGTGTTACGAGTTACTTTGCATTGGTTGAACCCCAGAACTTACAGCTTCCAAAAGCATTTGATCTTTCACTTTTGCAAGAGTTACGATCGCTAAAATTGCAAATCTCTATTCAACTGCTCCAATTCCCCAAGCCCGGAAAAGGTTTTCACCTGTAAACGGCAAATGAAGGAGAAAATCCTACGAGTGCTAGAGAGGACTTGCAAGGAGGTTAAACACCTATTCGTAGCACTGTAAATGCAAATAAAAAAATAATCAACAGACAACAGTTCAAGCTCGCAAATCGGCAGTATATAAGATTTATTTTTATGTTTCATTTCGGGGTTATAGTGATCTCGGGTATCAATGAGTTAATACATATCAGACCACCCATATGGACTAGAACAGTATTGGCATTGATTTTCATAGTTCTATACTCTCGTTTTTGTGAGTCTGATAGCATATAGGACCCCCGAACCTAATTGATTGACATGTAATCTCCATGTTTTACTGCCGTAATAATGAGGGTCTAATTTTGTATTGACTGATTCAAAATTGGAGGCTACGGGCTTGCTTAATTGATCCTGTTCCCGCCCTGAACTGCTACAAACCTGTACATGGAGTCGGCGTTGGGCCAGTAACTTCCTGGCTTGAACAATTGAATAGCTCTAGGAATCGGAGACGAACGGGACCACGCAGCATGCCCGCAGACAAACGGCCTACAAGGTGCGAGTTGCGGGATTGCAATTAAATTGGGCTCTAACAGCCTTATTAAATTGCGATTCGGCAAATTTAAAAGGGCTCTATTTAAGCACATAGCATATTTTTTTACAGAAGTTTGTAGTTAGTGAAGACCTTTCTTTTGGATAGAAGTTCACTAACTAAAAACTTCTGTTAAAAAATATGCTATGTGCTTAAATAGAGCCCTTTTAAATTTCCCAAATCGCAATTTAATAAGGCTATAAGTTTGCAAGTTTTCAATCTTGCATGGTGCTTTGGGGAAAGCACTATGGTCACTGGATTCTAGACTTAAAGACAGGGCCTCCATTCTTTTCAGTTTGTTAATATTGCTATTGTTTTTTGCCTTTAACTTAACCCTTCTATAGCGCTATTGAATAAATTGATGCATTACAAATCACATATATAGTTGTGAGCGTACGAGTTGTTGCTAACGCTGCGGGCTCGCGTAGTGAGCCAAGGCCCTCGCGAAGCGAGGGCACTGGGCGAGGGTCTCAGTTGCTGGCATGGAGCACCGTAGGCGCTCCATGCCAGCACCTGAGGACCTCGCAAAGCGAGGGCCGCAGTTGCTGGCATGGAGCGCCAAAGGCGCTCCATGCCAGCAACTGCGACCCTCGCAAAGTTCACGTCGCAAACCAAAGAGCACGACACACACATTACGACACTCGCAAACAACATACGACACACGTTCACACACATTACGGCCTCGCAACACTCGGACGCAACTCGCGAACATTACAAAATGTAAAACACAATACATACACACAGCACATACATAAAAACCTTACCTACACCAAGAGTGAGCACCCAGGACCTCAAAAATGCAACTTAGACCTTCATTTTATCGAAATAAAAGAGTTTAGAGACTAAAAAAACTGTAAGCGACAGAAAAAATGGCCGCCGAACAAAACGAAAACGAGGCTACAGCACTCTAAACTCGCAAAACACCACAAGAAACTCGCAAAACGCCACAAACCACCTACGGATATTCATACCACACAGTGCACACATTCAGCACGCTTACACAGCAGATCCACACCACTAATGCTGCAGCAACATCAACACAGATTGCCAGCTCTTCATCACAATGCTTCAAAATAGGTAAAGTATATTCATTTAGTAATGTATTACATATTTCATTATTATACACCAAACAGCATTAGCTACCTTACAATTTCATTGCCGTCATTTTTTGACGGGCAATTCGCTAGTAAACAATAATAATAATGATTAAAGGGACATCAAGTCTTAAAGAGCATTAAAACTGGCTATACATTATACTATCCAGTGGATAAATACAGATACTCAGCATTGTTTGTGCTGCACCATTATGCTAATGTGCAACTCAGTATGACAACTTGAACCTTTTTAGTAAATAGGTCTTCTCTGCTCTAAGAAAACTTATACAAATTCTGAGGCTGGCTGCACACCTGGAGGATGGCTCATCTCTAGAGCTATTATTATTAATATTACGACTAAAAGATGCCTGTTATCATTTTTTGAGAGATAGAAATTGTTTCTACCTAAATATTAATCCCTTACCAAATGTTGTACCATCTGTGTAATAACCCATAAGGTGTCTGGCTTCCCTTTAGTCATCCTTCCTCCATTTTATTACCTCCTCTTTACATGTGTAATGTTACTTTTCCATCTCTTCACTGCTGTCTTTCTCACTCCTTTCTCGTTCTGCTCTTTTCCTCTCTCCATATCATTTCTCATTCTTCCTTCAGGAGAAGTTTCAAATCTGGGAGCACTTCCCTTTCTCCCTGACTCTCACCCACCCGCCCCTGTTTAGTCTTTAGTTAGAGAGACATGGGAACCCACTTGCACCTATCAGCAGCATATGATATCATAATGTGTCACCTAAATCACCCACCATACCATTCCTGATTACCTTCCACCACTCTCTACTAGGTGGAAATAATAAACTCAATACTAATACCACTTTCACAATGCCTTCTAGTCAGATTTCTACTCTCTGCTACTAAAATGAAAACATCTTCACAACTTCCCTTATATTCTACCTAAGTAAATTCTACACCTGTCTTGGAAACTACCATTTTAGTTTCCAGTAATCTACTTCCGAAGATGGGAAGTGAGTTTGCACACTGGTAATTTAACATTCATAATCGATTTGCATAGGTCTAATGAAATGCTCACTAGTTTACCAAACACCCTGTTGAGACAGAAGCTGCACAAAACAGTAAGGACAATGGAAGTCTGCAGTAAGGAATAATTGCATATAAAAGTGAAAAAAAAAATGGCTGTGATTATTTTATATATTATATGTGAACATGTTATCAATTACCAAATACCCTGTGTAAACAAACTGACCACAGTGTCCCCAATGTTTCCCAGTATAACTGTAATAATCACGACTGAAACTGCGTTCAAGCAAGAACAGGGACGTCATCAAAAACTCACGCCATTGTGCCCCAAAATCATGCTTTTGGCTCTCCCATAATTTAGTTTCCAGTTGAATAATGTATGTATATATATATATAAATATATATATATATATATATATATATATATACACACACATGTACACAACATAAAAATATCACAGGTGCATCACTTAGAACCATAAATGCACAGTAACATGTGTAAACTGGTCCAAATGAAAATATGGATAGGAAAAAAGAGACGCAAGGGGCCTCATTCTATTATCGGCCGTAAACCTGCGATTCCTTGCGGGGGTTCAGTTAACTCGCGATTCTATTATACGGCCCCGCAAGGATCTCCTTTTACGGCCGGCCGCATATCTTGGAACCGGCCGTAATCTCAGAAATATAAAAACTCAAAAATAAATTCAAGCCTGCACTGTACAGCTCTGTAAATGCTAGGGATCATATTGGGGGACATGAGGATTACAAGTAACCCACTCTCAAGCTTGCACATCAGCCCAAACCCGAGTTCAAATTAACTGTTTATTTTCCGGCTGCGGCGTGGGTGTGTCTGAGGTGCTCCAAGCACTCTGGACTTTTTACATGGATATTTTACGGATATTAAAAATAAAATATTTTACGGATTTGAGTACAGGATAATTATGTGCTATTTTTTCTAACACCTAAAATCCCTTTATAGTCTTCTAAAAGTGCAGGATGGCTTTATTTGAGCTATTTTATGTGCTTAATTGGTGCTAGCGAGACCTCTTTCCTGCAAGTAAGCTGCGGCTCGCTTTTAGCCTTGCAGAGAGGTTTCCCGGAGCAATTGAATTGCAAATCTCTTGCGGCCGTTTTAGATCAAAGGCTTTCCTCCGGCGCGAGCGGCCGCAAGAGATAGCAAGGCACCGGCCGCAAGCCTGCCGGAATCCCTGGCCGTAAGGGAATAGAATAGCAGAATAGCTTGCGGCCGGTCCTTGCGGCCCCGCAACGGCTGCGGCCGCTAATAGAATGAGGCCCAAGATGTGCCTGGTGTGCTGCAGTGCATAGGGTTGTACACAACTAAACAACACAACAACAACAAGATATCTTAACATGTGAGTAAGATTATCCATGACATTGAGACTGGATGAGATTACATTAAAGAACTCAGAAGTCCTCATGTCCTTCTTTGTAAGTGGTCCCATACACTTTTTAAGTGGTCCCGTACATAGTAAGTAGAACCATAAACATTGGGCTGGAGGACTGGAATCCACTGCTATACTAAAATTCATTTTGCAATAACTGAAATATTTCAAATTATTTCTATTTTTCCTTCCAAGAAGACAACATTATACAACTGCTTTAGTAACTTTATTAACTTGCATGGCATGCATGGGAAGAGCAGCTCTGGCATGGGCACTGAGGAGCTATGTTATGAATAGATTTAAACTATATAAGTAAAAGTGTTCCATAAAAGTGTAATGGGTGCAGCCACGTGTTCTCCTCACAATTATCAGTCTTCATTACTGATTAATGATCACAAGCTGCATACAGCTGCAAAAGTACAAGATAAAACATTTGTCTTAATAGAAATGCTCATGAGTGAAACTGATTAACTATTTCTCGTGACAGAACACGTACCAGGAATTATGCATATCATAAAACCTAAAATGCTAGACAAGATGACAGCTTAAAGGAGAAGGACAGGCTGCGGGCAATTAACCCTTCGTTCCCGTGATGCTAAAGCCTATATGCTATTGCTTTTGAAAAATCACTCACTAGTTTTCATATAAAAGAATAAACATTGCATTACCGGTGCTATAGAGAAATATGGCTTTGCAGTAAAATGTGCAGGATTGTGGGACAATACATAGCTCACTTTGCCTCTCCATAAATGTATCATGCCATTGCATATACCGTATATACTCGAGTATAAGCCGACCCGAGTATAAGCCAAGGCACCTATTTTACCACAAAATACTGGGTAAAATGAGTGACTCAAGTATAAGCCGAGGGTGGGAAATGTGCTGCCCCCTGTGTCCCTCTTGTGCTCTCTGTGTCCCCCTCTCTCTCCCGTGTCTCTTCTCCCCTCTCCCTTCCCTGTGTCTCTTCCCCCCCTCTCCCTTCCCTGTGTCTCTTTCCCCCTCCTCATTCTCAACCTCCCTCCTCAACCCCACTCCTCATCCTCAACCTCCCTCCTCATCATCCCTCCTCATCCTCAACCTCAACTCCCTCCTCCTTAACCCCATCCTCAACCCACCTCCTCACCCTCCCTCCTCAACCTCAACCCCCCTACTCATCCTCAACCTCCCTCCTCAACCTCCTTCCTCAACCTCAACCCCCCTACTCATCCTCAACCTCCCTCCTCAACCTCCCTCCTCATCCTCAACCTCCCTCCTCATCCTCAGCCTCCCTCCTCATCCTCAGCCTCCCTCCTCATCCTCAGCCTCCCTCCTCATCATCAACCCCCTCCTCATCCTCAACCCCCTCCTCATCCTCAACCCCCTCCTCAACCCCAACCCGCCTCCTCAACCTCAACCCTCCTCCTCATCCTCAACCCCCTCCTCAACCTCCCTCCTCATCCTCAACCTCCCTCCTCATCTTCAGCCTCCCTCCTCATCCTCAACCCCCTCCTCAACCTCAACCCCCCCCCCTCAACCTCCCTCCTCATCCTCAACCTCCCTCCTCAACCTCCCTCATCATCCTCCCTCCTCAACCCCCCTCCTCAACCTCAACCCCTACATCCTCAACCCCCTCCTCAACCTCAACCCCCCTCCTCATTCTAACCCCCCCCCCATTCTACCCCTCTAAATACCGACCCCCTCCCTTTCCCCTCACTTACCTGCATCTGAAGCTTCTGCTTCGGCCTCCACCCCTTCCGGGACGTGGCGCGCATGTGACGTCACAGCATTAGCATATACCGAGTGCCGGCACCTGGTATATGCTAATGCAGTGACGTCACATGCGCGCCACGTCCCGGAAGGAGCGGAGGCTGGAGCAGGAGCTTCAGATGCAGGTAAGTGAGGGGAGAGGGGGGGGTATTTAGAGGATAGAATGAGGGGGGGTAAAATGAGCAGGGGGGGTTGAGGATGAGGAGGGTGGAGGGAAAGAGACACAGGGGGGTTAGAGAGACACGGGGGGTAGAGACACGGGGGGTAGAGACACGGGGGGTAGAGACACGGGGGGTAGAGAGACACAGGGGGAGTTAGAGAGACACAGGGGGGTTAGAGAGACACGGGGGGGTGGGAGAGTGACTCGAGTATAAGCCGTGGGGGCCCTTTTTAGCCTTAAAAAATGGGCTGAAAATCTTGGCTTATACTCAAGTATATACGGTATGTGCACTTTTGCATAGTGCTGATTATGAAGATGGCTATTTATAAATATCATGATTGCAGATAATGTACCAGTGAATGAAGAATCACATACATAGTTCTCAGCAGCTCAACCTTGCCAAAATCCGCCGGTAATGCAACGTTAAAACCGCAAAGCGCTCCTTGCGCTGGTGGAGCCATAGGAGCTCATCCCTACGACCCCATATGACTTAGGCAGGGAGCTCTGGTGGAGATGAGCGCCATAGGCGCTCATCCCTATGACCCCGTAGGACTTAGGCAGGGAGCGCCAAAAGCGCTCACTGCACTGGTGGAGATGAGCGCCATAGGAGCTCATCCCTACGACCCCACAAGCCTTGCGCATCATACCTACAAACCGCGGAACCACACATCAACACAAAACTCAAATACACAATTCAAAGTGCGAGACCCATACCACTTTGAAAAAATAGCCTATAAAAATTATGGCCCGTAACTAAAATAAAATAAAACCGCTACTGAGGGGGGAAAAAATACGAGCCGCAAAAAATATGAATTTAAGGGCCATAACACACGCAGCGAAAAACACAAAAAAAACACAAAATACAAAATAAAATAAAAACAAAAATACACACACAGCAAGGGGGGACAGCCAGGACGTCTGGGAATGAGGTTACACACCAATTTAAATACAATTTAAAGATTTTCACCACTCGAACATCTCCTAAGCGAGAGAAAAAATGTCAGCAGAAAAAAACGAAAACGAGGCTACACAACCCCTAAGCACGTACAAAACACCGCCAAGCACATATGCCTTTTACACAGACCCGTACAACCTACTAAATACACTATTAGGAAGGACGCTAAATGCTTCACACAATTGCAGCCATTTTACCACAATCACTCAAACCTAATAATATTACCATTACAAAATGCGGAAGTACACAGCTAAACAAACGCTTTAACCTCACGCACACAGCCTATTTACACTACACACTGCAGACATTGCTGACACTTACACCTCAGCTCAACAACAGTGCAAACCGACATTGTATGCTGCAGGAACATCAAAACAGATGGTTAGCTCTTCAGCATATTGCTTACTGCATATATTAATTACAAATAGGTAAAGTATATTACTTTGTAACTTTACAAATTAATTAATTAACATTACAAAATACATACACATAAAAAATTTAAAAAGACGCCAATGGTGTTTACAGGAGCACAACTACACCAGGGATGGGGCTCACAATGCGAGCCAAAAGCCCATCAGTGCAAAACTTGCAATAAGCTCTCATAACCAAACATACACCAATTAAGACATTAGCAATGAGAGCCAAAGGCGCTCAGCGCGAGGCTCGCACTGACCGCCGAAGATACTCACACAACCAAAATACTTTGTCTCCCAAACAAGATTACCTGCCTTACAATTCTATTGCCGTAATTTTTTGACGGGCAAGTCGCTAGTATATTATAGTCTTGATTGTGCATCTCATATCACAATTACTATGACTTCTTTGCCCTTGTTATGTCCCCATCCAAAGATTAGGCTTCACACTAATAAACTATGTATATTATACATACAGATAGAATAGCCTCTGCTCACAGACGTTTCAGGGCACATTTACACACCATTCCATGGCACTGTACCTGGAATTTAAGGGAACATGTGCTGCTCTAGGCCTGGGCCCGGTTGGTCTAGGCAGGAACACACCACCGCTTGCAAAAGATCTATGGGTAATCTTTGCAGATGCAGTTTTAGTAAAAATAGTTTACAGCCTTCACTTTTTTTTATACTTTGCAGGCAAATAATCACTGAGGTATGATGCAACATAAAAAGTGCCTGCATGGTTTGAACAAGCTTATCATGGTATTATCTATGAGGCTATATTAATTTGTAGTCCTCTAAACATCTGGTAGCTCATTTATACTAGAGAGATACTGCAGAGAGTTTTGGACGATTCTGCATGTACATTTTCCATATAAGTACTTACAGGGAAATATGCACTTTATGGACAAATACAAACTCCCATGTTATCACTGGACTGGAAACTATTGTGATTGACTCACTTGTGCACCGCAGAAAAATCCTGAAAACCTGGCATGTGTTCAGCCCTTCAGAATTAATTTTGCTTACTCCTTGGTCTAGTTTATAGCCAGTACTTTTTGTCTCAAATTGAGGCTCAGGCTTTAACATTCAGGATAGCCTTGTGTTTATTTTAAACATGTTTTATTATTCACTTGGCCTATACTACCCCTACTGGATAGCTATTTCCATGAATCTCCAACCCTAGCCTATGAGCTAATGATTACACTCACAAAAGGATATGCCTATAAAAAATCCACCTTCTCTACCAGACAGATGTAGATAATATGGTATTTATTTCTTCACGATGGAGTCACAAAGAGCGGAATGCCAATTTATAATCTTGACATAATAGATTATTACCCAAGCGTCCTAAAGTGTTGATGGATGCTGCAATACACAATCCAGTCTGGCTCGATAATCACAAAACAAAGGCTCTCTTCATCGAGTGCTAATAATCCAATAAGGAAAACATCTGATAAGTATGCTTGGTTTTAGGAAAGTTCAGCCAATACAGAGTAACAAGTGTGTAATCCTTCTCCTATGTGGCCAAATAGCTTATACAGTATAGGAGCCAAGGGCAATAAATCCATTTCATGTGGTGATTAATATTTCTCAAAATATTCTGAACTTTCGTCAGATCGATTCAGCTTTCTAGAAAATATAAATGTTTTTCCGTGGCTAATGCTGTTCATAATCATTCAAAATATAACTAAGTAATACTTTCCTCATAGAAAGAAATACAGGGACAATTAATCCACGTTCAGATGCTAACTATCCAATTATGGTGCATGAGACATATGATTGCAGATTAAGGGATTACTCAGATTTCCACTGACTAATACAAGGAGGATTCCTACAATCGCCTATCACTGTTTATAAAGAGTAAGAGATGGCTCGCTAAGGCTTTTAGTGCATCCACTGAGCTAAGACAACCTGTGGTTGACTCCAGTGCCTGTTTATTTTTATGTGTGCATACTTAATACAGAGTCCAAAAGGCCTCTCAAAGGACTAGCTGTGCAGCATGCGTCTCAGCGGCATTCAGAAGATAACCAATGATTTAAAGTGAATGCAAGGAATGTTTTCCACATGAGAACATAATGCTGTATTAACAGTGAAAAAGCATTTCTTACATTTGCGTTCCATTAATCAGCCAGTTGAGATTACCCTCAGATGAAGTACCCTTTTAGTACTCTACATTGTATAAAGTCCTCATTGTGTTTGGGACTTTTGTGTGCCAAAACAAATTGAAACACGCCTTCTGGGGTAGTATTACATGAAGGATCATGTGTGTCATGCCACACAGATACAGCACAAGAATAGAAATGGGAAACGAGATCTGAGAACTAGAACATGGCTGCATTTTCTATTTTTAAAATACTGATTATTGTGAATAGACCACCATTGTTTTCATTAGAGTTTAAATGATTTCGTATTTACTATACTATTCTAAATATTGCATATTATATCCTACATTGCCATTATAATCTGTGTTATATCAAACACATTATTATGTTCCCCTTTGGGTTGTATATATACTAAAATATTTACATCTCCAAGATTTCTCCAACACATGAACCATTAGCATTAGCATGAACCATTTGTTATGGTTACCTACAGTCTTGCAATACATTTCTTTGTAGAAGATTCTGATTAAGATTAGTTACAGGGAATTAAGAACAGCCCTACTTCAGTTTGAAACCATAATTATTTATGTCTTGGACAAACACGGTCTAATTTTGTCAGAAACATAGCAAATATTATATCAATTCAGTATGTTATCCTAAAGTTTAATGTACTGCAGCGTTATCCAACTGGTGGCCCGCATATATATGTATATATATATATATATATATATATATATATATATATATATATATCTATATATATATATTTATATATATATATATAAATATATATATATATATATATATATATATATATATATATATGAGAAGAGTGAGGTAGCCGTGATTTTCCGGTAATATAGTTCAATAATCGGAGTATTGCAGTATTTGGTGGAACCTTTTTTACTGGCAAAATATATTCATTTATTATGACAAGCTTTCCAAAAATAACTTCTCTTTATCAAGTCTTGGGCAGTACTCATAATAATAAATTAATATGTTTGTCCAATGAAAAAGGTATCACCATATACTGCAATACTCTGATTATTCAATGATATCTCAACCTACTCTATGTTGGCAAATTTAATAATTGGAACTCAATTAAAACTGTTGAGAAGAATAACAATGGAACATGAAGGGACAGATCTACAGCAAGTTTCCCACTTACACTGTTAATTAGTTCTGAAGACCCTGAGACAATTCAATTTATTTTGCCACATAACAAACATTTTATGTTATGTCAAGATAAGGAAATCCGCTGTGGCTGCATTGAAAAACAAAGCATTGCAAGCTGAAATATGTTATAATATTTG
The DNA here is from genome assembly GCA_027410445.1 of Discoglossus pictus. NCBI lineage: Eukaryota > Metazoa > Chordata > Amphibia > Anura > Alytidae > Discoglossus > Discoglossus pictus. The sequence goes on from CM050167.1 coordinate 195,317,101, forward strand.
TTCCATACGTAGGCATACAATAAATATAATTACAAAACTGAAAGCAAATGTACTGCATTTACAGTCATTTTCGGTTATGTATTGATCAGATAAAGCATATATTGATGGCATTGGATGTTTTTGTCTGATTTATAGAACTTCTTGTCCAGTATTCTGTACCAAGAATGAATCAGTGTGCATATGGAAACTTAGAGCCTGATTCAACTGCAAGCTTGCATCTTACATGATACAGGCTGTATGTGTGCGGGCGTGCTGCAGGCTACTGTTCGTCTCCTATTCGGGCGCAATTCAATTGAGCAAGGGCGCATGTTAGGGGCCGAGGCCTCAAGCCCGTAAACACCTCCCGCGGCCGCAAACTGTTAATGGGCTGGCCGAGATGCAATCCGCTGTTACGATCCAATCACAGTATAACGGAGTGCGACACAGGCCTCTCAGCCAATAGAAAGCGGTCTAGCCGCAGATGATTAACAGAGGGAGATTATAAAGTTGCATTCCACCCGTCCATGCGTTAACTGTGTGTAACGAAGTAGCACGCAGGTCCCGAAGTTGGAGGTTTTTCAGTGAGAGCGAGAGTGTAGGTGAGTTCTGAGAGCAGTATACTGCGGTTTTGTTTATTTCTATTCATCTAATTACGATTTTACACTTACTTACACATGTTTACAGATTACACATAATAGCAATACACATAAATTAAATAACACACATAGATACACCTAAAGCTAGGTCACCCCACACACACATCCCATCCCACACCCCATGCCCCAACAGTTAATAAATACACATAATACACACATTTTTTCCCCTTATGCATATACAGAAAAAATGTATTTTTATTTAATCTTATATTATTTTAGGGATTTAAAATGGAGGAAGGAGAGGGGAGGGGAGAGGAGTGGAGAGGTGGGGAGGAGGAGATGAAGAGAAATGAGGAGGAGAGAGAGGTGGCCTTTGGAAGTGGTCGAGGAGAGTAGGAGGAGGTGAGACGTGGTGGAGGAGAGGAGGAGGAGGTTGAGGAGAGGAGGAGAAGATGGTGGAGGATGAGGAGGAGGTCGCGGAGGCGGAGAGTGGTGGAGAGTGGAGGAGAGGAGGAGAATGGAGAGGTGGGTGGTGGCAGGGCAGCCCTGGCAAAAGGCAAATCTAGACAAGGGGCAGAGGGGGAGGGGCCAGATCCTGGGTGGGGGGTAGTTTGGGGGAGGGAAAGGCATCAGGGACAGATGTGGGATCTCAGGATTCCCGTCTATAGTTGGAAGGGCAAGGGCTAAGCTCAGGCACAGGGCCCCTAATTACACACATTGGGAGAATGTGGTCCTTGTGGCTGCCTTGTGATGCTTGTTGGATGGAGGGAAGTCAGGCCAGGGCCTAGGGCCCAGGCATGGAGGGAGGTAGCAGCTGAGGTAACAGCAGTGGGCACAGCACAAAGGGATGTGAGATCCATCAAGCACCGTTTTGATGACATCATGGCCAAGGTGAAGAGGATGATGGCCAAGGAGGCCAAGCAAGTGGTGGCCCCCAAGGGGCTGCTGAGCCAGTGGTGGGGGCGATGGCTCCATCAGAGCAGGAAGTCAAGGAGCAAGCCCCCGCCCAGCAGGAACCAGCGCAGGGGGAGGGGGAATCAAGAGGAGCCGAGGGCCCTGGTTTGGGGAGGAGGATATCATATGGCTAGTGGGGTCACCAGCAGGACCATCTGCCACACCGCTGGGATTTGACCCCACTATCCCCCTCCTCCAGACACTCCACATCTCGCCAGGGCCCTCCTACTGGAGGGACCAGCTGGGCTTGACCTCACCTCCTCCTCCCCTCAGCAGTGTGTCTGACTGGCCGCCACCACCACCAGCAGGCCCACCAACACCACCGCCCTTATTGAGCCAGTTTCAAGCCAAGCTCCAGACCCTCCCCATCGAGACACCACCACCGCCACTTCCTCACCAGGCAACTACCCAGAAACCTCCATCCCCACCACCAAACCAGGCTGCGCAAGCAGAGATGCTGGCCATCATGCAGCTGCAGTTGTTGTGTCTTGGGGAAATCCAGGCCAGCATTTCTGCCAATCATGCGCAGCCTAGCCAGGGAGGAGAGAAGGCATCAGTTGTAAGTGCAATGCACATAAATGATTTTTCAATTAAATAGAGTGATTTCTGATGATCCTTTTATTCATCAGATTCCGGTTGCAGTGGTGTAGTGACCACATGTAACCCTGGTAGGTGCTATGCATCATGCTTATTCTAGACTATGACATTATCCCCTTTAGGTATCCCCTTTTTCCCCAACAATAGCCTCTTGCTCTCCCGGGATCCGCCCATACCACGCCCATGATATTAATGCACAGTCTTGTCCATTTTTGATTGTGCTCTGTGTATGAAATAAAGCTTTGTTATACAGTTCTCACCACATCCGTTTGTTTTCAATGGTTGGGGTTTTCGGACATCCACATTTGTATCACATTCCTATATCAGTAAACTAATGAACCCTAGTTACTATGCAATGTGTTAATACATATGACAATAATAATAGTAATAATATCATGAGATATATTCTAATAATATATATAATATTTAGTAGTAAAGGGTTAATACACATGCAAAGTCCAATTTGTAATACTGTGGAGTATCAACATTCCCCTGAAGGCCTGATAGGAATATGGCAGGTGTTAATAAGAATTGATTGATAGCAAAACACATAATGGGAGGTCACTAAATGATAATGGGTATAGATCTTGGAACATGGCCACCAGCAATGGCGTGGGACTTTCCAGGAGAGGCTTAGTGGAGATGGAGGTGAGTAGGCTGTTGCTCCACGTGCCTTTGCACAGCCTCCATGTGTTTTTGCGGCCCTTCCCGGTTAGAAATAGATTAGTGTGGTGTATGTTCCCCTGGTTGCCTTCAGGATCGCTAAGTGGTGGTGGTGACGGGGTTTGTGTACCCGAATGAAGCTTTGAGCTATACCATGTAGGGCCACTGTAGGTGGGAAGGTCATAGCAAAGAGGTCAGACAAATCACAGTCCACTAGAGAAGGAACTGGCAACCCACTCCAGTATATTTGGCATGCAAACCTTGTTGATAAGCAAAGACAGAGACATAAGTAAGTGTGCTGTAGTCCATAGGTTCACAGACAGTAGGATGCAGAGGACAGAACAACCATAAATAAAATGTTCCCCTGGTACTTGATAGATGCCATGTGGCAGTGTAATTAGTCCACTATTTGTTTTGTCAATGTAGATGTGATGAGTAAGATGATTGTTGTATTTTGAGGGTCCACATTAGAGGCTCTGTAAGTGAGAAATGGTCAGCAATTTCCATGTACTTGTGTTGCAATTTTAATGAGGTAGTGTGTCTAAAATAGCTTTCAGCATCTTGCAGTATGACTTCTCATATTGGCACATGCATGAACATAACAACCTATGAGAAAAATATATTTTTTTAAGTATTTGATAGTTGGGAGTTGTTGTGCAAGTAACTGTAATGCCTCCATTGCTTTGAGCGAGTGTCGAGCTACCACTGTAAAAATACTAGAATTCTATATTTGTTCATTAGAAGGGTAGTATAAAATGTACAGTGAAAGCCTGAAAAGATAGGAATTTTTTTATATATATATGTCTCATGACTTTGAGGTAAAAACAGTAATACTGTGAAATTTGAGGTAAATTACTGGTATCCAATGACTGCTCTCATTACAGGAGTACCAGGATTTTGCTATTAGCTAGCACCGTACATAACTTGATGTAAGAAGGTTTCTGCCACTTATCACCATGTATGGCCTGGAACAAAGTAGTCCAGTAATATGTCCTAATCCCTGGGCCAGACTGACTCAAAGTGATCATCATTAACTGTGGCTCAAATTTATCACAGGGCAAATGCACTTTGACATATTTATTCTCCTCAGTTCACCTCAATACATCCCTAGCGTCCAGCAATGAATTCAGCAAATTTATGGCACAAGTGAATTCATCAGTATTCGTATTTATGTGGTGTATTGGCTGTTGTAATGGATGGTGAATGTGGCAGGTTTGCAGTATATAGTGTATGTAGCAATGATATTCAGTGGGAGGCGTATTACAGTGCCTTGCAAAAGTATTGTTGCCTCACAACCTGGAATTAACATGGATTGTTTGAGGATTTGCATCATTTGATTTACAGAACATGCCTACAACTTTGAAGATGTTTTTTTTTTTATTGTAAAGCTAACAACAAATAGGACAAAATAACAGAAAAATTCAATGTGCATAACTATTCACCCCCTAAAGTCAATACTTTGTAGAGCCACCTTTTGCGGCAATCACAGCTCCAAGTCGCTTTGGATACGTCTCTATGAGCTTGCCAAATCTTCCCACTGGGATTTTTGCCATTCCTCCTTGCAAAACTGCTCCAGCTCCTTCAAGTTGGATGGTTTGAGCTTGTGGGTTGAGGTCTGGGCTTTGACTAGGCCATTCCAACACATGTACATGTTTCCCCTTAAACCACTCAAGTGTTGCTTTAGCAGTGTGTTTGGGATCATTGTCCTGCTGGAAGGTGAACCTCCGTCCTAGCCTCAAATCACACACAGAGTGGTACAGGTTTTGTTTAAGAATATCCCTGTATTTAGCACCATCCATCTTTCCCTCAACTCTGACCAGTTTCCCAGTCCCGGCTGCTGAAAAACATCCCCACCGCATGATGCTGCCACCACCATGTTTCACTTTGGGGAAGGTGTTCTTTGGGTGATGTGATGTGTTGTGTTTGCACCAGACATAGCATTTTCTTTGATGGCAGAAAAATTAAATTTTAGTCACATCAGACTAGAGCACCTTCCTCCATACATTTTGGGAGTCTCCCACATGCCTTTTTGCAAACTCAAAACGTGCCATTTTGTTTTTTTACTGAAAGTAATGGCTTTCTTCTGGCCACTCTGCTATAAAGCCCAACTCTATGGAGCATACAGCTTATTGTCGTCCTATGTACAGATACTCGATTCTCTGCTGTGGAACTCTGCAGTTCCTCCAGAGTTACCTTAGGTCTCTGTGTTTCCTCTCTGATTATTGCCCTCCTTGCCCGGTCCGTGAGTTTTGGTGGGCGACCGTCTCTTGGCAGGTTTGCTGTTGTGCCATGTTCTTTCCATTTGGTTATGATAGATTTGATGGTGCTCCTGGGGATCATCAAAGATTTGGATATTTTATTATAACCTAACCCTGCCTTGTACCTCTCAACAACATTGTCCCTTACTTGTTTGGAGAGTTCCTTGGTCTTCATGACAGTGTTTGGTTAGCGGTGCACCTTGCTCAGGTGTTGCAGCCTCTGGGGCCTTTCAAAAAAGGTGTGTATATGTAATAACAGATCATGTGACACTTAGATTGCACACAGTTGGACATCATTTCACTAATTATGTGACTTCTGAAGGTAATTGGTTGCTTTTTATGGGCTTCATAACAAAGGGGATGAATACATATGCACATGCCAATTTTATGTTTTCTATTTCTAAAAAATAGTTTTATGTATATAATTTTTCTCATTTCACTTCACAAACTTAGACTATTGTGTTATGATCCATCACATAAAATTCAGATTAACAAAACATGGAACTTAAAGCTGTAATGTCACAAAATAGGTAAAAAGTAAAGGGGGGTGAATACTTTTGCAAGGCACTGTACATAATAGAAAAGGATAATTTTATGTATATATCAGGCCTTTTCACATATATAATGTACACTGAATAGAGGTTAATAGTAATCACATATATAGTTGAGAGCAATACGGGTTGTTGCTAACGCTTGTGGGCTCGCACATCGCTCACTGCCTAAGTTGTACAAGGTCGGAGAGATGAGGCAGACTTAGGGAGTGAGCGTCAAAGGCGCACACTGCCCTGGTGGAGATGAGCACTGTAGGCGCTCATCTCTACGACCCCGTACAACTTAGGCAGTGAGTGACGAAGGCGGTCACTGTGCCGGTGAAGATGAGCGCCGTAGGCGCTCATCCCTATGAGGTCAAAAAAATACTTGACGGCCGAACCGCTCAAATACTAAAAATACAAAAACACAAAGAAAATTAAACAAAAATACAAAACAAAAACATCACACACAGCACAGGGGGACAGCCAGGACGTCTGGGAGTAAGGTTGCCTGACAATTTAAACACAATTTGCAGAGTTTAGCCACTCAAAAATCCACTAAGCGACAAGAAAAATGGCAGCCGAAAAAAACAAAACAAGGCTACACGACCCCTAACTACGCAAAACACAGCCAGGCACATAAGACTGCAAAGTGGGACTTAGAAAAAAAAAATACGAGACGCTCAGCGCGAGGCTCAGAGGACTAAAAGCCTTACATTATGTGGCAAACAGCATTACCTGCCCTACAATTTTATTGTCGTCATTTTTTGACAGGCAAGTCGCTAGTATTATTAATAACAGTTTGATAATAGTATATCTAGTATAATACAATTAATAGCTATTATTATGTTGTTTGATTATTATATTATTATATTATATATTAATGTTATATTACCAAATTATTAATAATAACATCTATTAACATTAATTTTTAATGCTATTACTTACTAGCAACTTGCCCGTCAAAAATGACAGGAGTAAAAATGTAAGCCTGGCAATGCTGTTTACCACACAATGCGAGGATATGGGCCCTCTGAGCCCCTTTGGAGCTCATCGCGAGCCTCTTCCCCTGTGTACTACCTTGGGTTAAGAGTTAGTGCCTTGGGTTAAGTGTTACTGCCTTGGGTTAAATGTTACTGGTTTGCGTTAAGTCTTAGTGCTTAGGGCTCGTTGATTTTTGATTGTGAAAAAAGGCAAAATATGCCTCAAATTAACTTGCAACCTCACTCACAGGCTCCCTGGCTCTCCCCTATGCAGTTAATTTGAGGCAAATTTGTGTGTTTTTGCAGGTAATTTCATTTCAGTGGTTCGGCCGTTAAAGTCTTATTTTTGCGAGCCCCGCAGTCCACCTACGTGCTTCGGGTCCTAAGTCATACGGGCCGTAATTTTGCCCCCGTCGTTAAGTCATTGCAGCTAAGTCATAGGCGCTCATTGTAGCCTAAGTGCCGCATGCCTCAACTGCTCACCTCACAGTGCAATGAGCGACTTCAGCTCTCATTGCAGCCTAAGTCCCGCGTGCTGCAGCCATCAACAGCTCGGCACGCAAAGCATGACCAACGGCCTGTATATCCACAACTATTATATCTGATGTATTATTACTAGTACTGCTATATTATTGTATTTATTAATAATGTGATTATTATTGCTATTAATATTATTATTATTATTGTTGTTGTTGTTATTAAAATGAAAATAATTTTGCCATTGTATTATTATTTTTCCCAATTATTTAAAATCTATATGCATTGTTCTATTTACTTACAGAGGCTTAAGAAAATGAAATAGCATAATCATGTGCAAGGATATCACTGATGGCATTTTTTGCTGTTTTGCCACCCCTTGCATGTATAGGATTTTTCAATGGCATATTGGCGTATACACTACTTGAAAAAATATTTTGCGTACAGGTTGGCGTATTGCCTGCTTGAATGGAAGGCGTATTCTGATACATGGTTTGATAAATCTGGACCATGTCATTGTCATGCCTTCCAGCATCAGCTTATTTACAGTTTTTTGTTCAGAACCAAACAATCTTATTTTTATTGGTGCATTTATATAATATAATATATATATATATATATATATATATATATATCTACATATATATATATATATATATATATATATATATAAAATATATATATATATACACGTATCAGAAATCCATAGGAATTCCTTGTCTGGGTGTTGCCACAGAACCTTTAATCATGCATGGAGTAGTAATGAGGTCTGATTATGGGAAATGTAACTTGAAGCAGCTACAACTTTCTTGCTTTCTCACTAAGCTTTTCAAAACAGGGTAAAACCTTGATACACCCCAGGTCTCCTTACAGGGTATTCTGGGAGGTATCATCCACAAAGGATGGGATGGATTCAGCAGGATTTACAAATCTTCAGGGTTGGTGATTGAGTAATGACGCACGTTTGCTGGGAACGTTAAAGTCAATCATGCAATAATGATGGCTGTAATTTACCATAATCTTTCAGAATATAAAAGCTCTCCCCAGCATTAAATTTGCATGTTTTAGCAGACTTGTGTGAGCTTATAAACTTTACAATGTTTTAACTAGAGATAGTAAAGAGAGAATACTGTTTAGTGACTCATAAGCAGCAGACCAGCATAGTGGTAATATGGGATACTGTAAGGGTTTAACATGCTTAAAGGAATATGGAAGCTTCCCTGGTTTTTCATTTTTCTAATCTAACACACTGCTTATATCAGATACACACATTTCATTGAGTCATTCTATACATGTATTTATGTATTTAATGCAAAAAAAATGGTTTCCACATGCCCAGAGCTGCTTACATAGGCACCTGGTACTAACCAATAGAAACACTGCATTTGGGTACGCTTTTTAACCCTATACTAACTTTCCAGCTAACAGCAGCACATTGCAGGGATTCAGGACAGTTGAATCATGCAAGGGAGGAGAGAGAAGTGTGTGAAGGGACTACAAATCCCATGATGCTTTGCTGCAGAGACTGAATTCCCATACTGCTGCAAAGTTGCAGCTGCCTCTGATTGGATACAACATATTATGCAAATTTAGCTTGGATTTTCAGGGGCAAAACCAACTGCCAGAAAACTAAAGAAATTATGTAAACTACAGGGTAAGCATTCATAATCCATGAAACTGCTATATGCCTCTTAATATCCCCCATTAACAATATCACTGAATACTACATCAGATGAGGTTACTAGCACTTCCCTAAATCTGCTCCATCTCTGCAGAGTCATAGTAGGTTTTCTCACAGAGATCAGGTTTTTTTTTAAGTACAGTAAACAGAAAAGATCCTTACAATAGTGATCTACTTGAAAGTTCCGTAAGTTCTCCTATCGTCCACTTTGTGTCTCATGTTCCTCCTCTTGTCCTTCAAAGTCCAGGAGCAGGAGACCACAAAACCTTCTATTTTGTAGTTTATATGTATATGGTGAAGTCATGAATGTGTCTGTTCTGTACTATGGGCCTCATTCAATTGAGGATTTCGGGAGATCCGGGCTCAGAAATGGAGCCCACAAGTTATTTTGCTATTCAATTGGCATAATTTTGCAGGCTCCGATTGAGTTACGGGCTCCGGGCTGCAATTCATTGCGAACTATTGCGATTTTTAAAATCGCAAGTGAATGCCCCTCCAAGTCTTTAATCTTTCAAGACTTCCGATCGCTAAAATCGAAAATCACTATTCAATTGCTCCGATTCCTCCTCGCTAACCAATCCGTCAAGCCCACAAATGGCAAAAGTCGAACCACAAGTTACTGGTACAAAGGAGGTCTCGCAAAGGGCTTAATGACATGTCCGGAGCACTTGAAAAGCAAATAAAAAAATAATACAGTACATATATTAAAAGTTAAACTGATGTTAGGTCTTAATAGCACAACATTCTCAAGCTTGCAAATCGGCCCAAAATATACTTTTTTTCATGTTCAATTTCAGTGTTATATCGATCATGGCAATCAATGTGTTAATACATATAATGGAGCCTGCATGTAATAGAATATCATATTTACTGCTTTATCAATAGTGCATTATATCTGGAATGTGGGTTCGATCGTAACTCATAATCCAAGCCCGTAGGACTTCAATGAAAAATGGAGGTTGGATTTCGAGTCACGATCGAACCCACATTCCATTGGCTGTTTCTAACCAGGAGTTACGGCCTTGCGTCAGTGATCATGTTCAAGCTCACAAATGCTACTTACGATAGCATGGTTTGAGATGTGAGTTATTGGGCCGGGACTTGCAGGCCCAGCCAATTGAATAGCACCATAGGTTGCGGCCGCTGCCGGCTCTCAGCAGGCCCACAGACATACAGCCTACTCCGATCTATTTGCGGACTTGCAATTGAGTCAGGCTCTATGTATATAGTGACACGTGTGCACATATTAAGTGCTCTATGTAGTGAATGTATGTAACAGTAGACAACTGCATTTTTTTTTAGATACATAGATGTCCCTCTGTGGCTGCTTCAAATGTTGGGAGGTATGACACATTAGTGTTTTTTACATTCTTGTTTAGGCCCCTAATCATACATGAGCCACAGACCCACATCTTGCATTTAGTGACTGGGTATGGATTCCGAGTTTAAAATTCAATGAAACCACATCAATGGTCAATAAATCCTGAAATAAGAACTTGCAGTGGAGTCTGGTGAGTGTGATTTCACAGACATCAAAACAACAATTGTTACCACTATTTCGAATTATATATACATATACATATATATATATATATATATATATATATATATATATATACAGTGTATAAAGATAATAGCATTGCTTCTCAAATTCTCACAATACATTGCAGGCATTGTTGCCCACAATGGGGTTATCCAGCAGCGAGAGTGAGCCAGTGAACAAGCTGCTTTGAAAGTAATCCTGACCTCTCCTACTTGGTGGTCTAAAGCATGGAACAGTTTAAACTTTGGAAGCGACACCTTAAGTGTCAGAGAAACACAAATTCTTTGTTTCTGAAGGAAAACCAATCCTTCTTTCTACAATTTTTGGAAAGAAGTTATTGCGGTAGGTAGAATAAGTGAGCCACCAACAAAGTGAGAAATAAAAACATGGAATTAAATTCCATTTCACTTTATTCCATTACAAGTCTCAAAGATGGCAAGCACACAGCTATAAGCTTACAATTCCTTTTTTTTGGATGATAGCTGTTATTATAAAATAACTTGCTTTAACAAGACTGCATTATAGATGACTCATTGTGTAAGACAATTGTTTACTGTGTATTGACAAGTGTGGTTACCCAATTGCATACTTTTTGTTGTCAAAAAACCTCTTACTGCTGCTTGCAATAATTGTAATAATTGATACTCTATTCTCCTGTCATCATGGGTGTAGAAACTGGGGGGATGAGGGGGACAAATCCCCCTCGCCATATTTTTTGGCCCCTACACCCATGCCTGTCATATTTTAAAATTCACTTGTTTATAGTGTATATGGCCCAAATTCACTAAATGGCAAAGTAGTAGCAACCAAGTAAAAAAAAATTTCAGCTATCCTATGGAATGTGGTTTTCTCTATACATTGTACCATGGTCTCCATTGCTGTACGGACTGCCATATGTTTACACTGCAGGGTGTCCAGTAGTAACAGTGATCCAAAAAGCTATATTCACTAAACAGTGAGGCATCTGAGAGCCACATCATGCAGCTTCACTGTTTCATTGAAGTCTATATTCCAGTAATGAAACAAATGTATTCCAGATTCCAGGTCTAACACATGTTTCCTTCCATAAGTTCATGAGCCATCTACACTGTGATTGATGTTACAGTATAATGAAAGCTGAAAGTTAACTTAAAATATTTATACTGACTCATATAAGTTAACTCATGGCATCTAATATAATACAATAGTGTATGGATATGTTGTAAAACCACAATTCCATGATAATGTATTGCATGCATATTTATTTTATTTATTTATTACAGGAGTATTATGAAACTAACATCAGTTATCATTACGGGAATATTCACTTCTATAGTGAAATAATGGTTAAACTCACTGGCTTCATTTAAAGTGGTAAATTACTTTGAGCTCTGCTCTAGGTTCACATCTTCCTGCACAGAATCTCACCTACCATATCTTGTACAGTATTATCCGTCATTTCCAACTTTGTTCAATCTTCACGTGGGTGATACTAAAGTGTAAATTGCCTAATTCTAGAATAGAGATTACAGAGCCTGGACAATGATTTTGCTAAATGTAGGCTAGTTAATTCAAAATGTTTCTGTAAATTTATAACAACACAACATTGAATGCCATAATTTGTCATTGGCAAGCAGGTTATAGCATCAATGATTACATGAGAGGACAACTTTATTAATGTAGAACTATGTTATCACAAAGGGAAGATAATTAAACTTGAATTGAAATGTAATGTCTTGCGTATTTGACCAACTTTGACAAGTAGATATCAATAATAAGTGGTTTATTTGTCTTGGTTTAAGAATGATACTGATAAGTGGGCTGTTTTATATACTGTATAACCTTTCATTGATACTGACTACCCAGTATGACAGACATCCAAAATATGCTAATGTTGTTTTTTTTTGTAATATAGTCACTTACTTGATCATCATAGCGGTAAGTAAGAAACTGCTCTCCCGTTGTATCCTCAAGAAAACTTCCTTGTGGAGACAGTGCAAATTCAGGGAGAAAGTACGCCCCTTGAGCTTGCTCTGCAGCTGCCTGTAATTAAATGAAATTGAGTTTAACAGTAGGCAAATTATGGTTTAAGAGTTTGTACATAATTACATAATATACACATTTCACTCTCTAGGAAATTGGGATAATTAGGCCACCCTTAATACAAAGATCTCTATCATAACAGTCTAACTTATTCATTTGTTAAAGCTATATTTGTATTTATTAATTACAGGAGTACACAATACTTGAACATTTAATAAAGATACAAAATGAAAAGCAGCAATGCTTGGATAGACATAGAATGTCCTCAATATAAAAGAAGGTTCCTAATTATTTTTGTAATTCTTCATGGCAAAGTAAGTACAATGGGTTAGATGTTTTTTTGTTTATTTAGAAATCCGCCTCTCTGCATCCCTTAAGCTATGTTCTCTGTTGCTTTTCTTCTCATCCCTGCCTATTTGCACAGGGTATATTGTAATTGTGATTGCATATAGAAAAACATAACCAATTACACATCAATGTATTTGCTAAAAGGTCTAGTGGCTTCAAATCAGAATAGAAAGCTTTAATATTTTACACACAGCAAAGAAGAAGGTTTTGTGTAATATATTACCTTATGATTTATATTAAAACAAAAGCTATAATTATTATCTGATGTTTTAATACAATTTCCAACCTCTGAACCTGTGACTCTGCTAGATTTTGTTGTTAGATACTATAATTTTTACTTTTGATCGGCTCTAGATTTTTCTCCAAAGTCTGCATCTGCTTTAAGTTTCAAGATATACTTTGCTATTGCCTATGTTTGCTTAAAAAAAGACTTACTGGTAAAACAAAATATATGATTTTCAGCTTCTATCATAATAGTTCAGTTTAATGGTTTAATGAGCATAAAGAATAAACTTAAATAAATAAAATAAGTAATTTTCCTGTGTCTCTTTCCCCCCTGTCCCCCCTCCCCCTGTGTCTGTTCCCCCTCCCTCTGTGTCTATTCCCCCCTCCTTCGTGTCTTTTCCACCCCCATTTCCCTCCCCTGTGTGTCTTCCCCCCTCCTCTCCTTCCCGTGTCTCTTTCCCCCCTCCTCTCCCTCCCCTGTGTCTCTTCCCCACCTCTCCCTCCCCTATGTATCTTTCTCCCTCCCCTGTGTCTCTTTCCCCCTCCCCTGTGTCTCTTTCCCCCCTGTCCCCCCCTGTGTCTGTTCCCCCTCCCTCTGTGTCTATTCCCCCCTCCTCTCCCTCCCCTGTGTTTCTTTCCCCCTCCTCTCCCTCCCCTGTGTCTCTTCCCCCTCCTCTCACTCCCGTCTCTTCGCCCTCCTCTCACTCCCCTGTGTCTCTTCTCTCCTCCCACTCCCCTGTGTCTCTTCCCCTTCTCTCTCTCCCGTGTCTCTCCCCCCTCCTCTTCCCCCTCCCCTTACGCGCCACACTTTGCGCATGCGCTGCTAATGCTGCGCATTGCGCGCGATTCGATCGGCTTTTTGATCGGATTGTTGTCAAACTGCGATTTGTCGCAAAGCGTGACAACAAATTGCAGTTTGACAATTATAATATGTAATACATATAAATATCATTTGTTCCAATCTAAAAAAACTATGAAATTGTTTTAAACTGAATCAATGTTAATGTTTTCTATAGTTTAAAAAAACAAAAAAACATTTGCCAATTATATAAAACATGTTTGGTTTACTTTGCCACGCATATTGCTCAGTATAGAAGCTGATATCACTGATATCATATTTAGCTTGTGACTGCAACTGCATATGCACAGATAATGTCACCGGTGATAGGAACCATCTACACAATTAGGCAGACTCCACTTGCAACATGACAAGAGGTGCTCTTCACAGTCAGCTGTTAGTGTGGCTCATTTCCCTAATAGGACTGGAACACTTTATTAAACAAATAAAGTTTAATACATCTTACTGTATAACACACAAAGGCTTCCACTAAAAAACTAATTATACTTACATAGTGTAAATGTATACATATAAAAAATGGAACCCAGCCTTCTATATTTATTTGAATTATGTAAGTATAATAATTTTGTATAAATGGAACAGTGATGTATGCTGTACAATATGTATTGTTGTTGTTCTTCAATCATGTCTGACTCTCAGTGACCATATGGACTGTAGCACCCAGGCACACTTGTCTGTTTTTCTGGTTGTGCTTATCCATATGGTTTTCTTGGCAAAGACACTGTGGTGAGTTGCCAGTTCTGTCTCCAGTGGACCGCGATTTGTATTACACTTTGTTTAATGTGCTTCATTTCCTAACCGGGAACCTAATCAGACTCAGCACTGCAGAACCTGTTGTCAGAATATACCTAAAGTGCCAAAATGGAGCTTTGAATGTGGTTAAGCACACAATTGATTTCTCCACACCAAGAGATAGATTGATACCAGAGTCAGTGGCTGAAGCCCTCCTTCATCTGAGATGACTCACAAATGGCAGTCCCATCAGACAGTCCGATGGAGGCAGAAGATCTGGGTAGTACCCATGTGGAATCACTTCCACCATGACAAGAGCCATCAGGGCTATGTTTCATGTCTCATCCATGGGATTTATCAGCACATGACATGGCTCTCACTGTTGGGTTGTCTTACTGAGTTTACAAAACAGTGTGGATGGGAGTGGACCTGGGAGCAGCTGAAACAACAAGTCTACATAAGGACTAAGCTAGTGGTTGGTGAAGGGTTGGTCCTGCAAGGTGCAAGAACATATGTTTTATATCTTCTAATGTCCCCCCACTTTCTGTTACCTTACCCCTTCTTATCATAACTGCCCATGTCTTCATGTCGGAAAAAAATAGATATACAGCATGTCCAGTCTGTACCACTGTAGACTAGTAGGTCACTATTTCCATAATGGACTAAGGCTATATTTTATTTTGTTTGTTAAAAATAAGCAAAGTTATAAATGTTTGATACTGTGTATTTTTCCCAAGGTTATACTATTGGGAATGCACAATAGTTTTTTGTTTTTTTTTGGGCAAAACAAACATTTACTCCTATAAATAAAACAAAGAAAATCAGTTCTTTATTTATGCTACCCCTCAAGTGACTTTTTATTTAAATTAATACCTTTTGTGAATAAGCCCTGAAACCCGTTAATATATCACTGTTATTATTTTTTCAAGTCTCACCTAATAACCAGTTCCTGTAAAATAATTATATAAAGTGTATAAAGCCAGTGAATTTAAATTAATATTTATGCAGTTTTCAATATAACTCCCTAATATATATTTTTGTTACAATGCTTTTCTGATCTGTCTATGCCAGTGTGCGTCTGTACATTACTGTGCTTAAAGTTTTGCTGGCTGTGCCTTAAATTGATGGATATTTGTACAGATAAAATGTATAAACAATTTTATTTCATACAGATAAGATTTTACTTATCTATCGTACATAATATAGGGGAAGTAGAGCTTAAGTTCACAAATAACTAAACTGCTGCTATTATTGAAGGGAAACGGTGCATTAAGGGCCACATTCGAGTTTGAGATCCAGGAGCCCGTAAGTCAGGTTGCAGGCAAATTTGCTATTCATTTGGCCCCTTTTTGCGGGCTCCGATCGGGTTATAAGATACGGATTTAAAAATATTGCGTCCGTCAATCTCGTAACTTACAGCCTCCAGAAGCCTTTGATCTCTCACTTTTGCAGAGCTAAAATTGCTCAATTGCTGAATTACCCCAAGCTCGCAGACAGAATCACACTTGTAAACCGCAAATGAAGGTGAAAATCCTATATGTGCTAGAGAGGACCCGCAATGGGGGTTATAAACCAATTTGTAGCACTGTAAATACAAATAAAAGTTTAATACTGCACTGTATATACCAGGGAAAGAGATGACAGACATTATAATTATTTGCACAACAGTCTCAAGACCGCAAATCGGCAGGAAATACATTTTAATTTTATGTGTCATTTCAGGGGTTAAAACGATCTTGGGTATCAATGAGTTAATACATATCAGTCCACCCATATGGACTTGAACAGTACTGGCACTCATTTTTATAATTCTTTATTTTGCATTTTCTGCGAGTCTGATCGTAACTCAGACCCCCAAATCTAATTGAATGACATGTAACCTCCATGTTTTACTGCCGTAAGTATGACAGGCTCACTTTCCATTGGCTGATTCAAAATGGGAGGTTACAGGCTTGCTGAATTGATCATGTTCCCGCCGTCAACTGCTCCGATACAGTGCATGGTTTATGGTTTTCGCTGCAAGCCCGCAACTTGCGAGCTTGAGCAATTGAATAGCCTCGCAAATGAAGATCAACAGGAGCCCGTAACTCACTCGCAGACATGCGGCTGTCTGCGATTGAGTTACGGGCTTGGAATTGATTGTGGCCCTAAATGTCCAGTGAGCTGCAATTATCTACAGTAATGAATACTGTGTTGCAAGCAATTGGTATATACACTGCTATAGTAGGACGTTTTCATTGATATCAGTTTTAGTTTTTGGTATAATCTCCATATATCTAAATGAGCACTTTATGTATATATTTTATTAAATCTATTCTTCTTTAGCTTGCCACAGCAGGGCCCTAGCAGCCTTTCAAGTTGGTTCGCTGATCGCTAAATAATATTGTAACTGCCTCCAACTGTATAGCACTGTATAAAATGGTTCATTATAAATAGTAAAAATAATAATTAATAATTTTCTTTACTTCTATACTTGGGTGTCTTCAAAGAAAGTGGAACTCACACATATGGCAAGTTTAAAAAACAAATCTTAATCCCTCTACAGAATGTTATTTCAACAATGATGGGACATCCCTTTTACGACCTTGGTTGTACAACGGGACTGCACTGACAGAGTCTAAAAGTGTTAGCTGCACTAACAATTCCAAATCTGAATATATCAAATTTTATAACCTTTTCAACACTCTTTTTTTCATGCAAAAAACACCCTTTGAATGTTTAAAGACACTTCTGAAATCACATTCTATGCATTTAGACAGAAATTATCTCAATAAACTACCCCATCTAGCTACACCAGTGATAAACCAGAGGTTATATGTTGTACAGCAAGATTCCTGTCCAAGTTTTACACCAACTAGAAAACCATGAAATATGAAGAAAATAATGTTGCTTTGTCTGCTGATTTCAGCCTACTTAACATTTATAGTAAGCTATGTACAATCTACCAATATTGACTATTAGTTAAGTTGAATAGACCTCTACTTTAAGGGAGTCACAGAGGAATATGCATTTTCTATAATTATCCACTCTCACTAATGATATACTCACCCAAGTACATGGGTGTGTTTCTGCCTAGGCCCACCAGGTCCAGGCCTAGGGCAGCACATTGTCAGGGTGCACCAAGCTGCCTGAAGTTGCCAATGCAAAGATGACAATATGCAGTGAATTTTTTGTCTGTAAGTGTACCTGGCAAATTCTGACTTACTGTATACTTACATAGACGCATATACATTTATGATTTTCTATATAAGTTATAAACTAATGATTGGGATATAGTAAGAGGAATTAGTAACTGGGTAATGGGGGGTGCACAAGTCCTAACTGGCCTTGGGCAGCATAAAAGCTAAATACACCCTGCTCCAGTACCTATGTTTTCATAGAGAATATCACTAGAATATTTAATTTCAAGAGATTTCTTCACACTATAGTGCAATGATGAAAAACCTATTTTAGCTATCCAGACGGAGTTTTTAAATGTATCCACACAATAAAATTAAAATATATAAAATCACTCTGGAAACAGTCGTGTCCTTGAAATAAGACACAACAACCTGCTGGGACCCAATATTTAGAGCCTTACACACACCCTAGACATATATTACCCACCACTGCTTTACAGTATAGGCTTCACAGAGTACCATAGGAAATGGAGAAGTCTCATTTACAAATGAAAAATTCTGCACATTTAACATATTTCATTATATTGAGGCAGCTATCTAAAAATAACTTCTGCATTTCGAATGCTGTTTAGTGGAAAATTACAAAGTTGATGTCACAAAAAACAATTCCACATCCTTTCCAAGAAATAAAGGTTGAGCGACATTACGATGTCCAGCGTCAAACAGCATGTGTTACCCATCTGTAAAAACCTAGAAGTCAAAACACGAACTGCTCCGTAACTCAGTCACGTTTATGTTCCAGTAACAAAAGGGAGAAGCAGATATGCACGGGAAGTTAGTAACTAGTGGTATTTTTGAACAAACAAACTTGTGGGTTCAGTTTAAGGTTTAAGCAATTACTCTTGTTCTTGTGTAATATTTTTTAAATTACATTATTAACCACTGGTAAGTGGTCAGACGCACTACAGAATAATGGTTCATTTCTTCCAACTCCACTTTGAAGGCTGCCAATCATCAACACAAGATTCCATCCCGGTGGTGTCTGCTTAAATGCCACAAACTGTAATGTAAAATTCTTTGGCAATGAATGACCTTATAAAAAAATAAAACATATTATTATTCAATTAATTATGAATTACCACACATCTTTCTAAAATCATAAATCTTTACACACCTCCCCATATACAACAAGACCCCTGGCTTTCCTTTCTCACACCATTTTTTATTATATAATAAACATCTTGCCAATGCAAAAATAAAAAAATCTCTTTCAACCACATAGGAAGCCCAGTTGCTTAAACCACAAACCAGTTCACCAAAGATGGTTATAAAGAGAGGGTGTTGGGTGTTTTGCTGCTTCAGGAAACTCTTGATTTGGGATTTTTGAGGGTAATCATTTTTGATGGAAAAAAAAAACCTTCAGTATTAACTAGGATGTGAAAGGGTTTCATGCTGTTATGATGTATTATGTTTGAAAATGAAGCGCCTTACATTTCACAAAACTCATTAACACGGCAAGTGGTACTCTGTATAGTATGTGAGACCGTTTCCAATGTCAACCAATACATGCAATACAAGCCATACATACTCAGGCATTTACAAGTTATTTATCAAAGCTATGCTCCTCAACTCCATTCATCTATTTATTATATATAGGACTACATGGCTACATGGCAAGCCACAATACATAATGACAAAGTAGCAATAATTATAAAATTTGAATACAGACTACAACAACTTACTAAAAGAAAAGAAAAAAACGAAAATTCCCAAATTAACAGCCTTATTAAATTGTGATTCGGCAAATTTAAAAGGGCTCTATATAAGCACATAGCATATTTTTTTACAGAAGTTCTTAGTTAGTGAAGACCTTGCTTTTGGATAGAAGTTCACTAACTAAAAACTTCTGTAAAAAAAAATATGCTATGTGCTTAAATAGAGCATTTTTAAATTTCCTGAAACGCAATTTAATAAGGCTGTAAGTGTTTAAAGGTGCCTAAACATAATTATTTTAAAATATAACCCAATATTTTAGTACATGGGTAGGCATTTTAGTACATGGGTAAGCAATCTTTCAAACAGGGTATTCAAGTCTTCATTTAATTACTTTTTATGTACTTGCTGTCGATAATACATTTTAATATTTAGACAATATCACAGTCATTTAAATTAATGCCTATTATCCTAAAAAGTTCCACTGTAGTCCTACAAAAAAGGGCACTTGTTTATGAAGTACCTAATAAATTAATAACATTAGCAGTTGTGTAAGCCATAGAGAAAATCTAAATGTTTGAACACTATTTATGAATATAGGAATCCATTTTGTTATTGTTACATCACTTCCTGAGAGCTGAATAATGAGGGAATAATGAAGGAGTAGTGGAGGAGGAGACAACAAGGTGTGGTCAATAGTCATTAGATAATCAGATCAGGTTGACATTAACACAAGGCCCCCTTCCCCCAGGCAGGCCCAGAGGAAAGCAGTTTGCAATCAGAGATCTCCACAAATGTAAACACCATTTGCACACACATATCCACCAAAGTATCATGGATGCCTCCAGGGCCCAGAAGAGGAATCTAATTAAAAAACAGCTTTATAACTTTAAGTTATTGATTTTTTGATACTGATTATGCACTCAAATTATTCAACTATTTATTGTTTTGCTTGTATTTTGGATTTCCATATTGAGGTTTCCCATGTACAGGATGGATATTTCAAATGACATACTAATTGCTAGGATGCCTCCTAACCCCATTTCAATGAATCACCAAAGATGCATCCCTATTTCATCAAATATTTTTCTTACATTTTGCTTAATCAAGGTATCAGCACATACACGCTTTGTCTTACTTCATCAGATCCTGAAAACAAGTTACCTTTCACCACCATCTTATGAGTTTCACCATCACCTCCATCTCATCACATGCCCATCATATCATGTCCCCTTCCATGGTAGGTCAAGGCACACTTATCTCTTATCTCTTCTACTGTAACACTAACACCAGATCAACAGATCAACTCATCAAATAACCTATATTACAATCCTATTTTATCAAAACAAGCCAGTCATCACATCTTCACAGCAGCTTTGGTCTCTCACCAGAGCTCCAATCAAAACCCATTTGAGTGCTGCTTCCGGCATCAATGCCATAACTTGCTATACCCTGTTTTTGAACATATTTTGCATCCTTTCTTTATCACTTATAACATGTTCAAATGCTTTCTGTTTGTTGATCCAATAATATTCCAATACTGTCTGTATCACTAGTATTAGGCATATAAACAGAGACCAACTTCAGATTGTTATCTGTCAAAAGCCTTATGAACCATCACAAACAAAAATGACTATACATAAAAGTTGAAAGTAAGTTTTAGTGCTTTCATTTACATTTTTACTTCTTTAAGGCTAAAACTAATATATGGTTCCCATATTTCAAATTACAATTCTAATGTGGGGTTTCTGTATCCCACCAATAGTAAACCATGAAGTCAATCATTTTAAAGCTATATGATATCAAACATTCTAGCCTGTGCAGAGTTGAATCACATATATAGTTGTCATAACTGCGGGTTGTCAAAAGTTGTTGCTAACGCTGCGGACCTCGCAACATTTACGGACTTACGACACACAAATACGGGATGCAGAACTTAGAAAAAAAACATTACAACCTCGCAAAATTACGACTTTAACGGCTGACCTGCGCGAACCTCAAAACATTCAAAACACAATAAATACACACAACAAACACATAAAAATCCTACCCACAGCAAGAGGGGGCACCCAGGACCTCTGCTAGTGAAGTTACACCTCCATTTAAGTCCAAATTGAAGAGTTTAGACACCCGAAAATCACCTAAGCAAAAGAAAAAATGGCCGCCGAAAAAAACGAAAACGAGGCTACAGGACCCTAAACACGCAAAACACCACCAAACACATACGGATTTTCCGAAAAAGCCGGACGAGGTCCAAGAACAAGGGCGCTAAATCACCAACAGCCGCGTACCACACATTAGGTGCCTTTTTACAACACTAACTTACATAATGCGGAAGTACACAGCTACCCTAATGGATTTTCCTCGCGCACGCACACTATTTACACTACACACTGCACACATTGCTGACACTTACACAGCAGATCCACAGCACTGAAAACACACATTGTATGCTGCGGCAACATGAAAACAGATTGTCAGCTCTTCAGTATAATGATTCCTGCATTTATTACTTCCAAATAGGTAAAGTATATTCCTTTATTATTGTATTATTTAGTTCATTACCATACACCAAACATCATTAGCTCACTTACAATTTGATTCCCGTCATTTTTTGACGGCAATATTCTAGTCTTAAAATAAAACCTTAGCTACTTAAACTCTTATTTCACTTTGCAGGATTGCAATGTCAGCATCTGTAGGTTGTGATTCCTCAAATAAAAAAAGATGGTTTTCATGATTATTTAGATTGTTCTATTGACAGGATCAACTGAACTGAATAACAGTTTACAAGCAGGTATTATAACTCAATGGAATGAAGTCTAGAATCAGCAATTCATACTTTCAATTTTAGCACTAACACACACTACTGTGGAAAGTCATGCATCTTCCTTGTAATTAAAGCAAAGAGTGATAATGTGTAATAATGTAGTTTAAGGGACACATAGAGCCCGATTCAATTGAGCAATTGTAAGTTACTGGAGCCCGTAAGTGAGGCCGTAAGTTATTTTACTATTCAATTGGCGTCTTTTTGCGGGCTCCAAACAGGTTACGGGTTATGCCTTGAAAACGTTGCAGTTGTTAAACCCGGGACTTACAGCCTCCTGAAGCCTTTGATCTTTCCTGTCCGCAAGAGTTACGATTGCAACAATCGCAAATCGCTATTCAATTGCTACAATTCCCCAAGCCCGCAAATGTTTTCACACCAATGCAAATGTAGGAGAAAATCCTACGAGTGCTAGAGAGGACCCCCAAGGGGGTTTAACCCCTGTCTGTAGCAATGAAAATGCAAATAAAATATCAATACTGCACTGTAAATGACGGGGAAAGCAATGAAAGATATTAGAAATTAATTGCACAACAGTCTGAAGCTCGCAAATCGGCAGTAAAAAATATATTTTTTTATGTTTTCTTTTCGGGGTTATATCGGTCTCTGGAATCAATGAGTTAATACATATCAGGCCACCCACATGGACTAGAACAGTATAGGCATTCATTTTTATTATTTTATATTTTGAGGGTTTGCGAGTCCCATCGCATATCGGACCTCCAAACATAATTGATTGACATGTAACCTGTTCTTTTAAAAAGTTCTCTGATTATGTTTGAGCTTCAGACTAAGTTAAAGAAAAAGGGCCAATCCAAAAGCAAAGTGGTTAAGGAAGATATCACTTCACCTAATACAACATTATCTCTATGGGACTGCAAGCCAGGCCAGCTCCCATAATGTATCATAATGTATACACACCCATAGCTACAGACAAACTCCAGATAAGGAAGCCCATGAACTCCTGTTATATCTCATCACAGGATACATTACATGAACACACTCTGCCACCACACTTCTCTTGATAGTACATAACTCTTGCCATTTGTCAACACAGACCATCATCTAAAAGAGGAGTCATGTGAAATATCTGTGAGCACCACAAGGAGCTCAGCGCTAAGTCCCTTTTTATCAAGTACATTTCAGGAGGAGACTTGTTTTTGTAGGAGATAACATAATGCTCAACTCCATGAATGTCAAGGATCACCTTCTGTCAAAACATGCCCCTTCAGGAGACGCTTTGCTCATTTGTGACTTTTACAGCACGATATAGTTATTTCTGCACACTTTACAGATTCACACTAGCAGTCATTTTGCATACTTTGAACACTCATGTATTTGCCAGTATTTAAAAACACCTTCCCAATCATGCACTATGACAGCCAGTGTCTGGGCCTAGACTGCTACTGTGTCATTCCTAGAACTGACTTGCACAGAACTGAGATTTACATGTCAGCCCCATGCCTTAAATTCCTCACAAACACGCACTGCTAATATTGGACAACATTTGTGTATGTTAGGAATGGACAAAAACATCCTTCAAATGAGCAGCTAGATGGTGTTATATCACAGTAGTATTCCTGTCGCACCAAAAGCTATTAAAATACCTTGTACTAAAGTTGTAATGATAACAATGGAAGTACTTTAGTTAACACTGCCTTCCAAGTGATACTTCTCATAGGAAGATAGCAGATAAACTCACTTCAGCAACAGTCTTCCACTCTTCCTTACTCTCTAGCAACTGATAATGCCCACAAGTGAATCTATTGGAGAGGACCTCCTCCATTTTTGAGAAAATCCCTACCGGCCTTAAAAATGTTCCTTTCTTGCAAGAAAACACTATCACCCCTATTCTATTTCAGCAGTGTAATCTGTGTTATACTGTAAAATAGGCTGCAGGAGCCTTTACCCTCCTACTTTACAGGACTATTCAAAGCATTTCACTCAATATTACAGCACTTAGCCCACATCCGTAAATCCTATCTTGTCCGCAGTATAGAAGTTTGTGCTCACTTCTAATATTACACCAAACCAGGTATTTCACCTACAGTATGGATTAGACACAACTCTAGAAACCAATGGAAAATGAGAACATCATGATTATTATGAGTGAGAAAAAGTGGTGTAACGGAGGCAAGGAATATATATATATATCCAAATGGCCGAGCGTTGGACACGACTGAAGGACTGAACGACAACAACATGAGTTGTTACAACTCAATGTTTCTTCCTTGAGCATCTGCAAAAGGTGTGACCTAGCTAGCGTAAGAAACACTACTACCATTTGGTGAAACAAATGCTTAAAGAACACATAAGACAAAAAGGACTATTCATCTTCTAACATCAAGCTCAACAATATGTGCAGCGTCACAATATGGATTATTTTATATATTATGCATGGATTAAAATGGAAGTTAGTAATCGACGTCCGTCCAATAAACCGCTGTTGCGAAACAGAAAACTGCTGTTAACTATTACGAATACTGATGTATATATGACTCAAAGCTTGCTGCCCCGACTTAACATCACTGATCCTACAAAAACAAAAGACTGCATTCAGTCGTTAGAATGATTAATATGAAACTGATCATACTGTGATTAACAGTAATATTCAGTACAAAGTGAATGTTAATGTTCTGTATCCAGATTGTTTGGATACATTCAACTAATACAAACAGATAACGGTTACAGCAAGCAATTAAGTCCTACTCTGTGCTGAAGTTTGAACACTGTAGAGATATACAGTTCTGTACTATTTGGTGTACTGCCATGAAAATGACTGGCCCATCACACAAATATGTTTCTGAGTAAACCCGAGTGGTCTCTGGCAGCTAGTGGATTACAGATCCTTGTTTAAAGCTGATACCCTGTCCTGACTTTGTACACACCAGGATTTGGTGTCCATGGATCCATATAACAATGGGCTCATTCTCTGTTACACAAAAGGTAACTTCTAGGGGTACTCAGAGATTTATAAATGATGCAAAAGTCAATTATGTATGGTAGACACTCTTCTGAACACAACTCATTACAGTTGTTTACTTTACATATCATGGGAAAATCTAGATAAATGCTTGTTTTTACAAAGCACATTCATTTCATACAGACAAATTTAGCTACAGTATTCCATAAATAATGCAGATTTCAAAGGGCCATGTTCGGCTCAGGGTTTTGAAGTACAATCATTATGGCAGAGAAGAAACCAGGATCAGAGTTAGAAAGAAAAAATATATGTACATGTGCAGTTTGCTAGCAGGACTGATTTCATGTATTTGATACTTAATTTGATTCAATATTTTATTTACAAAAAAATAAAAAGGTGCACCCCCTACAAACCACACTTACGTGTTTTTCTAAAGTATATTGGTCTAACTGCTTATTTTAAGTGCTAGCAGTCAAATACAATCCGAAAAAGCACACATACAATGAGGGGGGAAAGTATTTGATCCCCTGCTTATTTTGAATGTTTGTCCACTGACAAAGAAATGATCAGTCTATAATTTTAATGGTAGGTGTATTTTAACAGTAAGAGACAGAATAACAAAAAAACAAACAAGAAAAAAGCATGTGAAAAAAGTTATAAATTGATTTGCAGGTCAAAGGGGGAAATAAGTATTTGACCCCTTCGACTTAGTACTTGGTGGCAAAACCCTTGTTGGCAATCACAGAGGTCAGACGTTTCTTGTAGTTGGCCACCAGGTTTGCACACATCTCAGGAGGGATTTTGTCCCTTTCCTCTTTGTAGATCCTCTCCAAGTCATTAAGGTTTTGAGGCTGATGTTTGCCAACTTAAAACTTACAGCTCCCGCCATGGATTTTCTATGGGATTAAGGTCTGGAGACTGGCTAGACCACTCCAGGACCTTAATGTGCTTCTTCTTGAGCCTCTCCTTTGTTGCCTTGGCTGTGTGTTTTGGGTCATTGTCATGCTGGAATATCCATCCACGACCCATTTTCAATGCCCTGGCTGAGGGAAGGAGGTTCTCACCCAAGATTTGACAGTACATGGCCTCATCCATCATCCCTTTGCAGTTGTCCTGTCGCCTTAGCAGAAAAACACCCCCAAAGCATAATGTTTCCACTTCCATGCTTGACGGTGGGGAGGGTGTTCTTGGGGTCATAGGCAGCGTTCCTCCTCCTCCAAACACAGCGAGTTGAGGCCAAAGAGCTTGATCTTTCTCCCAGTTCTACTCTGAATCATTCAGATGTTCATTGGCAAACTTCAGATGGGCCTGTACATGTGCTTTCTTGAGCAGGGGACCTTGCAGGCGCTGCAGGATTTCCCACCTTCACGGCGTAATGTGTTACCAATTGTTTTCTTGGTGACTATGGTCCCAGCTGCCTTGAGATCATTAACAAGATCCTCCCATGTAGTTCTGGGCTGATTCTTTACCGTTCTCATGATCATTGAGGTGAGATTTTGCATGGAGCACCAGACCGAGGGAGACTGAGTTATTTTGTGTTTCTTCCATTTGCGAATAATCGCACCAATTGTTGTCACCTTCTCACCAAGCTGCTTGGCGATGGTCTTATAGCCCATTCCAGCCTTGTGTAGGTCTACAATCTTGTCCCTGACATCATTGGACAGCTCTTTAGTCTTGGCCATGGTGGAGAGTTTGGAATCTGATTTATTGATTGCTTTTGTGGACAGGTGTCTTTTATACAGGTAACAAGCTGAGATTAGGAGCATTCCCTTTAAGAGAGTGCTCCTAATCTCAGCTTGTTTCCTGTATAAAAGACACCTGGGAGCCAGAAATCTTGCTGATTGATAGGGGATCAAAAACTTATTTCACTCATTGACCTGCAAATCAAAATTTATAACTTTTTTGACATGCATTTTTCTCGGGGTTTTTTGTTATTCTGTCTCTCACTGTTAAAGTACACCTACCATTAAAATTATAGACTGATCATTTCTTTGTCAGTGAAAAAACGTTCAAAATCAGCAGGGGTTCAAATACTTTTCCCCATCACTTTACTCTTCTGAGGTATGATTGAGAAATGTGCAGGGAATCTCTAGGATCTAGGATCTTCTGTTTATCCTGCCCACAGCACCGACCAGACCAGAGATTTTTTTACCACTACTGACCACTGTTTAAATTCTGATTTTTTGTTGTCCTGTACCCGTTTATGTCATCCACCTCTAGTGGCTCATCATCAGGAGTGGGAAATTGGATTATCTACAATAATGTGGATATGTGGAACACAATCTTGCATAAGATGCTTGGAGACTTGTAATCGTTTGAAAATGAGCGCAGACCCATACAATGAACACCAAGGTTGGGTGGGAAATTAGTTTGTGTCCAAGCCAGAGCTCATTCTCAACCACCCTTCTAAACACCCAAAAACCAAAAACTCCCCAACTGGCAAACGTGACTATACTTACCCCAAATAAGCGTATAACCTCTACAACTGTCCCTCATTTCCTCCAATGAAGTGTGCAATACCTGGATATAAATATTTATCATAACTTCTAACTTAGCCAGAAGAATACAATTTAAAATCATGACCCTATCTGACAAAGACCTCAATAACAATGCACCCCCCATATCTCTGCTCTAATCTCAAAATACTCCCTCTTTGTTCTGCTAACGACCTTCTCTCCTCCTCTCATATCCCCCTCCTCTCACTCAAGCCTTCAGGACTTTTCTTGTGCTGGCCCTATTCTCTGGATCTCCTTCAGCCTCATTAAATTGGGGCTACATTGCAAAAGGTAGCCCGTAGTCAAAAATGTAGCACTGAAGGCTATTAAATTAGCCTCGTAAACCTCTACGTTGCCGACTTGCGTGTTAGAACTCAGGATGGTTGAGAATAGGATACGTGATAAGCAACGTTGAACTTCGCGCCCGTAAATCCTTTGATCTGTCCAGCCTCAATTCAGCTATTAAATTGCAACGAAGTCACACGCAAGCAAGCCCAATGGCCAACGTGGGCTTGAGAGCATCCGCAATGGGGGTAAAGTCCAATACGTAGCAATTGTAATGCAAAAAACAACACTCTACTGTACTCCTATTATAAGGGAAAGTGATGTTAGGACTTAGAATTAATAGCACAACATTCATAAGCCCGCAAATCCGCCCCGAATTTCATGTTTATATTTTGTGTTATATCGATCCCTGAAATCAATGTGTTAAGACATATACTGGAACTCGCATGTAATAGAACATCATATTTATGGCTTTAATAATATTGCATTATGTCTAGAATGTGGGTCCGATCGCAATCTCTTTTTCCATTTGCTACGTCTGAACCTGTAACTACGGTCTACACTAATTGATCATCCGCATGACCGCAAATCCAACGTCCGACAGATGATTTACGATTTTGACTCTCCGTCCTGTAGCAGCGGGTTCCAATTTAATAGCAATTTAAGTAGGCAGAATTTCGAGCTTGCAGACGTTGCGGGTCTCACGTTGCACTTACGGGCTTGCAATTTAATGAGACTGCTTGCCTTGCTACATAAGAATATCCTTAGGCTTCAAAACCTTAAAAACAAATCTGTTCAAAGCAGCTTATCACCTTCAGCCTTAACATGCACAACACATCTTTCCCCCTCCTGTACCCCACCTTAACTCATTAGATTGTAAATTTGCAAGTTTTCGCTCTCCGCTCTTTGCAATGTGTCAATTTTGTTTTACGTTGTTATTAACTCTTGTTCAGCGCTATGGAATATGTTGGTGCATTACAAATAAAGATAATAAAAAGAAGAATAGTTTGGTAGAGATCATCCTGTTTTTTTTACTGCAATTCATACGATTCTAGAATTTCGCCTCCTATTGTCATTGTAGGATGCTCCAAATTTATGTTTTTTAGAATTCTGTTGAATATTGGATCCTCAGTTAGAAATTTAGCTGAACACAGATCCAAAAAATAAAAACATATTAAAATATCCACTTACAATAAAAAAAAATGTAACTCATGCTGCAAGCTTTAATGGATTATGAACCAAGAACTTTTCCTAGAACGCTCTGCCAGTTAGAAGTTCTTTACTTTGTCATTCAACAAGTGATTACTTAAAATGTATGTTTTTATGTTAAGATCTACTTAATAATTTGTGGTATGCTTCTGCAAAAACATGATATAAGAACACACATCTGCTACCAATGTACTCAGGAAACCAATATGAATAATACTCATTACTTGCTTTTGTGTTTGCTTTCAGCAAGTTTGAAAAAATATAATGTAAAACATACAAAAGGGGGAACTAAATATTCTATTCCTGAAATATTTTACTTATATCTGATTAAGATGGAAAAAAAAATTGTATCATATGATGAGTCACAGCTTGTCAAAAAATGTTTATCAGAGCCTGCAGTAGCAGGGACCTCGAGATTACCGGTTCTCAACAGTTGGTCTTAGGACCTGTGCTGGTCCTTGAGACCTTATCTGCAAGTTTTCAGGAACAAAGAGGAACGAGGAGAACTTGAGACTTTAAACATATCACTTCCATTAGTGACATTTAATGATAGATTAAAGTGTCTACAGTTAAAATGTACTCTATTCAAATCTGTGTAAAAAATATTTTAGTCATCAAAGGCTGTCCCTGAGAAAATTCTATGGTAACGAGATAGTCCCCTAATGAAAACTACCACCTTATTCCCATTATTTTCTCTTTTCCCATTGTACACCACTTCTTTCTTTCTACTCTTGCCTCTGTTTTGAAACCTCTCTTTTAAGCTTTCTTTCTTACATTATACTCCCCCTTATCAACCTTTGGTCATTCACAGTCCCCACCCCCACCTTAATATATTTACCACCCCTCATCCTTTTTGTATATCCACCTGCCTCTATCCCTCACCGAACCCACACTTTTCAATGCCCCCTCTCTGAATTATCTTCTCTTGGTCTCCTCATAATTTTCCATGGTGTGTCTGAAAGTTAGCATGGGATAGTATATTTATTATTAAATCTAGATACAAATCTGTCTGTGTTGCATATGAAAGAGGATATATGGAAGGGTTCCAGCAGCCTTAGATATATACATGCCCTAGAGTGTATGTCCTTGTCAGCCAAAGACTACTAATTTAATTGTACAAATAATATGTGCACCAATGGGTATTTATTGCAAGTTTCAAGAAGCTTTAACATTTTTAATGTGAAATATATATTTTTGCAGTGTTGAAAACATGGTTCTTTAAATACCTGATAGGAAAAGTTTGATTTCCACGTCCCTTTAAGCTTGGCTTTGTACACAATATGAATTTACATGTGAAATGTATTCAAACCTGAATCATTTGTCTGTTCTGTATTTCATCCTTAGTAAAGGAAGTTTATATTGTGGGGGGAAGTGTTGTCTGGACAAATTATCCCCACTATGACGAATGTTTAAAGCTCACATTAACCAGTAACTACACATTAATCCAAATATTTCAATAGCATGGAAATAGTTTTCTAGTATCACAAAACAGCTTCCAGAATAGAACTGCAAGCCAAAAAATTATTGGCTACAGATAGAGAAGAGTTTTAAGTCATACGGCTTAAATCCAGCAGCTAAGAAGGAGTTTAAAATATTGGGAAAGTGAGTCAGACTTCCAGTTAACCTTTGGCAAGTGATACACACAGCTTACAATTGTGATGACATAAAACAGGCAAGGGGATTATTAATTGTGTATCTTGCAATATTAAAACTGTGCATGATAAATCTGTTTAGATCTGTCCAACAGCAAACACGAAAATCGTTTGAGTGTTGCTTTCTTAGAAGATGGAAAAAGTTCAACCTGCTGTTCCGAGTAATTACCCATTTAGATTTAAAAGCCAGATGTCAATTGGGGTTAAGAACCATTCAGTGCAAAGTGGTACTGAACCATCCAAAGGATAACATGAAAAAGGAAGTGTAATATTCCATTGTATTATTACATGGATATGGAGTAATACATTAATAATACTGTAAATGTTTTTGAACTTTATGATGACTGATAAGACTATCGTTTGTTTTTTTTATGCATGAAAAAAATATTAGTAAGGAAATATTAATCATACTGCTGTGTGTTTTCATATTGGCTGAATCTCATGGATGAGATGCCCAGGGAATTTATACACCCAAAGTTTATTCATTACACTGGTAAACATTTTCAAATATCCACATTCAACTTTGCAACTCCTTTTAAGACATAACATTGTTTGATACTAAAAGTTCCAATGTAAGTATTGAAGAGTAATTGTCCATCTTGTATCATTATTGTCAAAGTGTTATGAAATCCCTTAATCAGCCTCAGTTGAATGGATATCTTACCCCAGCTTTATGTTGTCATGTCCCTGTTTAAAGATGCCTTCTTATAATACCATTATAAGTGCTAAATTATAAAGGACATCATGGATTGATTTTAGGAATAAGCTTATAGGTATCCAATGAATTTTATTATGCCACCAGCAAATCAAAAAAACTGTGATTTGAGAAATAAGATGACTCATGACAAATGTATTTTAACAAGTATATTGAAAAACTGCTTATCTTACTGTAAAATACAGCATACCACAGTGTAAGAGCAATTCAACAACATAAGCGGGGTATAGGAGGGCTTCTTATTTTTCAGAAGATTTGGATTACAACTGTTGATCGCCAATCACATATATAGTTGTGAGCATGCGGGCTGTTGCTAACGCTTGCGGGCTCGCTTTGTATCATGTCCTTAACCTGGGGACAGCCTGTACATAACCTTTCCATACAGATTTTGTAATGCAAGTTTAAGAAAATGGTCCTTACATGCAAAATAATAATTTTTTGTAACTCATTTTTAACTCATTGCTAGCATTGGTAGTATTTATCAGGTATAAATCAGAGAGTTTATTGTAGTCCATGACTTCATTTACCATTTGCAATAGAAAATGGGGACCACCCTCCAGATTTGGTGTCCAGTACTACAGATTATCACGGCACACCCTTATGAGATTGTGTGAATAATAGCACATCACAGACATCCAATTCACTGTGTTCTCTTTGATACAGAAGCAGAAACAGCTTCACTAGGGAAAATAGAGAACATTACTCACTGTTGGACTGTCAGGGCTGTTTCTGACATGGCCAAGGAATGATTCTGCATAGGAATGTTCTAAATTAG
Source organism: Discoglossus pictus (assembly GCA_027410445.1). Taxonomy (NCBI): domain Eukaryota; kingdom Metazoa; phylum Chordata; class Amphibia; order Anura; family Alytidae; genus Discoglossus; species Discoglossus pictus. The sequence continues at coordinate 195,349,261 of CM050167.1, forward strand.
ATGTAACTTGTCGCCAGAGGTTATATATATATTATGACAGTTATGAACTTTCCCTTTATGCGTGAGCTTGTAATGCTGACCTTGTGTTAGCTCTACAGAAATTACCAATGCTATTTATGTTTTTGAGAGTAACCAAGTCCCACTTCTAATACTATTTAAATTGGATCCTTTTTATAGACGCTGACATTGAGTGTTTCACACCATACATTTGTGTAAAACTTTTTTTTTTTTTTTTTTTATATAAATGTCAATGCCAAACGCAACAAGTTGTCAAGGAAGTCATTCTGCTGGTCTGGTAAGGGCATATTTTATTTAGTGGCACAGGTACATCTCTCAACTGTTAGTTTATTGGAGAAAAGTCCCTCTTTTGATGAACCATTTTTCTGGTTTTATGAAAAGACTCTCTAAAGAATAGTTGCGTAGGGCTTGTTAAGAACAAAAAACTTTATTAAACTTTTTCTGTGCATTTAAAAATTAATTGCTTTTTTTTTTAAAATTCATGCCCCGTGGCGTATTAGCTCGAGATCTCTTCATCCTCTGAATTATGTATTGTTACTGTAGTTGGAACTCCCCAGTGCAAGGTGCCAAATTAAAAAAAAAATTGTGAAGACGCTGTAAAACACACATTAGTGGCAGGCAGTAGTGTAACATGTGCTTCTAGCAAAGTACACAAATACACTTTCTAGTTAACACCAACTATCATACCGCAAATATGGTATCCCTGTTTGGACAGCATTCCCCTCAGGGGTGAAGAGATAAGGGGCTCATACTGTCTAGGGTCCTGATTAAATATTAGTAACTGTTTCAATTCATAGTATAGGTTTAATAAAGGTTTTTTGCTTATCAAGCCTGGCCTAGCTATTCTTTATAAGAACACTAAAATGGCCCTTTAAGGGAAAAAAAACATGTGCTGTCACCGAACTGACTCTCTTCTGAAGTCTCTTTAAGACAAATCCCAGTCTCAACCACATCAGAATTCCTTTATCAGGTTTATGAAAGTAAAAGGAGAGAAGGCTTCTTATACAGAATGTTTGCATGTATATATATAAGGGTATCCCTCTTTGGCTGCTTTAAATACAGAGCTTTTAGGAACTTGTGAATAAAACTATGTTTAGATATGCAAACAGACAGTTAGTGTATGTTAATAATGTGTTAAAACAGATAAACTTCCAAATAACTTTAAAATACATCATTATAGCTTTTTATTGCTAAATATTGTATTCCGCATGAATGCTTGTTAAAAGCATGAAAAAGTTGGGACAGTTGTAGAAAAATGCACACATATAAGATCTGTATTCACTTATGTTACAAAATCACCTCTTGAAATACCCCCTTTGGGGATAGCAGCTAATGGCAAAGTAAATTGTTTGCATGAAAAATACCAAAATAAACATTGAAAAAGTTACCCTAAAGTTTGCAGAATTTCTTGCATTTGCAAACAGTTTTCTATCAATGTTGACAGCCCCTGAAAATCCCAGCGAAAATTAGCATACCTACCTAATACATCGTATATTTTTGGTCTGTGAACTTCGTAGGATAGCTCTCCCACTCAAGTTACAGAAAGACTAGCAGTCTAAGATGGTTTCACCCATGACACAATCAGAGTCATCTAAATATAAGATTTCCCTGAAATGCTTTTATGTTCTTGTCTAGCAGACCTGCTAATGCTGTTATTAAGTTAAATACTTCACAAGCATGTAAGCTTTCTACCAAACTACAGTGTTCCTTTAAAACAAGGTTTTACTGCCTAGATTCAATAAAAAATAATATTTGAAACTATCAGGGGTTGTTATTGGCTGCTTTGAAGAATAACATATATGTTGTCTAGTTATGCCCAGCAAAATCTAATTGGATCAGCATCACTTGAGCATTGTCATACTAATACAAAAGGTTAATGAGGAAGGAGCAGACATGTTTCTATAATAAACAGAGTGAATATTGAACTTGACCTTTCACAACTAAATAAAAGAGACATGCAAAGGCAAGATCTACAAGCAATAGGTAGGTGCAGCCAACAATATTACACAACGTATGTATGGTTATCGTTGATTTACATTTCATTGCAAGCATTTAATTGGTGAAAAATTGAAAAGCATGTGTCTGACTTGAAACAGGCCATCCCTAAATCCTAGTGGTGGAGTGCATATGATTACATTTTAAAATGGAATGCTTTTATAAATATTTACTCAAACTGTAATATCTTTTTTATACAAAAACTGCATTAACTACAAGGCTCTATTTTGTTCCCAATGCTGTTTGCTATATACATTGTGATGAGAGAGATCATAAGAGGACATGGCCTCAACTACCACTGTTATGCTGATGACACACAGCTCTATCTGTCCTTTGACCCAGATGTAGAACATCCAACATAGATGTTTCGAAGAACTCTAAGACTGGATGAGTAGGATATGGCTAACCCCAAAAAGGGGTGCTTCTGGTGGGTCCCTAATGGATGACAGTAGTTTCCTTGGGCTAAAAAGGAGTGGGCCTTCAACTTGACTGGACTATTGCAACTGTCTTAATCTAGGGCATTGCTGCTGCAAGGTTATTGTCAAACCAACCATGCCATATATATTCATATTCCTGCCATATTCCTGCCATATATAACTGTCCTTCCTGCCCTACACTGGCTCCTCATGAAAGGCTCCATATATTTCAAACATGGCCTGCTGACATACATAGCTCTAGCCCCAACCATTAAAAGGAGTTCATCCTTCCAGCTCGTGCTCTGAGACCTGCAGCAAAAATATATTAACAAACCCCAGACTGTCTACAGAAACCTCAGAGCCCGGAGCTTTTTTGTACGAAGCACCACCATCCTGTAACGCTCTATTAGGCTCCATCACATAGACTGCTAATTTGGACACTTTCAAAAAGAGACTGAAGACCACACTCTTCACCCAGGCCTTCCAATAGATTACAACTCTCTCTTTTTTTCTTTCCTCTCCTCTCCTTGAGTCTCTTCTGGGGAAAAAAAGTGCTATATAAATGTATTACTATTATTATTACTTTTCTTCTGTAGGTTTGTGCAACGGTAGCATGATTCTCAGAGCTTCACAGAGGCTAATGGAAAAAACATTACACATAATATATTCATATTCAGGATTTATACATCTTTGAAAAATCAATTACCTACACAAATATTTGTATAAATATCACATGCTATATGCAAAGTATGCAGCTAAGTTTAACATATGCAAGACTTTTTTTTTTAAAAGACCCTTTAGCCATATTATAAAGTCACAGACGTTTTTCAGTGTCAGTTGTCCTTTACTAAGCTAAATTGTAAATGTACAGTTATTATAGAAAGACTTTGTGATCTCTCTGCCGTAATATTATCATCGATTTCCAGACATTAAGATAAATATAGATGTATTTACGAAAATAAGTTTGGCATGTGATTAGTATTGTACTGATTATCACATTTACAAGTTATTTATATCTGGTCATGAAGGTCTCTCATATGGATGGCACTCCAGCACCGCTCTGAACCACTCTCATTGCGATGTACTATAAGCACATTAGCACTGAAGTAATTGAAATAATCTGTTTACATGCAGGCTTTTCAAAGATATGAAAGAGCCGTGACAAGACATAGGCTCCTCGCAGTATCACTTATCAGACCTCAGAAAGCGATACTGTTGGCCTACTTATGCTCAGTCTACTTTGAAGCATGTTTACAATATTAATAAGTAATCAAAACCCTTTGAAACAAATCACCATGGCCAGATTTAGAGGCATGCTGTGTGTCATATTTTTTAAATATAGTGTTTTGAAGAACTGCACTTAAATGTATTAGAAAGTTAAAAAAAATACTACAAACTATAATTTATTATCTTTTAATCAGCATTACACTATTGTGTAATCAGCCATTTTAGCTTCAGTAAAGCTACTTCCTGAGGTGGGAGGAAACTTTGAATACACAGGAAGTATCTGTCTGCATAATGGGAATTTGGCAGTTACATCTGCCACTACTCTCAGAACAGCTAAGGGACACTCATTATTTTAGAAGAACACACCCACCTGAGAAAATAACAAGTACCAGCAGGAAAGAAAGCTAAATAGACCTATACAGTAAATAATAATTGCATTTCAACATTGTTTACTTTATTTGTTTCCTGTCTAAATATATTTTGTCCAATATCTTCTTGTTCAGTTATTCAAAAAACACTATAGAAAAAACATTGACCACCATGGTCCCTTAATATTTTTGTATTATCTTATAAGTGATATTTGTATTATGAATCTGTGCACCAATAAAATACCACTACTCCCAAATATCAATTTAAGGGCTATTTCAGTCTCTATCCACCAATTAACAGAAGATGATTTAAGGTCACTAATATGCACCCTTATTAAATTGCGATTCGGCCAATTGGATAGGGCTCTATTTAAGCACATTTTTTTTTACAGAAGTTTTTAGTTTGTGAACTTCTATCCAAATTAAGGCCTTCACTAACTAAAAACTTCTGTAAAAAAATATGCTATGTGCTTATATAGAGCCCTATTCAATTGGCAGAATTGTAATTGAATAAGGCTGATAGTTTCTAAACTGTGTGTAATGCTCCAGAGGGAGCACATGTGCTGTTTAGAAACTATATGTATGGAGATCCATACATTGTGCATGCGCAAAGCACTGCGCCTGCTGTGCATGCGCAAATCGCTGCACCAGCCTCACATGCGCGTGGCGCCAGAGGGGGGGAGAGATAGTCAGAGAGGGAAAGGGGGGAAGAGACACAGGGGAGGGCGGGGGGGGGGGGAAGAGACACAGGGGAGGGCGGGGGGGGGGGGGAGAGACATGGGGGAAAGAGATACAGGGAGGGGGAAGAGATACAGGGGAGAGAGTGGGAGAAGAGACACAGGGGAGGGGGGAGAGACACAGGAGAGGGGGGGAGACACAGGAGAGGGAGAGGGGGAGGAAAGAGACAGAGGCGGAAATGGGGAGAAAAGAGGCAGTGGGGGGAAAGGGGAAGAGACACAGGGTAGGGAGAGGGGGAAAGAGATACAGGGGAAGGGGGGTGGGAGGAAGAATATATATTATCCCGTCATTAATGACAGACAAACGACTAGTAGGTAAAAAAAATACCTTTATTCTTAAATTGATGTAACCATTTGAATATGAGCAACTGGACCCATCAATTGTCTAGAAATATCACACATGAAAGCCACAGATCAGATAACAACACAACTCATATGGTATATTCTGTTTTTTAAACCAAAGACCATGGATTGGGAATCTCCTGTACAGTGTAACCTAGAGCGCACTGCAGTTAAATGTAAAATTATATTAGTTTTATGTCTATATAAATTATCTGTTTATTTTCTACAGACCATCTATTCATAGTAATTTGTGTTGTTTAACATGTGCTTCAAATTATGTTATTTAATACTTATTCCTAATAAATCTTAGATTCCAGTGAACAGTGAGGCTTGTACAAATAACATTAAGACTTATTAAAGAAGCTTGCTTCTAGTTTGTATAATATATGACTACAGGTAGCTGGAAATAAAATATTAATGTAAATAAATCATTTATTGAAACCTTAAACAACCTCAAAATAATGCAAACATTTAAGTACAAAATAGTATGTTAAGTGCTTATGATAGATAGATAGATAGATAGATAGATAGATAGTATTAAACAAAAATAACTTGGGAGCCAGAAAGATTATTAGGAGTCAGACAGGATGTTTTCTAGGAGTCTGGAAAGAAGCCCTTCATGGATATACATAATACTTTGGTCAAATATCTAGGAGCCAGCAGTAAACATTTTAGCAGCCTGGTCTCCTAGGCTCCTAGACAGTTTCTACCTTTGTATATAAATATAAAGTACAAAATAGTATGTTTAATGCTTATGACAGATAAATAGATAGATAGATAGATAGATAGATAGATAGATAGATAGATAGATAGATTACTATTTGCACCCCTCTTCCAGTTATTCCTAATTCTTGCTATAGAGACCAAAAGATGGGCAGACATACCCAGCTGACTAATAGACAGTAAGATATGAAGACTCTTTTTCTATTTAATTCTGTCAAATGACTGCACTTTCTAGGCATAAAACCCGAATACATTTAGACGTGTGTTCTTGCATACACCGTTTTTGGTAACATTAAGACATGATAGGCAATTAACTGGTCATTTGTCAATCCAGACTTGAAAATGTAATCATAATTCCTTATCCCAAGCATCATCTGTTTAATTCCAATAAAAACAGAGAATGTATCTCCCAGTTATTCCTCTACCTACTGCCTGTATAAAGATGGGTTTCCTCAGATGCAATCTATCATTATCCAAGAGAGAGCTAGAAACCAATGTACAAATCATAACACTATACTATTCACACTACATAGCAAGAACGCCTGAAGCATCAAAAATGCTTTCTGCTATCCTTATTTTGTAACAGCTGTTCAAACATGCCAAGACACAAGATTGTGCCTCTTGGATTGCACAGTAAAGGAGCATGTCTGTCTAGATATCTTGTATTTATCACAGCATTTACAGTATCAGTACCAGAAAGGGACAGATGTTGTGTGCATCTGTTTTTATCTTGAATTTTCCACGTTTAGGAAGGAATATTCATTTGTGAAACTTGTGCTATTTAAAAAAATACATTGTATTGAGATTGAGCATTTTTTTTTAATTTAAGCAATATTCGTAATTTTAATTTGAGCAATATTAGTAAATTTTATGTATGTTTTTTAAATGTTTTACATTTTAAAAAGGATTTTTCACTAAAAAATAGATATTGAATGCAGAACCCTCAAGAGTGAGATTTATTTCTCTCAGGGAAGTGACATCACTGCCACGAACAAACACTGTAGGCAGGAACTTGGAGCGTTATTGCTGGATGGGGTAACTAATGATAATCAAAGAAAAATATAGCATGCTAAGCTAACGTTAGAAGCCAGAAGTAACATTTTAGGAGCCATGGAATTTGTTAAGCCCTGAGATAAGATAGACATGCACACAAATATACATACATGCACACACACATATTTTGGCACAGCCGTGTAATAAATAGAGACAGAGTATGAGCTTTTTATCTGCATTATGGGGGCAATATACTGAACTCTATTACGCAGACAGTAAAGCAGAGCCAAGCTGTTTTACTGAACAACAGCTGACAAGTCAAATAGTTCAGAAGAACAATGTGAATTAACTTTAATTCGTAACTCATTTTCTAAGAAAAGATACCAGTTAAAATATAAAATGCTATTACTTACAAATGAATATATATGAATCCCCCCTTTGGCACTGTTCGAGTTTTGTGGCCTCACAACCTGGAATTAACATGGATTGTTTGAGGATTTGCATCATTTAATTTACAGAACATGCCGACAACTTTGAAAATGTTTTTAATGTGTGCATAACTATTCACCCCCTTAAGTCAATACTTTGTAGAGCCACCTTTTGCGGCAATCACAGCTCCAAGTCGCTTTGGATAAGTCTCTATGAGCTTGCCACATCTTACCACTGGGATTTTTGCCCATTCCTCTTTGCAAAACTGCTCCAGCTACTTCAAGTTGGTGGTTTGCGCATTTACATGTTTCCCCCTAAACCACTAAAGTGTTGCTTTAGCAGTGTGTTTGGGGTCATTGTCCTGCTGGAAGGTGAACCTCCGTCCTAGCCTCAAATCACGCACAGAGTGGTACAGGTTTTGCTCAAGAATATCCCTGTATTTAGCACCATCCATCTTTCCCTCAACTCTGACCAGATTCCCAGTCCCGGCTGCTGAAAAACATCCCCACAGCATGATACTGCCACCACATGATTCACTGTGGGGATGGTTCTTTGGGTGATGTGATTTGTTGGGTTTGTGCCAGACAAAAAGTTCAATTTTTGTCTTATCAGACCAAAACACCCTCCTCCATACATTTTGGGAGTCTCCCACATGCATTTTCGCAAACTCAAAACGTGCCATTTTGTTTTTTGATGAAAGTAATGGCTTTCTTCTGGCCACCCTGCCATAAAGCCCAACTCTATGGAGCGTATTGTATGGGCTTATTGTCGTCCTATGTACAGATACTCCAGTCTCTGCTGTGGAACTCTGCAGCTCCTCCAGGGTTACCTTAGGTCTCTGTGCTGACTCTCTGATTAATGCCCTCCTTGCCCGGTCCGTGAGTTTTGGTGGGCGGACGTCTCTTGGCAGGTTTGCTGTTGTGCCATGTTCTTTCCCTTTGGTTATGATAGATTTGATGGTGCTCCTGGGGATCATCAAATATTATGATATTTTTTTTATAACCTAACCCTGACTTGTACTGGTCAACAACATTTTCCCTTACTTGTTTGGAGAGTTCCTTGGTCTTCACGACAGTGTTTGGTTAGTGGTGCCTCTTGCTTAGGTGTTGCAGCCTCTGGGGCCTTTCAAAAAAGGTGTGTATATGTAATGACAGATCATGTGACACTTAGATTGCACACAGGTGGATATCATTTCACTAATGATGTGACTTCTAAAGGTAATTGGTTGCACCAGAGCATTTTATGGACTTCATAGCAAAGGGGGTGAATACATCTGCACATGCCAATTTTCTGTTTTCTATTTTTTTTAAATAGTTTTATGTATATATTTTTCTAATTTCACTTCACCAACTTGGACTATTGTGTTCTGATCCATCACATAAAATTCAGATTAACAAAACATTGAACTTAAGGCTGTAATGTAACACAAAAGGTAAAAAGTCAAGGGTGTGAATATTTTCGCAAGGCACTGCATATATATATGTATATATATATATATATATATATATATATATAAAAAAAAAAAAAATATATATATATATATATATATATACACACAAACACACGGATTCAAAAAAATATACACAGAGGTGTACATAAAAAATTCTAACACATAGGACAGACAGAAACCTAGAAGAAAATCCTTAATTGATATATATTCTACTTTGGACAAAAATATTTAGGAGTCCTAGAGATATATAGTGGTGCAAACTCCCTGGAAGCCTTGAGAGCCAGAGCCCTTAAAATGTGTACTGCTGGCTCCTAAATATTTTTGTAAAGTGCAATGCACCTCTATGAAGGGCTTCTTTCAAGGGTCCTACAAAAACAGCCTATCTGGTTCCTAAAAAATCTTGCTGGCTCCTAAGTTTTAGCCATTTTTGTCCACCCCTGTATGTAATATATTAAAATATATGTGGAACAGCAGTCTATCATTATCCCTTTAAGTGAAAGATTCCTACTCATATCTGCTTGTGGGCAGATGTAATTTTTTCTTGCAGACATTGGCAAGAGAATGATGGTATTGCAGTTAACGCTTTCACTGCAACAGGTACCTACAACTTGCTGGCCCCTATATAAGTGAATGGGATAAACCAGTATTTGTGCTATGGATCTAGCTGTTCAAAAGAAGGGAGCTGCCGTTTTAACCAAGGGAAACACAAATCCCTGTCGCCTTTGAACGCTTGTTGCTTGCCAGCTCCCCTCACCCCTCTCATAATAACACAACATAAAAAATAATGCTGCGTCCACCAGAAAATGTCTTAAAAATGAAAACGCCCTTTCCAGAAAAGGCAGCAAAATGGTAAAACACTGCCAGCATTCCAGCCTAATAAATTCTCATACTCTTGGCCACAGACCTAGTCCTTTTTCCCCCAAGTTATTCAGGGTTCTGTCTTCATTTATTTACCCTTTTAACATAAACTGCACTGCATTATTGGATATCTACCTAAAGTGAATTTCCATGTTGAGCTTCACAACTTCAGAAAGCTGCTCTGGACCTGTTTTTGGCATTTTCCTGTCCAGAGGTTTAGGCAGTCGTTCCACTTGGCACATGACACAGAGGATGAAATAAAGAGGAAGTCGCTTGCAGGTAACACCTCTTTCTACCATGCTTGACTTTTGTTCAAAACACTAGGCTTTCAAACAAGTCCCAAAAAACATATATTACCCTGCAGCAACTGGGATCACAATCCACATACAACACATTTCAATAAACACAAATAATCTGGGCATAATTCAGTTTATTATTCTAGAAAAAAAATACCTAGGTGCACAGAAGAGATACAACACAAGCAAGGGCTAGAATTACCAATAAGCAAAATAGACAGCTGCTTGTGGATGCCCCTTTCACAGGGTATCTGTCTGGCCAGTTAGGTGACTCATGTTTGTAATCCACTCTCACATTTTCCATTCAGTGTGTTTTTCCCCAGTGAGGCCAATCTGAGGATGCACCAGGGATTAATAGCCCCTTTTTATACGGTTACTCATGTAGCTAGGCTGGAGCATGCACATGTACATATTAGCTCTGGTATAACCATGCTGAAGAGAATTATAATGGATGGATGGGAGGTGACAACTAAACAGCTTATGTGAGGTGTGCCAGAGATACAAATAAGATCCTGTTCGCACTGACATGAGAATATTTAGTGTACAAGTTTTCATTTAGAACGATGACATGTTCTTTTCTAAACCAAACAGTAAAGGATGATCCGTCACTCAAACTTTATTTACAGCATGTTTGCTATATAGATGTGAAATGTGGCACTGGGATGATTGCTCTACTCATCTCTCTTTTTTCTAGTATTACCTTGAATTACCTTAGGAATTATATTTTCTACATTTGTGAAGGATCAAATTATCAAACTTTACCACATAAATATATTATTGAAATTGCTACACAAAGCTGTGTACTATTTTTTCCCTCCTTTATTGAATTTTGTAACTGTTCAGAGGAAGACCTATAGAGAATGTTGGAGCCCAGATGAGAGTTATTGCATTTTTGAAACACTGGGTAACGTGTTCGTATTTAAATTTGCATATTTCCATTAAAGTGGTGTCAGCAACTCTCTGTTGTAAAGTTACAATTAACCAAACAAACTAGCTAACTATATATATATGTATACACATGTAACTTGCCCATCAAAAATTACGATATTATAGCATGTTATCTTGAATTGTTTGTGCTCTCTTTCTCTGTGCACTCTCTTTCTGCGTGCTCTGTCTCTGCGCTCTCTCTCGCTGTCTGTGTGCGCTGCCAGCTGCGTCCTATCTCCTCCTTGATGTTTCAAGCACGAAAATGATACCAGTGCTAAAGACGCAAAATCCACATTTAATTACAACAATTCAACAAGCCCGCAATTGCCTTCAAACCCGTAAATGGCAAATGTATAAAAAAAATTAAACACCTGTTCGTAACACTGCAAAAGCAAATATAAACACACTACTGTTAAAGATACTGGAAAAGCAATGAAAGGCATTAGAATTATTTGCACAGTCTCAAGCTCGCAAATCTGCAATAAAATGTTATAAATCGATCCCGGGAATCAAGGAGTTAATACATATCATGGAACCTGCATGGACTAGAACAGGTGATTTATTGATTTCTATATTTCTGGATTGCGAGTCTGAATGCAAACCGCACTTACAATCAACACTAGTTGATTGTAGTTTAAGCTCCATTCTTTACTGTCGTCATGATGATGGTCTCATTTACTATTGGCTCTGTCTAAATTGTAACTAACAGGCTTGCTTAATTGATCATGATCATGCCCTGAAATGCTACGAACGGGTTCATGCGTGTTGGGGCTGTGAGTATGTAATTGGGGGCTTCAGTCAATTAAATATATGTAAAAAATGTGGAACCCAAAGCCAAAAGTTCAGTTTGAAGGTAATTACGGGCTTGCAATTAAATAGGGGCCTATGTTAGTATTTCCAAATATTATGAACAAAACTGCATCCCCAGTCCAAACTCGCTGATACAAACTAAACTGGGTCACATGACAATACTATGTCCCAGAACTGGCTGAGATTCACTGCTCTGCATAAATACGGGGACTTCTAAAATATCTCTAGATTGCAAAAAGGCAAAGGCTGCACAAAACTGGTGCATCCACTCCCATCAGCAACCATTTTTATGATCACCATAAATATTTCTTTACGTACATATGTTCCCCTTAACTGTTATCTACTGCAGGATTTCACTACAAAGTATGAGTTCTGGATGAAAAGTTAGATGTAGAAGCAATTTGCAAAAACAATTTCATTTTTTTGGAACGAGTGAGCAAGACGGCTGCTTTAAGGGAACCTCTTGCCAAGGGAGATGGTCTGGTGCACCTGATAAAACGTTTTTTATGGTACAGAAATAAGAACAGATGCTGAGAACATTAGAATCCCTGGTTTCACACGGTTATGGACTGGGTAGAAGATATGTATGAATATGAAAAATGAAAAGCTGAATGCAATGGATCCTGTATTAAAATGGATCAAACAAGTCATTGTCTGAAAACTGTATTTCATATCAATAAAAAGTCTAGAGACAATTTTACAACTATTTCTATGAAATATTATGCGCCAGCAGACTTTCAGTTCTGTACAGCTACATGTATATATCTATGGTCTCAAGTACATTAATTGACACTTACTTTGTATGAAATTGATTACTAGTAGGGTACAGTTTAACTTTCTGACATAAGTTTGGCTGCAGCACAGATCCAGTTAAATATTAATACACTGCTATATCCATTATAAAGTGAAATGTTATCATATAATATACAGAAAAAGCTACCTCAAAGAAATCGAGGTGGTGACAATTTATTCTCAACCATAAAGGATTTTTATTGGTCACACCAGCAACAGGCTGGTTAGTAACAGAGTATCATTACAATTTAAATTTATTTGAATTTATTGTCTCATTCCATCACCTCATTGTTTTCATAACTTACAAAGAAACCTATTAACTATACAATTAACAGTGCACCCCACATATCCTACTGTAACCAAATAACCCAAGGTCACTTCCAGTAAATAATTTTGTTAACCATCTGGTTTCAAAATATGAATCTTATGACTTGTTCCAGTATCTAATACTGTACTTATTTTAGTATATCCTACCTTGTTTATAGTGCTGCTAAAAATCTTGGCTTTTGATAAATAATTATAAGAATATATACATTTCCTAGCCTGGTCCATTATTGTGCGTTGACAAAAGTGAATACATTGGAATCCTCCTCTTGGTGCTCATCCCTACGACCCCGTACGACTTAGGCAGAGAGCGCCGAAGGCGCTCACTGGGCTGGTGAAGATGAGCGACATAGGCGCTCATCCCTATGACCCTGCACGCCTTGAGCATCATACTTACAACCCGCAGAACTACACTCCGACACAAAACTCCAATACACAATTCAAAGTGCGAGACCCGTAGCACTTTGAAAATATCAGCTATAAAAATTACGGCCCGTAACACTTAGAAAATAAAACCGCCACTGAGGACAAAAATATACGAGCCGCAAAAAATACGAACTTAACGGCCACAACACGCACAGCGTAAAACACACAAAATACAAAATAGAATAAAAACAAAAATACACACACAGCAAGGGGGGACAGCCAGGACATCTAGGAATAAGGTTACACGCCAATTTAAATAGATTTTAAAGATTTTCGCCACTTGAAAATCCCCATAAGCAAAGGAAAAAATGGCTCCCAAAAAAACGAAAACAAGGCTACATGACCCCTAAGCACGCAAAACACTGCCAAGCACATACGCCTTTTACACAGACCCGAACATAATTAACATTACAAAATACATTCACATAAAAAAAAAAAGAATAAAATAAAATAACAATAAACGCTAAAAGCGCTCAGCGCGCGCCTCATTAGGAGCACCAACGTTGTTTACAGGACCACAACTACACCAGGGGAGAGGCTCACAATGCGAGCCAAAAGCTCATCAGCACAAAACTTGCAATGAGCGGCAAAGGAGCTCTTATAACCAAACATACACCAACCAAGAGCGCCCACGGTACTCACACAACCAAAATACTTACTTTGTGTAGCAAACAGCATTACCTGCCTTACAATTCTATTGCCGTCATTTTTTGACTGGCAAGTCGTAAGTATATATATATTAGCCTGAATCCTACCATCTAAATTGAAAAGGGAAAAAAACAGGAACCTGTCTGGTTACAAACATCATAATCCTTCTCCAGAGGTTTCCTTGCTTGGAAACTCCACTAAGAGAATCTCATATAGGATGGAAGGTCTAGGTCAGAGCTTACAAAATCCTGACAGTCAGGGAGCAGCAGCAACTACAATTTTACTATTTGCTAGAGTTATTGAGTTATTCTGTATGCAGACACCATCCCATGGATCTTAATAGCAGTTTGGCTGGATCCTCAAAATCCTGGTTGGCTCCAAAGTTTGATTTAAATTTGCCAACTGCCTATTTAGCCTATTAACAACTTTAAAATTAAAATATTAAAGAGCACTGTAAAGTAGCAAACAATACAACAAAGATAAAAGGGCACAAACATTTTCATACAGCATTTTCTATTAGAATAGAAGTAGTGACAGAAACTAGAGCAATTATGACTTTCTTGGAAGAATTTAGAACATCACTGTTCTGCCTTTCTTTCAGTGAAGGTGATGCATTATGTATCATACATAATAAAATTATACAAGAATGTAAGACGATACAGTTTTGATTGATTATTTTTCACATTTTACTCAACTATGTATTCCCATAGTGACCAACTTGTACACAAATAAGTACACTTAATAATATATGTCTCTGGAAAGTATTTGAGTAGCCCGAAAAATGTCCATTTATACCCGCATTTGAGTAGCCCGAAACATGCCCATTTATACCCATTAGTTCTTTAGTGCATACAGTCCTTGCAGATGTGAGAATAAACTATACAACTGGCATTGGCAGTTATGCCAATACATTTTTAAATTTGCAAGATTTTAAGATTTCATCATTTCTATAGCTTATGGTGCTCAGTTACTCCTAGATTCATCATAATGTATCTCTTTCAAGTATATCTTTGATGTCTCATGATTTAAACACCCAGATACATACAATCTTTTTGGCTAGACAAACCTGGTGATTTGAAGCCCCCCTTGTATCCCCCAAGAGTAACTGTGTGGGAAATTCTGAAGAAGTTCAAAATGATAATGGACATGATTGTCCAAGCATCTTTATTTATAAAGCACCATCAGTATAAACATATCTTTAAGGTTTTAAAAGTACAACTACATAATACAGTTGGAACATGGAGGAAACTGAACCAATGCCTCAAATATAGAGTACACTTGTATTGGTATATGGTACTATATAGAGTACACTTGCATTGGTATATGGTACTCAAGTCTTGGAACATATCTTATACTTCAGTCAATGCAGTAAATCTATTTTGAGAAAGCCTGGAATGATTCCAAAACATTGATACCAGTCGTTTAAACGAAAATAACTATCCACAATTCTGGAAGCAGTTGTAATCTCCAGAAGCACAATCATGATTTGTTCTTCTTTGCTACAAGACACCCTTGACCTTCAGTGGTAGGAGTCTTTTTAAATGGTTGTTCTAAAATGTATCAAAGATGTTCTCAACCTGGGGACCTGACTACTGCATAGCATCTCATGCACTGGTCACTCTCGAGACAACTTACTTGGTTTACCTCCTTAATAATGTTCAAAGAACCCAGCATTGGTATTTTAGAAATGACACAAGAATAGGGATGGATAGAATTATGCACACGTTTAAGGGCACAGAGAATGCATAACGATTGTTCTTCTCCAGTGGACCAAAAGCTCCTGTATACATATTGGTAATCCTAACATTCCTATCACACAGTGTCACCACTAGCATTTGATATATCATTTCAAATAGATAAAGCTAAAACTGACAATTAATTAAAAATGAGTAGATTGACTACTACCAGCTCTCTATCAAGAAATCTTCTTAGTCTACTCACAAGATGTCCCCAAGAACCATTACTTTATTTGTTCCCAAAACACAAGTGATTTTCACACTATTCTTCCAGACCATTTGCATTCAAACCTCAATCTGAATGAATCCACTATAAATCTAGGAGTTTTCAGATCTTCAGGACTCCATCTACCAGCAGCTTATACTGACTTTGTTTTAACCATTATGATGGTCAATTTGGTCAAGCATGAGCAAAATCCTTGATGAAGTACATTTGTACAATACTATTGATCCTTCTTGGGAGTTTTTTGCATGGGCCATATTTGGTTTGGCATTGTCCTGGTTAATTTCATAAATGCATATGGAAACAGTGGAAGATATGTACTAAATCCTACAAAGCTCCTATGAATATATACATTGTTCACAGTAAAGCTTTCTATCCACTTTGAGCATCCAAAGGGGTTAAACATTCCCAGGATTTACTTGCTTTTCCAGAAGCTGTGAAACATAAGACCTTTCTTTCCGAAACAGCAGCAGTATTCGTTCATATTGCGTGCTCATCTTATTTAATCAACTTCCCCTGAGGAGGATTGAAGAACGTAGAAGAAAAAAATAAAAGCTTTTGACGGCTTCTCCATTCCTCGGGATATCTGTTGCAGAGTGCTGCTAAAAGGATTGTGCAGCTTGTATGTTAAAAAGCACAGGTGATACTGACATGTTATATATTGCCAGAAGGCATGAAATGCTAATTAAATGTAGATTTTTTTTATGCAGCTTGTTTTATTTTACCTACAAATAAAATAAAAGTATTGAGTGCATGGCATTCAATGAAACACAGAAGAGACCATATTAGTGTATGGCTAATGCTCTAAGGTTGAAATTCAATCTGTACCTATAAGGTTATCTTAAGAGAACATAAAAAAAAAAAAAAAAAAACACTCCAGCTTAAAAGATCATTCAAATAATAATTTTAAACAAGGTGCATCTCATGTTGGCATCTATGCCAATCTCAGGAGACACCGAGTGATATACTTTACCACCAAGTATGCCTTTTTAGTCTCCTCCAGAGGAGGTGCACATGTACAGTTGTAAGATGATATCACTGATGATCTGGCAGGGGGAAGAGACAAGTATCATACAGAGTTAACTAGTTTGGCAGGAGAAGTGTTTTGCAACGTTTTTTGTGTTAAAAATTGTTTCCCTATGTTTTAATGGTCTTTTAAGTTGCATATTACTCTTTTTATCTTTTATATTTCGAACTGTTGTGACTGGTCAAACAAAAATCCAACTGAACACTACTATAAACTATAAGCCTTAACCAAACAAATTTGCATTATATTGCTATTAACAAAATTATTTTAAAAATAGAAAAACTTTATTGATGCATGCTCTCCAAAATACGCTGCTATTAAAATAAAAGAACTTACGTAATATATAATTTCCAGTCTCCAATTATTTATATATTTGGCCTTGTATTACCGGTATATTTCTTCAGGGGACAATACTCTAGCATATAACTAAATGTATTTCTCATTCAGCACCTAAACTTTGTGTTTGCTTTTGTGTTCCATCCACTTTATACCACCCCATTAAAAGGAAATAAGCGGATTAGATAGGTAACTTTAAAAAGGGGTTGCACATATTTTTAAATAAAAAGGGCATTCAGGGTTATCCTGGTTAATTAGAAAGGGAGTAGTGATCCAGGGAGGAATCCAATCGCCAGTATTGGAGGTCAGGAAGGAATTTATTTGTTTTTCCTTTTGAGACAATTGGCAAAGTTTCACTTGTTTTTTTTTTCTGTTTGCCTTCCTCTCGATAAATTAACAATTAATCCACCTATTGCAGATCACAGGAGAAGTAAGAAGGTTGAACTTGATGGACTAAAAGTATTTTTTCAACCTTTTACTATGTAACTATAAGAAGCTGATTGTGTGGGAAAGCTCCCAAGGTAAGCTTGCATCTTAAAGTGCATAATTTCAAAGTAGTATCAGGTATAAAACTTACCTTTGATAAAGCCACATGTTAGTGTGCGAAACTATAGTTAGATAGAGAGAACCTTAGCTAGACCACCAGAGAATAAGAGCTGTGATCTTTATTGTTTAGTGCCCAATAGTTACAGCCTGCTATCACATATTGCCTAGACTATCCCTTACTAGGTGGGATAAATAGGGAAGTTTAAGTTCAATTATAATATTGTGACAACTACTTAGTTAAGAAGGATTAACTGGTTTTCCATGTTGATTGGAAACTGTGATTTAGACTATGACTTGAGAGTGGTGATTTAGTATTTAAGACTATTGTAAGCCTAATTGGAAAGCATAGTGCTCCTTAGAAACAAACTGATATTCTGCCTAAGGATACTAGACTGCTTATGTGTGAAATAAGTTTCAATAGATATACTGAAAATAAAAAGTCATTGGACAATACCACCCTTTTATTAACATCGTTGTTTTTTAAAGTTTTTAATTTTTATTAAGATTATGTGTTATGTATTACAGTCCCAGTTAAAACAGATTGGGTTCTAATGAAGGAAATGAAGGGTTCTAATGAAGGAAATTTAGGATGACTTCTCACTGGATTTGGTAAATAAAGATGGCCATCAAATAATTGAGTCAAATAACTTCTATGTATTACTATATTGGCCTTCCATTTATTGAATGAAGTGTGCACCAGCACTAATTTCATCAAGTTAAATGATATGGGATAACAAAAATATTTAACCCTCTGTATTGCTAAGTTCGGAGATAACAATATATATCCAAGTATCTCATAAGTTATCATACATCTTTACATGTATCCCCCTTGATTTCCTTTTAATGGGGTGGTATAAAGTGGATGGTACACAAAAGCAAATACAAGTTAAGGTACTGAATGAGAAATACATTTCTACTTTTATTTCCACATGGTATATGGTGATAATTATGTATATTTGTTAGGATTTGAACGTTGTCCATTTATGTTCAGTATTTTTACCTGCCAGTTCTCTGTCCCAGTCTATACTTTGTATTGCTGCCTTAAGACCGTTAAAATCAGCCCTTTACAAATTAAGAGTTTTTGTTGTCCCCTTAAAGTTTTATTTTATTTATTTAATTTCAAATGAGACTGTGTTGTGATCACTGTTTCCCTATTTCAATGTTTGATATTACAGTGGATATAAAAAGTCTACACACTCCTGTTAAAATGTCAGGTTTCTGTGCTGTAAAAAAACAAGACAAAGATAAATCATTTCAGAACGTTTTCCACCTTTAATGTGACTTATAAACTGTACAACTCAATTGAAAAACAAACTGAAATCTTTTAGGTAGAGGGAAGAAAAAATATAAAAATAAAATAATATGGTTGCATAAGTATGCACACCCTTAAACTAATACTTTGTTGAAGCACCTTTTGATTTTATTACAGCACTCAGTCTTTTTGGGTATGAGTCTATCAGCATGGCACATTTTGACTTGGCAAGATTTGCCCACTCTTCTTTGCAAAAACACTCCAAACCTGTCAGATTGCGAGGGCATCTCCTGTGCACAGCCCTCTTCAGATCACCCCACAGATTTTCAATCGGATTCAGGTCTGGGCTCTGGCTGGGACATTCCAAAACTTTAATCTTCTTCTGGTGAAGCCATTCCTTTGTTGATTTGTATGTATGCTTTGGGTCGTTGTCATGCTGAAAGATGAAGTTCCTCTTCATGTTCAGCTTTCTAGCAGAATTCTGAAGGTTTTGTGCCAATATTGACCAGTATTTGGAACTGTTCATAAATCCCTCTATCTTAATTAAGGCCCCAGTTCCAGCTGAGGAAAAACAGCCCCAAAGCAAGATGCTGCCACCACCTTGCTTCACTGTGGATGTTCTTTTGGTGATGTGCAGTGTTGTTTTTGCGCCAAACATATCTTTTGGATTTATGGCCAAAAAATTCAACCTTGGTTTCATCAGACCATAACACCTTTTCCCACATGCTTTTGGGAGACTTCAGATGTGTTATTGCAAAATGTAGCCTGGCTTGGATGTTTTTCTTCGTAAGAAAAGGCTTTCGTCTTGCCACTCTACCCCATAGCCCAGACATATGAAGAATACGGGAGATTGTTGTCACATGTACCACACAGCCAGTACTTGCCAGATATTCCTGCAGCTCCATTAATGTTGCTGTAGGCCTCTTGGTAGCCTCCCAGACCAGTTTTCTTCTTGTCTTTTCATCAATTTTGGAGGGAGCTCCAGTTCTTGGTAATGTCACTGTTGTGCCATATTTTCTCGACTTGATCATGACTGTCTTCACTGTGTTCCATGTTATATCCAATGCCTTGGAAATTCTTTTGTACCCTTCTCCTGACTGATACCTTTTAACAATGAGACCCATCTGATGCTTTGGAAGCTCTCTGTGGACCATGGCTTTTTCTGTGGGATGCGACTAAGAACATTTCAGGAAAGACCAACTAGAGCAGCTGAACTTTATTTGGGGTTAATCAGAGGCACTTTAAATGATGGCAGGTGTATGCTGACTCCTATTTAACACGATTTGGAATGTGATTGCTTAATTCTGAACACAGCTACATCCCCAGTTATAAGAGGGTGTGCAGACTTATGCAACCACATTATTTTTCTTTTCTTTTTTTCTTCCCTCCACCTAAAAGATTTCAGTTTGTTTTTCAATTGAGTTGTACAGTTTATAGGTTACATTAAAGGTGGAAAACGTTCTGAAATAATTTATCTTTGTCTCATTTTTTTACAGCACAGAAACCTGACATTTTAACAGGGGTGTTTAGACTTTTTATATCCACTGTATATCAACATTATTTGTGATAACTAAACCCAAGATAGCCTCATTTCTAGTAGGTTCTTGTATAATCTGGGCCAGATAATGATCTCTGAGTGTACTCAAGAACCTACTCCCCTTAGCTGAACTGCTGGTCTCATTCATTCAGTTTATTTCAGGGTAGTTAAAACCCCACATTAAAAAAACGTGCCCATGCTTAGCTGCATTTCCAACCTGTAACAATAATCGCATTTCCTCACTTTCAATTATATTTGGGGGTTTATAGCATACTCCTACTAATATTCTTTTGGAATTTGCTGCTCCGCTGTTTATCTCTACCCACAAACATTCAACATTACCGCTAGTTCCAGCATAAATATCTTCTCTGACTATAGCCTTAAATTCAGGCTTAACATACAGACCAATCCCTCCTTCTCTTTTACCATTCCCACTATCTTTCCTAAATAGGTTATAACCATCCAGATTAACAGTCCAGTCCTGAAAGTCACCCCATCATGTTTCAGTAATTCCTATTAAATTCCATTTCTCATTAAATGCTAATAATTGTAACTCTCCCATTTATCCTAGCAAGCTTCTGGCAATAGCAGGCATAAACCTTTTGATGTTATGAGTCTGTAGTTCTGAAGTGCATACCACTATACTATAGCTCCTTAGCAATACCTCCCTAGTGACTATACTAACCCTCCCCTTATCCACCTCCATGACTAGTTAATTAATTCCTTACCCCCTTTACACTTTCTGCCCTATTACTTCTAGTCGCCCCCCCTACTAGTTTAAAAAACGTATCCACCCTTTCTACCATCCAATCCCATAGCACACAAGCTCCCTCCCTTATCTGCGAGTGAAACTTTATAAGAGCCTTGCGAATGGACTGTTTGCAGATATAGCAATTGTTGCTGAATAATTCTAATACCAACTTAAAATACTTAGTAATAGGCTCTGCAGACAGCTATTGACCACACTGAGGTTTTTATCTTTTATTTATTCTTTTAGTTTTCAATATAATCAAACAATTACAGTGTAATGCACGCTGAGGATAAATTTGGTTTATGATATCTCTGTAAGAGGTTAAAAATTCTGAAGTGTTACATGTATTGCAGCCTAAGGCTTGAAGTATTTATCAATTCTCTGTTGAGTGAAATATTTGTGTAAAAAATGTTTTGGGTATAAGGCTAAGATTGTAATTATATTTGCAAGATGGAAAAATTAGCCTACGGTCACAATTCAAGTTTTACACGCCATTCTTGTCATGCTAAAGTGAACACCTGGTACGTGTTTAGTTTCATGTATACTGTTATTAGTCAAACTGTGGGTTGTGCTTTCTTGCTATATAAGCTGGCCTATATGTAGAAATAAACGAAAACATTTTGACTCAGTCTATGGCTCTTGTCACTCTGTTTTCCAAAGCGCTTGAATCAGAGAGGGAGACTCTGTTACTAAGAATGCCGCAGTAATCCCCGGGGAGTTGGCACCTTCATGGGTGATAGTAGAAGAAGACCAGTTTATTCCCTAACAATTTGTTGTCAGCAGCGGGAATTCCCTCCGGGAAGGTAAGCTACTTTATATTGCTTATGTATGAGCTTACCCACCCACAGGGAATTAGATTATAACAGGGTGCCGTCTAGGTGTGGGTTAGAGTCCCACTCAAGTCCTTCTCATAGTTAGCGGCAGATCTTTTGGTCTCTCTCACTCTCTCTGATTAGGGGTTAAGTGTTACCGGTGGTGGGAATCTTTGTTTTGCTTGTATCTGTTAAGTTTAAAACATTGTATTGTTTTCTATGATTTCACAATGGGCAGCTCAAAGTCAAAGGGAGAACCCCCAGGTAAAAAAGGTAGCAAAAGTAAAATTTCTTTTAAAAATACTAAGTCTAATAATAATACGGATAAAATACAATCCTCTAAAGAAACTCCCCTTGGTCAGGTTTTATCCCAACCCCCAGATCCTAACTTGGGAGAATTGCCAAAGTCCTATGCATTACACCAAAGAGGGATACTAGGTCCATAATCAAAGGCTGTATAAACTGTATGAGAACAGAAACAAATCCTACAAATAAGCAGGAAATGGAAGCTATGTTTTTCCTCCTAAATTGGAGAGCTGTTTATATCCAGCACAAAATGGTGGATACAGAAATTTTGAGATGTAATGTTTGAAATTTGTGGAATTAACTTATTTTTTCTTTTTTTTTTTTCAGGAAAGTAATACTTTTTTTTCATATACATTGGGAGTATGAAAATACTGAGTAATGCCTATGAATGTTAGTATGAAATATTGGCAACCTCTAAATTATGACATAAAAGTTATAAAAACCAAGTGGTACCATTCTGAGCTCATAGGGAAATTGTTTGCAAATAATTATATTTGTATTTGTTAAATTTGCATGTATTCATTTAAGTTGTATTTGTTTTTCCTATAAAGTATTCTAGGGTTCACACAAGACTTTTTTTTTTTTTTGCAGTGACTTATGGAAATTAAGTCACCATTTTATGTTTTCACTTTCGTATTAGTGTTTTTTTTTTTTTGTATGTGATGTGTTGTGTTTTTCTCTGTGTCAGAATTTTGTCATTGTATTATTCTGTGATAATCAGTGTATGTATACATACATGTTTCCTGTTTCTTTCGGGAACCTGATTTTTTTCAAACATTTGTTTTCTATAAAAATTTTGACCATTGTGTTTCTCTGTGTGAATAAGCATATGTGTACAGACATATCTACTGTTTTTGGTGTTATTTACATATATACTTTTTTCCCCCAACTATTTGTATAATTTTTTTTTTTAAACTATAATATTTTTCAGAAATGGCAGATTTTCATAAAATCACTAACAATAGTTGATTTTTTTAAAATAAGTAAATATATATATATATATATATATATATATATATATATATATATGTCCAATACTCACTGTAACTTAGAATTAGGATATATATATATATATATATATATATATATATATACATACATATATACACGGTCGAGTAACATTATTATGATCACCAGCTAGTGAGTCAATAAGATGCTGGAATGTTGGCAAGGGTATCTGGAGATATGCAAATTGCTGAAGAGTGCATGGTGGAGGATCCATAAGGAGAACATGGCGATCGAGGTGGTCCCATAGGTGCTCAATGTGGTTTAAGTCTGGGGAATTTGGAGGCCAGGGAAATACTTGGAAGTCGTCGGCCGTGCTCCTCCAACCGCTACTGGACAATTCTGACATGTTGCATTGTCCTGCTGGAAGATCCCATCCACTCCAGGTTAGACAGTCAACATGTATGGGTGTACTTGGTCGCAAGGATGGATAGATAACCCAATTGGTTGAGAGTGCCTTCCAGAGGTATGAGTGGACTCAGACAATGCCAAGAAAGCTTCTGCCACCAACTTGTGTTCTTGGTTGCAGAGTGTTTATTCTCGGAGGTTTCACGTCAAACATGCCAACATCCGTCCAGACAATGGAGCAGAAAACATGACTGAACACAGAGGGCAACACATGTTGGTACTGTCGTGCAGACTGAAAACGCTTCTGACGATGAACTCTCGTCAGCATGGGTGCAGTGACCAGCCGTTTGCTTAGGAGTCCCATACACATCAGGGTTGACTGCACTGTTGTTTTAGACACACGTATGGTGGCTTCCTTGTTCGTTTGGACTGTGAATTGTTCAATTATAGTGTTTTGGTTGGACATCAAACACCTTCGCTGCCGACGTTCACCTCTGACATCAATGGCACATGGTGCTACGCAGTTTCCATGCCGTTTATTTACAATGGTGTCGTTTGTCCAGTCACGGTACACTTTAACCACAGCAGCACGTGAACATTTCACAAACTTCGCTGCTTCATAAATACTGCTACCAATGATCCTCCCAATTTCAAAGTCGGATAAATTGCACATTTTACCCATAACAGCGATGGTTGATATGTTTGCAGGATGTCTTCATGTCACCTTATAAACACACCAAGCCAACTCACGACATGTGCTGTATTTCATTGACTATGCGATGTTGACGTCAAAAGTAATAATGTGACTCGACCCTGTATATAAAATCTTATCATGAGAGGCAACACAGTTTTATCATGAACCATAAATATAAATGTTATCAACATACATATTTATTATTGGTAGACACATGGACTTAAATATGTCTTAGGTGATTTTGTCTATTATTGAATTCCAATAATTTAGTATGGATTGTCATTACCAATTAAATATATCTACATTATCTGTTGAGCATCTGTGACATTGTGATGCGATTGTTGAGTTCCATTTGTGTCTGAGTTTAGAAGTATTTTAAGCATATTGTACAATTTGATATGGCATCTTGCATTATGTGCTGGATAATACATTTTTATTTTGTCTAAATACTACTTCTAAAAGTGTTTTAATTGGAATATAAAAAAAAACATATTTGCCATACCTTAGATCTTGAGTTTCTTCTTTTTGGATCTTATATATTTTTTTCCTTAAGGCAAAGAAGTAATTTCCACTACAACACATTATTTAATGGTATTTAGATAACATCACTCAAATAACCGTATTAATATTGGTGCTGGATTGGTTTATTTTATTCATAAGCAGCTAAAATTATGTCCATTCAGTTTTATTTATTCTTGTCAATGTATGTTTATGGAGGCTGAATGCTTTTCTTACCTCCATAAAAGGGAGGAGTATGGTTCATACATTAATTAATTCTTTCTCAATCATTTTTTGAAATGGAAGTTGGAGACATATTTCTATATTTTTTTTAGGTTATAATGGATTTTTTTGAATGGCCCAAACTCTCACCCTTAGCTGACTTTAGATATTTTTTGGGCTATATATGTTAAAGCAAAGTATTATTTTATTCAGTGCGCACTTTTCTGCTTATAGTTATATTTATGCTGGTGACCTGGGCCCTAATTTGATAAACGTTCTAATGTTGGTATCTAAAATATATAATTGACCAGGGCCCTCATTCAATTGCAATTTGGCCAATTGAATAGGGCTCTAAATAAGCCCATAACATATTTTTTTTAAATAAGTTTTTAGTTAGTCAGCATCTAACCAAAAGCAAGGTTTTTACTAACTAAAAACTTATTTAAAAAAAATATGCTATGTGCTTATTTAGAGCCCTATTCAAATGGCCAACTTGCAATTGAATGAGGGCCCAGGTCATTAATTGGCATTATTACTATCCTTATCCGTTATTTATAAACACGCCAATATATTCCATAGAGCTATAAAAGGGCTTAAGTACAAGGCAAAAACAATTTTAACACATTGCAAAATAAGAGAGGGCCCTGTCTTTGAGCTTAAAATCAAATGTTCATATTCACAAATACATAATATGTATATTTAGCTAGAAAAGGACTTATGTTCTATGTACCTCCTTGGTAAATATGTCAAATAGAAAGCATTATTAGAACCATGTATTTTGTTTAAATAAAATGTATGTAAAAGATCCTTCAAATTGGAAATGTCAATTTACAGTCCAGACAGTGAAAGTAACTTCTGCAGTTTTAACTTCCTGATGATCACAGTATTCAGTATTTTAGTGTAAAATCTGTTTGTTCTAAGTTAAAAGTTTTTTTTTTCTTCTTTTTAAGGTTTTGTAAATGTTTTGTGTACAAATTGCCAACTGATGATCTGGGGCGTATGACATCCAAGGCTATATATATCATTCAGTTTAGATCCACACTTCATTCCAGGGTATAGAGCCACATTCAATTGTCCAAATAGCAATTACTTGAACTCGTAATGTAGCTCCTAAATGTTACAGATATTCAATTCACTACATTTAGCTACTCGCATTCCAATTGTGAGTTACCCGCCCACAATCACTGCGGGCCAGCCAAAGGCGTATCTCAGTTAACAGTGCTAAAGAAGCAAAATCGATACTAAATTACAAAAGTTGAAGTAGTTTGCAAATGAAGGGGTTAAACACCTGTTCCGACAACTGCAACAGCAAATAAGCACACACTACTGTACTTTAAAATACTGGGAAAACATGGAAAGGCATAATATTAATTGCACAGTCTCAAGTTCACAAATCTGTAATAAAAAATAATTATTTATAACTTTTATTTCTGTGTTATATTGATCCCGGGTATCAAGGGGTCAATACATATCATGCCACCCACATAGACTTAAACAGATGCTTTAATGCATTTCATGATTGATTGAGTGCAATCCGATCAGCGAACATTACTTATTTGCGTTTGATGATTGCAGGTTAAAGCTACTATTACTATTACTATTGTTACTATCAGCTCTGTCTAAAAAGTAACTTACAGGCTTGCTTAAATATTGTCAGATCATATGATCAGTCCCCCTGAAATCCTACTTACAAGTGCATGGTTTGCGTGTGGAGGCTGTGAGAGTGCAGTTGCAAATTCAATTGCAAGCTTTCAATTGCCTCCAAACAAAACTTTTGGCTGTGGGTCACATTTTTTCTAAACATTTAGATGTATTCAATTGTCTCTAACTCGCAACTGCTCTCTCACAGTCTCCATATTGAAACCAAACACTCGTAAGTAGGATTTCAGGGGGGCATGATCATATAAACTGGCAATATTTAAAGAAGCCTGTAATTTACTTCTTAAACACTTGCAATAGGCCTCGCAATCCCGCAATGTAGAAATCAATAAAAATCATTAAAGCAACTGTTCTATGCGGGTTCCATGATATGCATTAACCCCTTAAGATCTAGGAACCATTGCACACAAAACCAACACTGAAATGCGAGTAGCTAAATGTAGCTACTTTACATGTTTAAGTAATTGCGATTTGGCCACTTGAATGGGGCCCATAGTTAGTAATCAGTATCCATATGCCACACCAATAAAGCCACAAAGCTGAAGAGGATTTGCCCCAATTTGCAAAGAGGATTTTGCTACCACAGTTAACAGCGTCCCATCTCTTACCACAATACGCATCTGTGTCCTTCAAACACAAAGATGTGAATGTTATAAATATATGACACACTCACCAATTTTGTAGCTTTAATGACCCACTGGCGATGAAGTGATTAATGTACTATGAATGACTTGCTTGTTGATATACAAGATTCCTCTCAACAAATACAGTTATCTATCACGTTATCAATGAACAAGTCTTTTCCTGAATGACACCCTACTGATGAACAAACACCAACTGGTCTTTACCAAACAAGCTTCAAGGGTGGGTTTGCCTGATGTTACCAAAAAGATGCTATTGGCAAACAGAAGTGAGAGTAGTCATTCTTGAAGCCATACCTACATCTACAGGCTATTTACAGATACAATTTGATTGGCTGGGACATTCTTCAAGGTGTGGCTATGATGGGTATAATTTGACAACATTTTCTGATCTTGGTTAGGATGATATGAAAGGAAAAGGTGACTACGCGTGAGCATGGTTCTCCAGAGGTTTCTCCATTAAAGTTTATTTTTTCCTTTCCTGGGAATTACATCTTTTGTTGTTCTGTTAGAATAAAAAAAGAGGGATTGCAAGTGTTAAACTCCATTCTTGTTATGCTAAATGGAACACCTGCTACATATTGAGTCCCATTGTGAGTTGTGCTTTATTGCTATATAAGCTTGCCTGTATGTAGAAATAAACGAAAATATTTTGACTCAGTCTCTGGCTCTTGTCACTCTGTTTTCCCAGCTCTGGAAAAAGAAAGGGAGACTCTGGACCCCATTCAACTGGCCAAAATGTAATTACTGGAGCCCGTAATGTGGCCTGTAAAAGTTACTGATACTCAATCAGCCTCTTCTGGCTACCCGCAATCAATTTTCGAGTTACAGGCTCAAAAACATAACTCCGTCCTATCTACTCCTTTGATTTTTCAAGCCTGCAATTGTTACCAGTGCTAAAAACGCAAACTCCATATTCAATTGCAAATCTGCAATAAAAAATAATTTTTTTCATGTTTTAAAGTGATCCCAGGAATCAAGGTGTTAATACCTATCAGGCCACCCACGTGGATTAGAACAGTTTCTTCATTTATTTTTATTGATTTCTACATTGCTGGACTGAAAGTACGATCGCATATCGGACGTCTAAACACTAATTGATTGAAGTTTAAACTCCATGTTTTACTGACGTCATGATGACAGTCTCCTTTACTATTTGCTCTTTCTAATTTGTAA
This sequence comes from Discoglossus pictus, assembly GCA_027410445.1. Taxonomy (NCBI): domain Eukaryota; kingdom Metazoa; phylum Chordata; class Amphibia; order Anura; family Alytidae; genus Discoglossus; species Discoglossus pictus. The sequence goes on from CM050167.1 coordinate 195,377,809, forward strand.
CTTATGGGCTTCAGCCCTGTAATTGCGGGCTTGTTCAATTAAATACCTCTGTAACTGTTACAAATTTGGAACCTGCAGACATACCGCCTGTATAAAGGTAATTACGGGCTTGGAATTGAATGGGGGCCTCTGTTACTAACACTGCCGCAGTAATCCACGGGAGACGGCACCTTCGTGGGTGATAGTGGAAGACAACCAATTTATTCCCTAACAATCCCTTAATGTTAATTTAATCCAAGAAGTCTGCCACCCCCACAATTGGTATGACATGGCTACATTGTGAACCAGAGGTATGTCTTGATGTAGAGTATGTATTTATGTTTACAACTTGTAAAATAATAGTCCTGTGTGTTTATCTGTAGGGAGTTTCTGTGCTTGTTTATTACTATCATCTGTGTATACAAACAAAACAATAAAAGAAAACAGTTTATATTTGTAAAAGGCCGCACCGTGACACTCTTCTGTAAACTTTTTATATGTGATGGACACTGGGAGATCCAAAGATTTTGAAAACTTGACTTTGCTTGTGGATTTTTTACATCACTTACTTTCATGAAAGAAATACCTATGTAATATTTATAACATGCTCTTATAAGAGCAGAATTTAGAATGTGAGACTTCAGTATCCATTTAAATATTAAAGGCATATGCAATTGAGCTGGGTTATTAAGGCATCTGAGGAGAATTTATAGTGTCTGAAAAAAGTAAACAGTTAAACCATTAGCCTGAAGTTTGCTGAATTTCTTGCATTTGCAAACTGTATTCTCTCAATGTTGACACCCCCCAAAATTCCCAGGGAATATTAGCATAAGTAATACATTGTATAGTTTTGGCCTGGGGATTGTGCAGGCATGCACAGTTACCACTTAAAGTCTTCCCTACTGTGGGAAGTCACGTGATTTCAGACACTTTCCTTTCCTTTAGCAAATCAGCAGCTTTTATATTGGGTACAAATAACCTACCTCACTTGAATATAGCTTAAAAATATTGTATGGTACAAGTAAATGTTAAGTGAATGGATAACATATAAATGGATGAAAGAAACAGTAAATTAAATGACAATAGTTCATTATTCACCCCATTACATTTTTAATGAAAACCAAAGCTCTGCTGGTGATGTAAAGGAAAACAATGAACTTTACAATGACAATGGCTGTCTAAATGATATATAATATGTATAAATAGTATGCTGAGCAAACAGAATTTTTAATGACGGTAAAACATCCAAAAAAATCACTTTACAGTTTCACCAATGTTAAAAACAAACAGAAACATTTTTTTAGATTATGAAGGCACTAATCCAAAACTTAACGAAACACATGAGACAAAGCATACGTCTGGCAAGGTCTGTGATCCTCTACTTTGCTTATAAACTGGGCAAGCCTTTCAGTAAAGAAAAGAAAAAAGGTTTAACTACACTGCAGATGGTGGAACCTGTCCGAACAGCACTAGTCCAGAAAATGTTTTAACATACCGTAGTCTATTATATATCTCATATAAAAAGTGCTTATGTTAATGTCACAAATGCAGTTTTTCATATTTTCTGGTCATCTTTTAAAGAACAAGTTAAAAAGGAATGCTATATTGAACCATACCTGTCCAGGAAGCCTGTACTACATGTGCCCCAATGACAAGCTCCTGGTCAAAAGCATACATCTGGATGCATTGTGACCAAGCTCAAAATGTCAAAAAAGATCCAAGTTTTTAATCAAGAATTTAAAAGTATGTTTTAAAATGTTTTTTTTTTTGCTTGAAAAAAGAATAATCCAAACTGCGTCTATTATTATAATTTCAAGTGTCCCTGAAGTCATTCTTACTGCTCTATACCATCATGTACAGCAAACATGAGGTGGAGAAGCCCTACAATTTTTCATTTGAAGCTTTTTTTTACTTTATATATGCTTTTAAATGTTATACTGTCAATTGTAAAATAACTAGGATTATTAGGCTAATTACTAGTTGGAGTCTGAACATGCTCAGTCATTTCAGTTTCACATGACTTTACACTGAAAACAATACAACCAGAGCCCCAAGAGATAAGAAGGGACTACTGTCAATATCACACAATAGAAAGATATATTGATTCATGCTTAACAGGTGGATGTGAAAGGCTGATTGAACATTGCTTCAGTATAAGTTTATTTTTTAATAACATTCACTGGAAGTATTTGTTATGACCTATTGTTTTGTTTTTTTCATTTGCGTCACTGATGCAAAAAAGAAAAAAATTGGACTGTCTAAAAACAAATTTTTTTTTAAAGATTTTTGAGATATACACAGTTGTCTCTTGGTGATTCAATATGCTAACTTAAGCCTCCATATTCTATTTTGTGTCACCATGTTGATGAACTTTATATGGGATAGGATATAACTGCACATCAGCATATTAACTCCACCAATCAGCAATACATATCTGAGGAAAAAGATAGTATTTAGAAAAAAGAAATGGGGAGTACAATGAAAGGGCCACCAAAGACCATGGGCCTTATTCAATTGCAAGCCCACAAATTACGTTATACAGGCCGTAAATCTGCAGGCTTGAAATTTGGAGGTTACACTTCAATCAATTAGCATTTAGTAGAAGTCCGATATGCGATCAGACTCAAAATTCGGCAATGTACAAAATAACACAAATGAATGAAGGAAATGTTCTAGTCCATGTGGGTGGCCTGATATGTACAGTGCCTTGCAAAAGTATTCACCCCCCTTTCCATTTTTCGTGTTTTGTTGCCTCACAACCTGGAATTAACTTGGATTGTTTGAGGATTTGCATCATTTAATTTGCAGAACATGCCCACAACTTTGAAGATGCTTTTTTTTTTTTATTGGAAGCAAACAACAAATAGGATAACATTACAGAAAAAGTCAATATGCATAACTATTCACCCCCCTAAAGTCAATACTTTGTAGAGCCACCTTTTGCGGCAATCACAGCTCCAAGTCGCTTTGGATAAGTCTCTATGAGTTTACCACATCTTACCACTGGAATTTTTGGCCATTCCTCCTTGTAAAACTACTGCAGCTCCTTCAAGTTGGATGGTTTGTGCTTGTGAACAGCAATCTTTAAGTCTGACCACAGATTTTCTATTGGATTGAGGTCTGGGCTTTGACTAGGCCATTCCAACACATTTACATGTTTCCCCTTAAACCACTCAAGTGTTGCTTTAGCAATGTGTTTGGGGTCATTGTCCTGCTGGAAGGTGAACCTCCGTCCTAGCCTCAAATCACGCACAGAGTGGTACAGGTTTTGCTCAAGAATATCCCTGTATTTAGCACCATCCATCTTTCCCTCAAGTCTGACCAGTTTCCCAGTCCCGCTGCTGAAAAACATCCCCACAGCATGATGCTGCCACCACCATGTTTCACTGTGGGGATGGTGTTCTTTGGGTGATGTGATTTGTTGGGTTTGCACCAGAAATAGCATTTCTTTGATGGCCGAAAAGTTCAATTTTAGTCTAATCAGACCAGAGCACCTTCCTCCATACATTTTGGGAGTCTCCCACATGCCTTTTCGCAAGCTCAAAACGTTCCATTTTGTTTTTTGCTGAAAGTAATGGCATTCTTCTGGCCACTCTGCCATAAAGCCCAACTCTATGGGACCGTACGGCTTATTGTCGTCTTATGTACAGATACTCCAGTCTCTGCTGTGGAACTCTGCAGCACCTACAGGGTTACCTTAGGTCTCTGTGCTGCCTCTCTGATTAATGCCCTCCTTGCCTGGTTCGTGAGTTTTGGTGGGCGGCCGTCTCTTGGCAGGTTTGCTGTTGTGCCATGTTCTTTCCATTTGGTTATGATAGATTTGATGGTGCTAACCCTGACTTGTACTTCTCAACAACATTGTCCCTTACTTGTATGGAGAATTCCTTGGTCTTCATGGCAGTGTTTGGTTAGTGGTGTCTCTTGCTTAGGTGTTGCAGCCTCTGGGGCCTTTCAGAAAAGGTGTGTATATGTAATGACAGATCATTTGACACTTAGATTGCACACAGGTGGACATCATTTCACTAATTATGTGATTTCTGAAGGCAATTGGTTGCACCTGAGCTTTTTATGGGCTTCATAACAAAGGGGGTGAATACATACGCACATGCCAATTTTCTGTTTTTTATTTCTAAAAAATAGTTTTATGTATATATTTTTCTCCTTTCACTTCAATAACTTAGACTATTGTGTTCTGGTCCATCACATAAAATTCAGATTAACAAAACATTGAATTTAAGGCTGTAATGTAACAAAACAGTTAAAAAGACAAGGGGGGGGTAAATACTTTTGCAAGACACTGTATTAACACATTGATTTCATGTAATCAATATAACACGAAAATAAAACGTAAAAAAAAACACATTTTTTATTGCAGATTTGCGAGCTTGAAACTGTTGTACAATTAATTCTAATCTCTATCACCGCTTTCCCCATTTCATTTGCGGGCTTGAGGAATTGTAGCAATTGAATAGCGATTTGCAATTGTAACATTTAAGGGGCTTGAAACATCAAAGGCTTAGCTGGGTCGGAGTTACAGTTTTAACAACCGCAGGGATTTTCAGCCTGTAACCCGAAAATTGTTTGCGGCTCTCTAAAAGACGCCAATTGAATAGCAAATTAGTTTATGGCCTACATTACAGGCTCCAGTAAGCAACAATTGCTCAATTGAATAGGGGCTTATATGTTCTACACCACTAGATAGCGTGTGGGAAAGTGTGTGGAATGATAAAGAACTGACTTAGATATTGTAATTTTAGTTATTTTTTGTAAATCACGTGAAGCTTTCCCACAAGAATCTGTTTAGATTATGAGGTTGGCGTCTGTAACTGTTACACATTCTGTTCTATAAAATGTACAAGTTTTTATAGTTTGATCTTCCCTTTCCCCACTGCATAGAATAAATATAGTTTGCACACTTTGATGATGTCACTTTCTATGACGGGTATTTAAACACTAGCGAGCCCGCGTTTGTCCCATTACACACTTTGCATTTGAGGAAGTAGTCTTAATGGTGAAAAGCCCGTTAAGCTATTTCTAGGGGAAAGTGAATTTTCTGTATGTTCAGTTATTATATAAATACTTGTCACTTGCCCATCCAAAATGATGGCATAATCTTGTGTGTTCCGTCTCTTGTGGTGTACCTTGTGTCCCTCTCTGTGCACTCTCTCTGCACCCTCTCTCTCTGAGCGCCCTCTCATCTCTTCCTCCCTTCTTCTCTCTCCGTCTCATTCTCCCTTCCTATCTCTCCTCCCTCCCTCCTATCTCTCCCTCCCCTCTCTCTCACTCTCTCCCTCCTCTCCCTCTCCCTCTTCTTCTCTTTCTCTTCTTCTCCTTCTCTCCCTTCCCCTCCTTACTTCTCTCCAACCCCCTCCTTCCTCCCTCTCCTTCCGTCTCCCCTACCTCCTTCCTTCTCTCTCTCTCCCTCCTTCCTTCTCTCTACTTCCTTCCTTCTCCCTCGCTCCTTCTCCCCCCTCTCCTTTTCCATGGCTCGCCACGCAGCATAGTCCACATGAGTAACGTAATTTGTGAGCGTTACACACAAACTCGGCTGCGACAACTATATTAGTGATTTTACAAACTTGTTAGTTCCCAAAAGTGCACGAGGGAAGGAATAATTAGTAACCATTCCTAAATGTTACTATGTTATGTCTCTCTCTCTCTCTGCGACCTCTTCCTCTCTCTGTGCGTCCTCTCTCTCTGTCTATTTCTCCTTCCCTTCTACTCTCTCTCTCCTTCCTTCTCTCTCTCTCTTCTTCTCATTCTCTCCTCTATTCTCTACTCTCCCCCTCCTTTTCTCTCCCTCCTTCTCCCTATTTCCTTCCTTCTCCCTCTGTCCTTCTCCCCTCCCCTTTCATGGCTCGTAATGCACTGCTTTGCCGCACATTGCTCGCAAAGCAGCATAGTGCGCATGTGTAACTCGCAAATTTCTGAGCGTTATACACAAACTCGGCTGACAACAACTATATTAGTGAAAAAAACATGGCCAAAGATTAAATAGGATCTTTGTTTTAAAGTAAGGTATGAAGGGTGACTTGATAATCACAGGGGTGAATGTAGGTCAAAGTAATGCTGAAATAATTGTTGCCATCACATATATAGTTGTCAGCAAAACATGGGTTTTTGCCAACGCTTGTGGGCTTGCATAGCGAGCCTGCCGTAGTTGCTGGCAAGGAGCGCCAAAGGCGCTGCTTGCGCTGGTGGAGATGAGCGCCGTAGACACTCATCCCTACGACTTTCGCGAGGGGGCGCATTTGTGGAGGTGGAGGCTCTACGGCGCCTCACTTAGAAACCACAACACAAGCGGGACTTGGAAAAAAAAACATAAACACGCAATGACTAACTACGGACTTACACAAAAATATACAAGCCGCAGGACTTAGAAAAAAAAAATTGTGGACTTACACAAGCATTAAAAAACACAAAAACACACACAGAAATAAAATAAAAACCTTACCCACACCAAGGGGGGACACCCAGGACCTCTGCAACACAGCTTAAACCTAGAATTTGGTCACATTTACAAACTTTAGCCACTCGAGTCGAAAATCTCCTAAGCAAGAGAAAAAACTGCAGCAGAAAAAAAAGAAAACGAGGCTACACAACCCCTAAAGCCGCTAAATACCACAAACCAAATACAGCTTTTACAAAAACCTGTACAACGTACAATATACAACATTAACAAGGACGCTAAATCATACAAACCCGCCTATCACATACACATTCGCCGCCATTTTACAACACTAACTTACTGAATGCGGAAGTACCCACCTACACTAACGGCTTCCCCTCGCGCACGCAGCCTATTTACACTACACACTTCACTCATTGCTGACACTTACACCTCAGCTCAACAACACTGCAAACCTACATTGTATGCTGCAGGAACAGCAAAACAGATTGTCAGCTCTTCAGCACAATGCTTCCTGCATGTATTACTTACAAATAGGTAACGTATATTAATTTATTAATTTACTAATTATTTCATTAGCATCACAAAAAACACATACACAAAAACAAAAAAAACACTATTGCAAGAAACGCAAAAGACATTCACTGTGCGCCTCACAACGAGCACCAACGCTGCTCATACCACACAAACTACACCAGGGACAGCCTTGCAAATAAGCGCAAAAAGTAGATCAGCGCCGACCTTACAATGACAGCAAAAGCGCAGCTAATAAAAAAAAATACAACAACCAAGAGGCTCGCAATGAGCGCCGAGATCTCAGACAACCACAAAAAATTCTATTGCCGTCATTTTTTGACGGGCAATTCGCTAGTAATATTATAAGAGCAAGCATTGCAAGCCCCTTAGAACATCATTAAAATAACAAGGTGTCACTATTTTATGTAGTTATTGGTTTACCTATGTTAATAATACCAAAAGGGATGTATTAATGTGCCAAATCTGGTGATACGGTTTTTGCTGCAAGTCAACTGGATAGAGCATTTAGCAGAACTAAAGGGAAAATGCTCTTTTAATAAACGGTGATATGGTTTAGCACATTTTATGGCAAATTCTCTTATGGTTTCACACCAACTAACAGATCAGAGTGTAGGTAGCTGCAGGTTTGGTACAATAGGCTCCATTTAGAATATGTGTGCAGAGCCGGATTAGGAGTCTAGTGGGGCCTGTCAAGGGCATAGTTTGGGTCTACTTTCAAGAATGCTACTGACTTTCCTTGTAGTTTAACAACCAATTAGCCCTTGAAGCATAAATTCTGTGTATGCAAATGTTTGTGCAGTAAACATTTTGATGGTATTTCCTCTCAATCTATATATATTGCGCAAGTACAGAATGCCTTCGATAGACAACAAACAACACTTTGTACATTCAATCTACCCATACAAATGTCATTACACGAGTGAATAGAGGAGTCTTGTTATGGTTTCTAGACTCTTTAAAATGGCTTATCTAGGATATGTTAAACACAGATATCACGCACTTCACACAGCGGCTGTCCTTAAAGTCTTCCCAGCAGCCAGAAACATACTATTTATGTTTTTGAGACCAACTTAGAAAGATTTATGTTCAGCTGCGCTAAACTTTTTCCCAAATATTTCCTCTGTGGCACCGCTTCTTAGCACAGGAAAGAGGCCGTCACGAAAAAGGTTAAGTGTAAAACGAGGCCACAACTGCACACATTGTTTGGTTTGACATGGCAGGATTAATCCGCTATTAAACTGTCAACAAGAATCCTTCCAAGCAAACGTCTTAAATAAATAAACAGCAAGCTTCATCATTTCAGAGCACCGTTCAAAATTACTTTTATTTTATGGCATATAAGGAACATCAACTTTCACAGAATAGACTTGTGGTAGTCACTGCTATAAAACCTCCCGGGTTTTATTATTTTGTATTATTAATCTTTATTTGTAAAGCGCCTGTATTTTCAGTGTATGTACAGTACATTGCAAGTGTGATACAAATAGGTAGGGTTGTAGTAACAGAAATCAGGTACTAGCCCGAAGAGCTTACAATCTGGAAATGTTATCACATGAATGCAAGAAAATGTAAAGGTATACCCGACTTAACGATACCCCTTATAGCGTTGAGTAGATAATAGCAATCTTTTTCCCTGTAATTCCTAGATTAAACCTCCCAATACAGTGTTTTAAATCCCATTTAACCCTTTAAATCCCTGCTCAGGGCTGTAAAATTTGCTGTCTGAGCACTTTGGTGATATAATACCCTGTTTAGCTATGTTTCACAAGGTACTCCTGCATGCAGGACCCATGTGGAGTGCTAAACAGGGTATTGCTATATTACTCTGCTGACCTGTAATGACATGATGACACACTGCTTAAACCAAAGCAATGTTGTAAAAAACTAAAGCTGTGTTCATTTTATACATGCTGCTTTTAATTAGAACATAATTAATCAGGGAAAAGCCACACAGCTTTTAATTTAAAAAATAAAATAAAGATGCCTCTGTTGGACACTGAAGGGATGCATAATAAATTGGTGAATGTTATGTGTGTGAAAGGGACATTTATATTTCTGGAGACTTGTGGGTATCTGCCACTTGGCCGGTATGGGAGAAGGAGCATCAATCTCAACTTCATCCAGTGACCAAATAAAGGATCTGGATGACTACTTGTCCCCTCCTCCCAGGGCCGGATTACCCATTAGGCTGGTTAGGCATCTGCCTCCCTGAAAGGGACGCATCATTACTGCAGAAAAAAAATATATATATATTTTTATAGTGTGTGTTTCTTTAAATGATGTGGAGGCAGGGGAAGACAGGGAGAAGAGCTGGTGCACAGCAGGATGTCAGAGCTCTATCTTGCATTAGACTAGAGCTCTGCAGATGAGCAGGACTCAGTGAAACATAACAGGACCTGTACACTTCTCTGCATGCCTTTTACTGTGCTGTGCTCCATAGCGGTCACTTTAAACATTGATAAAAGCTCTTTTTGCACAACAGAATACGGACTCAAAGGTTTACAAATGACTGTAAATTAAGTTTTGCAGCAGTGCCATATCCTAAATTAGTAAATAATTTGTATTTACTTGTGATGGGATATCTTGAATATGTGGCCCTAAGGACTAACTTTGTTCAAGCCTGTTGTCAGAGAAGCAAATATATATATATAAAACCCAGTATTTATATTTGGATATTGTATGCTGTAAATATAATAATTTACCCCAGAAGTTATATCTATGTTTTTTTACAGAAACCCTAGCCTTGAATAGATTTCTCAGAAATGTGCAGTGTTACCCCAGTTCAACCCAATGAGAATAGATTGGGAGGATCAATATAAACTTGCAAAGGAGCTTATTCATGGCCATGACCGCTGGATTGCCAGTGGGGTAGAAGTATATGCGCACTCGCAATACAGGGGAGGCTTGAGCTTTTCTGCTCCAGCAATTTAAATCCGGCCTTGCCTCTTCGCCACGTCTCCCTCCACTGATAACTACAGGTGCATGCCCCCATCATCCAGCTGTCATGATGTGATGTACCAAACACAAAATGGATTTCTGCACTCATAAATAAAGTCTTCCAAAATTCAGATTTTCCCAAATTATGTTTTATGCTCATGGCTGCTAATATTGTTTGATCTGTACACACTTGCTATTTGTATCTGTATAATTGGAATGCGGCAGAAACATGTGCCAGAACACTATCTAGGTTTATGTGCATTGGTTTATAAGGACACACTATATTGAAATAAAAGCTGCAGTAAGCAGGCTTAATAAAGAAAAGCTTACAGTAAAGAATAATTTATAATAGTAAAAAAAATGGAAAGGTAAGCTTTATTTCTTTTTTACTTTCTAACAATAATTTCCCATTCTCAATACTGTATAGAAAAAAAATGTCTTTAGTGGTCTTTTAATAATTAATTATCAATAAAATTTGTATTTTAAGAAATAAAATCAGTATTGTTTTACAACTTTAGTGTTTTAGACTTCATATATATATATATATATATATATATATATATATATATATACACATATATTTAGATGTCCACCACTTTCGTGTTCTGCCAAGGAGGCTGAACTGATAGGAGAGTATCTCCTTCCTTCTCTACAGTGACTACCCTAAACCACATGGGCAGAGCCTCTTCCAACCTGGGCAACCTAATTGTGACTGGAGAAAATTATCTAATGTAGACTTTAAAAACGCTAAAGTTTAAATGTTAGTTTTAAAAGGGTCCTTTACCTCTTCCCTTACGCAAAAGATTGGCAGCAGCAGTGCCGCCGCCAACCATTAGATGGCACTGACGATTTTTTGAATACTGCTGCTCATTGCATTGCATATAAGACGCGCCGACAGAAGGGGCCTTGAGCTATGAGAGGCGCGCCCGAGGGCCGAGTGCCCCTGCCGATCATAGCGATGGCCTCGCTGACGATTCAATGGCGTCGAGTTGCACCACGTCGGAGGGGGGAATAATTATAGGCCTTCCCTGAAACCTGACAGCACCATCTAGCGGCTACTTGCTGGCATTGCAGCTGCCAGTGCTGGTGATTTTTTGCACATACACAACAGGATATATCCTTTAAAAGCTACACTGCATTTTATTCATTAAATACCAATTCTATTGCTAATCATTTACTAAATAACTATTTGAAAAATGCTGCAGTGGGCAGGTGCTGGAGACCATCATTTGTATTACTATGAGGAGCTGGGCATTTTTTGTCACATTTAACTAAAGTGTGTAATTCATCACACTCAGTATGTTCTTCATCTATATTTAAATATCTATACATACTGATTTTGTTCAGTATCCGTTCACAATATCTCTGATATAAAATATGGTGCTAATGCAAACTACCAGCACTTTTTTAAAGTGTTTTCTTAATAGCTTTAAGGATTCCCATGAAAGCCTTATTTTTCTTCCCATTCAAGTTTTTATACTTGCAGTATATGCTGGAATTGTGGGAAACCTGCCAGTATATGGTACATACAGAAAACAGCAGCCTTTCCGGTGTTAAATCAGAGGGAAGGAAACCATAGCAGCGACTAATGGTTAATCCAACGCCGTCTTTATATCTCTCTTACTGCTTTAGCAGAACAGAAGCTGGTGGAATAAAATAAACTATACAGCTCATATGTGGGAAATCCAGTTTGGTCCTTTCACAGATACTGTAACTGGTTTAAATAGAGACATATATATATAATTGTTCTAGCAAAAGTCGCTGCAGGCTTTGAACAGATTTAGTTTTTTTTTATTGAGGTGGATTGTTCAACCGGCTGATAAGACTTAATATTCCCATGCAAAGAAGAGAAGGGGAAAAAAATAATGATGTGCTAGCAATGCAGTAAGAAGCGTATAATGGAAACTTCTCAGTCTGTTATAAATATAAATCCCGAAGCAGATAGATTATGTTAACAGATGGCATTAACATTGACAACATGTCTAAATTTAATCAATTGTTTGGCTGTCGCTGATTTTGAAGGATTAAATGTGGCAGGAGATGTGGGCTGGGTGAGCTGAAACTTCCAGAGAAGCAAATAAAAGTTATCAAAAACAGAACACACTAGCAGAGATCCTAAAATAGGAGAAAATAGGTCCTGTGGCTAAAAGATCATTGATATTCTTTCTACTAATGATCTCACACACTATATATATACTAGCGACTTGCCCGTCAAAAAACGACGGTCAATAAAATTTGAAGCCATGGCAATGCTGTTTGGCACACAATGTTAAGCTTTTTATACTGTAAGGACTTTCAGCGCTCATTACGAGCCTCTCCTCGCGTGTCGTTTGGCTCCTCTCTCTATATATTTTTAAAAATACTAATTAAGGAATAAATTGAATAATAAATGACTATATTTGACCCTTTTCTAATTAATATTTGTAACAATCAATAGCATAAAGAGGTAACAATCTATTTTTATTGTCCTGCATCATATAATGTCCAGTTGGACTGTTGCTGGCCTGAGGAGATAGTGTTCTGAATGTTACAACTGTGCATTAGAAATAGGCTGCGTGCGCAAGGGCAAACCGTTGGTTTATTTGTGTAAAGCGCTACTTTAGATGCGTAATGTTGTTAGTTGCAAGTTAGGTTCGCGGTTCGCAAGCATTTGCTGTACTTTGTAATAGTGTATTTTGTATCTTGTATGTTCCTGGGTGCAAGTGGTACGTGGTTGGCGGTGTTTTGCAATATCTACTTAAATTTGCGTTCCACCTCATTCCCAGACGTCCTGGCTGTTACCCCGTGCTGTGTGTGATGTTTTTGTTGTATTTTTGTGTGTGTGTTCTTCGTGTTTTTTGCTTTGTGCGGTTCGCCCGTTAACTTCATATATTTCCTAGCTCGTATTTTTTTTTTCTAAGTCCCGCGTCTTGTATTTTTTTTTTTTAGTCCCGCATTCGGCAACTGCTTGCAACCTAGGGCAATGTGTTTGGAGGCTAAGTCCCGCGTGTTTCAATGTGTGATTGGCTCGCCTCGCTTTGCGAGGCTCGCAGGAGTGTCTTTGGCATTCCTTTCTGGCTAAGTTCTGCGTGTTTCATTGCCTCCACTGCAGGCGAGCAGGCAATGAGCGCCTTTGGCGCTCTTCGCACAAGTGCTGAGAGTTTTAGTGCCATAACGGCTCGCCTCGCTACACAAGGCTCTCAGGCGATGAGCACTTTCGACGCTCATCAAATAAGTGCTGCAAGTTAAGTCATACGCACCACGCAATGTGCGCCGATGTCTCGTAGTTTGACAATTATAGTATGTAATTTTATATATATATATATATATATATATATATATATATATATATATATACACACATGTATACAGTAATGAAAATTTGTATGGAGGGATCTATGCTGTTATGGTGTCGGGACAGGTCCGCCGCTGCAGTGCGCCCTCCAACCGCTAGATGGCGCTGCCAAAAATTTTGCACCGCTGACGAGAGAAGTTCTAAGCTTCTAATGTTAGCCTAACCCTAACAGTTTACCTAAGTCTTGACTCTATGATATGGCACCGAAATATCGGCAGCGCCATCTAGCAGATGCTCACTGGTACTGCCTTGTGCTGCGCTACCATAAGAGGATAGGACCGTAGGGAGCTCATGAAATTTGTACTTTTGGTTTCTAAATGTTCCTTCCAGCCTGTGTAACTCCTATCAAATCTACCAGACTCCTAAGTGTTTATGTCCACCCTATACAAATGCAACGCACACATGATTAATTAAGACATATGAAAGACAACGTGAGCCTATGAATAATGTTCACATAATTTTTTACAGGTAAAACATTAGGCAACATTCTCTAAAGTGAGGACGTAACATTGTTGAAAATGTAAAGGTTGCCTTGAATATCTTTTTTCCTGTCTAAAACCTCTTTGAGGGGCGGCAAAAATGCCACCACCTACCTCCCACCGCCAGTAGGTCAGATGCTTTGTTCCTGGGTCTCCTGCCCCCTGCTCTCTGCTTGTGTCTGCTGGCAGGGAGAGGAGCCACCAAAGGGAAGAGCCAGCACCATGGAGCTGGGGGTAAGAGACAGAAGAGAGGGAGAGGCATGGAGGGAAAGAGAGGCAAGGTGGAGACATGGATGGAGAGAGGGGCAAGGGGGAGACATGGAGGGGGAGAGAGAGGGAGACATGGGGGAGAGGGAGACAGGGAAAGGGAAAGAGGGAGAGAGAGGCAAGGGGAGACATGGAGGGAAAGAGGGAAAATTGGGGGAGAGGGAATGAGGTAAGGGGAAAGAGGGAGAGACATGGAGGGAGAGAGAGGCAGGGGGAGTCATGGGGGAGAGGAAAGGGGAGTGAGAGGCAAGGGGGTAGAGGCGGAGGACATGGGGAGAGGGAGAGAGAGAGGGGAGAGGGAGACATGGGGGACGAGGGAGAGAAAGGCAAGAGGGAGACATGAAGGAGAGATAAGGGGGAAAGGAGAAACATGGAAGGAGAGGCAAGGGAGAGACATGGGGGAGACGGAGATAGAGTCAAGCGGGAGAAATGGTGGAAAAGGGGGAAACATAGGGAAAGAGGGAGAGGCATAAGGGAGAGAGAGAAGGGAGGGGAAGAGAAGGGGGAGTACGAGAGAGAGAAGGGGATATATATTGTATATATATATATATATATATATATATATATATATATATATATATATACACACTAGCTACTTGCCTGTCAAAAATGACGGCATTAATTTTGACACACAATGTGAGCGCCTCTCCCCCTGGCTACTTTACGGGCTCATAAGTGCCTTCGCCGCTCATAGTCAGCCCTGCAATGAGCGGCTTTGCCACTCATTACAGGCCTTGGCAACCCACAACTTTCGTGCTTCGCAATGATTATCTTCGGTGCTCATTGCGAGTCTCTCCCCACTCTCTGACCCGTGTCTGTTTCCCCCTCTCTCCCTCCCCCCCCCCCCCGCCGTGTCTTTTGATTTTCCTTATCCCCCCCCCCCCTGTGTTTCTCTTCCTCCGTTTCTCAGCACTGTGTCTCTTTCCACCCTCTCCCACCCCTGTGTCTTTCTTCTCTGTGTCTCTGCTCAAGTTTTGCGTGGCTCGCGATCAGTGCGTTGCTTACGTTGATCGGCAATGTTACTGGCTTCGGCCTCGTTTTCATCCTGTTATGTTTTTTTGACCACCATTTTTTTTCTCACTTAACCGATTTTCGATCGCATAAAAAACACCAAATATGCCTGCAGCGCTCATAGCAGCTTAAGTCGTGCGGGTCTCGCGATGAGCGCCTAACATTGCGTGACCAACATTCGTAAGATCCACAACTATTATATGTGATATATTTTTTTTAAACATTATATATATATATATATATATATATATATATATATATATATATATATATAAATACAGTGCCTTGCAAATGTATTCACCCCCCTTGACATTTTTGTGTTTTCTTGCCTCACAACCTGGAATTAACATGGATTGTTTAAAGGTTTTGCATCATTTAATTTACAGGACATGCCCACAACTTTGAAGATTTTTTTTTTTTATTATTATTGTGAAGCAAACAAATAGGACAAAAAAAACAGAACAAATCAATGTACATAACTATTCACCCCCCTAAAGTCAATACTTTGTAGAGCCGCTATTTGTGGCAATCACAGCTCCGAGTCGCTTTGGATAAATCTCTATGAGCTTGCCACATCTTACCACTGGGATTTTTGCCCATTCCTCCTTGCAAAACTGCTCCAGCTTCTTCAAGTTGGATGGTTTGCGCTTGTGAACAGCAATCTTTAAGTCTGACCACAGATTTTCTATTGGATTGTGGTCTGGGCTTTGACTAGACCATTCCAGCACATTTTCATGTTTCCCCTTAAACCACTCAAGTGTTGCTTTAGCAGTGTGTTTGGGGTCATTGTCCTGCTGGAAGGTGAACCTCCGTCCTAGCCTCAAATCACGCACAGAGTGGTACAGGTTTTGCTCAAGAATATCCCTGTATTTAGCACAATCTATCTTTCCCTCAACTCTGACCAGTTTCCCAGTCCCGACTGCTGAAAAACATCCCCACAGCACAACGCTGCTACCACCATGTTTTACTGTGGGGATGGTGTTCTTTGGGTGATGTGATGTGTCGGGTTTGCGCCAGACATAGCGTTTTCTTTGATGGTCAATTTTAGTCTCATCAGACAAGAGCACCTTCCTCCATACATTTTGGGAGTCTCCCACATGCCTTTTTCGCAAACTCAAAACATGCCATTTTGTTTTTTGATAAAAGTAATGAAGTTCCTTTGGCCACTCTGCCATAAAGCCCAACTCTATGGAGCGTACAGCTTATTATCGTCCTATGTACAGATACTCCAGCCTCTGCTGTGGAACTCTGCAGCTCCTCCAGGGTTACCTTAGGTCTCTGTGCTGCCTCTCTGATTAATGCCCTCCTTGCCTGGTCCGTAAGTTTAGGTGGGTGGCCATCTCTTGGCAGGTTTGTTGTTGTGCCATGTTCCATTTGCTTATGATAGATTTGATGGTGCTCCTGGGGATCATCAAAGATTTGGATATTTTTTTATAACCTAACCCTGACTTGTACTTCTCAACAATATTGTCCCTTACTTGTTTGGAGAGTTCCTTGGTCTTCGTGGAAGTGTTTGGTTAGTGGTGCCTCTTGCTTAGGTGTTGCAGCCTCTGGGACCTTTTAAAAAGGGTGGGTATATGTAATGACAGATCATGCAGATAGATTGCACACAGGTGGACATTTCACTAATTATGTGACTTCTGAGGGGCTTTTTATGGGCTTCATAACAAAGGGGGTGAATACATTTGCGCATGCCAATTTTCTGTTTTCTATTTCTAAAAAAATAGTTTTATGTATATATTTTTCTCATTTCACTTCACCAACTTAGATTATTGTGTTCTGATCCATCACATAATATTCAGATTAACAAAACATTGAACTTAAGGCTGTAATGTAACAAAATAGGTAAAAAGTCAAGGGGGTGAATACTTTTGCAAGGCACTTGTGTGTAATATATATATATATATATATATATATATATATATATCACATATATAGTTGTGAGCGTACGAGTTGTTGCTAACGCTGCGGGCTCGCGAAGCGAGGGCCTCAGTTGCTGGCATGGAGCGCCGTAGGCGCTCCATGCCAGCACCTGAGGACCTCGCAAAGCGAGGGCCGCAGTTGCTGGCATGGAGCGCCGAAGGCGCTCCTTGCCAGCAACTGCGACCCTCGCAAACTTCACGTCGCAACCCAAACAGTACGACACACACATTACGACACTCGCAAACAACATACGACACACGTTCACACACATTACGGACTCGCAACACTCGGACGCAACTCGCGAACATTACAAAATGTCAAACACAATACATACACACACCACATACATAAAAAACTTACCTACACCAAGAGGGAGCACCCAGCACCTCAAAAATACAACTTACACCTCGATTTTACTTCAAATAAAACAGTTTAGAGACTAAAAAAAAAACGAAGCGAGAGAAAAAATGGCCGCCGAACAAAACGAAAACGAGGCTACAGCATTCTAAACTCGCAAAACACCACAAGAAACTCGCAAAACACCACAAAACACCTACGGATATTCCGATACAAACGTATAACACACATTACTCGCCATTTCTCGCCAATGCGGAAGTACACGACTACGCTAACGGTTTGGTCTCGCGCACGCACAGTGTTACACTGCACACATTCAGCACGCTTACACAGCAGATCCACACCACTAATGCTGCAGCAACATCAAAACACATTCACAGCTCTTCCACACAATGCTTTAAAATAGGTAAAGTATATTCATTTATTAATGTATTATATATTTCATTATTACACACTAAACAGCATTAGCTACCTTACAATTTCATTGCCGTCATTTTTTGACGGGCAATTCGCTAGTATATATATATATATATATATATATATATATATGTTTGCACTGGGAGACGGCAACCTCAGGGACAGCCCCGGGCGGTAAAAGCCCCAGCTAGTGGCAGTTGATAAGCTTTACATAGTAAAGTAGTGGTGTGCTGTGTGCTAACCGCTAACCCTATGTTTAACTCTCACTCTCAATTGAACAAAGTCTCGACAAGCAATGGTCGCTCTACAAACTGTCTGCTACACATCATTGCTGGCAGTGACGCAACAGGAAAGATTGCCAGTTATCAAGTTTAGTTTTTCAAAGACCATATGAAAAAAATCTAATCACAGTAGGCTGCATAGAATAACATAGGAATGGGAAAATCCTAACTTGAGAGAAAACCTTAATAAAAAGAGCCCACTCTGCGCCTCATTTAAAATAAATATGACCCATCTCCCTTGTTTGCATTTTGAGGAGGTTATAGGATAGGAAGTGGAGGAATTTCCACTACCCTTGCAAGTGTTTCCAAGTGTTATTCAACATTATTAATAACATATTCAGGATCTAACCCCTTCAGGAATAAAAACCAAAAAGTAAACAATTACCTTCCAAGTTCTCAAATGCTGAAATCCACCCAGTTATGTTCAATGGAAGCCAAAGAGCACAGGAATGAGAGATTTGGTACAGGTACTAACAACTAACACAAGCACATAGCTTCATTCCTTTACACAGTATATCCTATTTTACATATTTTCTTGTCATTTTTCTTGTACACATCATACACTAATTTTTTCAAGCAGCAAGAACTTTGAAATATATTATGGGATTAAATAAAAATCTACACAATAAAAATGTAATTGCTAGAATAGTAGGTTGTGACTTCAAGTTTGAGGGTAAACTATTAGGAAGTAATTTGTATAAAGGTAAGTAGATAAATGGAATAGCCTTGCAGCATGAGATGTAGGGGAATAGTAAGGAAATTCAAGAGTTACTGGGATATGCATGAATCTATGCTGAGGATTAATTAAACATGTACTTTTTAGACAGATGAGATGATGGGCAGGATATAACGTTTCTTATCCCAACTTATTCTTTGGTTTTCTAGAGAATTAAAAAACTTTTATTTTAGAATGTTATAGCACCAAGATACCTAGGATATTACTAAAACGGCATTAAAGGGATTACAAAAATCAACCTTTCAGATTTCCATAGAAAATGAAAACACGCATTTTGAGAAAGTGCTTATTTAAAACAAACCAATGGGTATTTCCTCTACTGCAGTGGAATTTAAAGGAAGGTGCCATCCTTATTCCCATTTACAGCCTTATCACAGTTATGGCTGAAACAAATGCATGAAAATAAAATAGAACTGTTCTCCATCAATATGCCACAAGACAGTGGTGATGAAGCTTGGCCGGCGCGGAGGCAGCCCAGGCACGCCGGGTCTGACGCAGCGCTGCGTGACCCGGCGGAGCCTGGGCGATGCTGATAGGCTGGGAGGAGGAGGAGGGACTTAAGCCCGTTTCGCGGGCTTTCTCCTCACTCCGCGCCGGCCATTGAGCTGATTCCCTCCCTCCCCTAAAATGGTGGTCAGATAGGAAGGTAGCAGATAAGGAAGTAGGTAGCAGATAAGGAAGTAGGTTGGTTGAGCAAAGTTCAGGAAGTTTAAACTATGCTTAAAAAGAAAAAAAGAGTTGAAGGGTTAGGATTCTATGAATTCTAAGTTAGGATTCAAATAGGAATGTCTTTGGTTGGCAGGAGGTGAGGCACCCAGCCCACGGGCTTAAGTGGGCGTTGCCCTGCCTCATGGGCGTGCTTAAAAAAGCGCTGGGAGGCGCTGGGCGCGGGCCCAGGGCGTGAGGTTACTGACTGGGCCGGGCTACTCCTCCGGGATGTTATTTGATCTGTGATTTAACAATGTTAATTATGTTAATTGGTTATTGGTTTATGGTTGCTTTAATAAAGCTGTGGCCCGTATTTTTCACAAGAAACGCTGTTTCAGTGTGTTTATTTATTCTAAAGCCCAATGGATCTTGCCAGGGTAAAGTAAATGTAGGGCCCAGTGCAAAATGTTTTGCCCCCCCTCCTTGCAACTTCTCTATACATCCCATAGGGGGTAGAAAATACACAAAATATATGTAAATTGTCACATCACCCCTATGGAGATCAGATCACCTTTCTATAATATAATTATTGATCATACTTAATTAAAAAAATAAGATTAATTCCTTACAGCCAGTAACAAATGACCCATATCTTGTCATGGGCCTGCAGTAAAGCTTGTCATGCACCAGCAGTAAAGCTTATCATTGGACACTAGCCTAACCCTAAATCTAACACTCACCAAAAGAACAAATTTAAACAACATTGAACAAATCACTCCACCTACTGGCAACTGAGCGCCACTGCTAGCAGGGACAAAATAGGAAAGATCTGAAGGGAATAGAGCAGAGCACAAGACTTGGTGTCATCCCCATAGATTTCCTATACAGTTGCATTCCGCCTAGCACATGGCAGGAAGCACTCTATACAGGGGTCACACCACCATACTGCTAAGCATAATAACACTGACTCTCAGAAGAGCTTTCTGACCTGAAATCTGCCTCTCATATAACCCCACAACTCCAGCACTTCAATAGAATGTGCTGAAAATATTGCCTTAGTCATATAAGGGAATGGTCACAAGGGGGTGCCCATGTGTAAATACTCAAGATGGCAGCACCTAGTATAACTTGAAACTGGTTCTTTACTCTAGTGACGGAAGCAGTGAGCTGCTTATACAGGCTTACATCATTAGCTTAATTATATGATAAAGAAAAGCTGTTTAGACAAGACATGGTTCCTTTAATGCAGGAGCCATATTCCCAACATTGGATTCTAAACAGAGCCCGAACTTTGAGGACTGAACTTTGCATTGTTTACCCAAGTGTGTATAATCTAGGTTTTATTCAGAACGCTTATCATTTTTTGTTAAATTAACAATTTTCTATCATCCATTTAAAAAAGCATGTTGTAAACATTATAAAAGTTTATTTTTTCATGAAAGAATATTAAACCTTATTGTAAACTAACATGACCCCAGCATGATCCATTAGATGCATGCAATAATTAACCACAGACACAAGTATGGGAGTAAAACGGGCCACAGCTTTATTGTAATAAGAACATTAACAATACCAATAAACCAAAAGGATCCCAGGGCCGTCAACAAGCACGCCCATGTGGTAGGGGCGGCCCCTATTTTGTGCCACTCCCCTCCCGCCAACACAAAAACACCACAACTCACTTTTCTAATCACTCCCGAATTATACTGCTTATCTCTCATTCAACTCTATAATTGATAACACAATATATATATATATATATATATATATATATATTTTTTTTTTTTTTAATTCAACTCTTTTCTCTTTTTTCTTTTTATCATAAATGAATCATTACAAAACTTGAACAAAAATGGAGTTGGGTGGGAGGGAACGCTGTCTCAGCCGCTGTCTCTGGCAGATGCTCCTCAGCCCTGCCAGCTGATCAGCGTGAACCCAGGCTCCGCCGGGTCAAGGGGTGCTTCCTCAGACTCAGGGCAGCGTTTGCACCCTACAGGAAAGGCCACAGGAAATAACTCTGTGTGTTTAGTGAGAATGCACGACTCTAAATCTTATTGGCTGGCACTTATGACTCACACAGCTATATTGCTGCACATTGGCTGAGGGGGACAATCCCCCAAAGACAGTTATACATTCAAAGCAGAATATTCTGTTCCAGTACCTACATTTTCAAAAAAGAAACACAATATTTAACTTTATCAAATGCCCTTTTACAACAAAGAAAAAAATGACGGATCTTTCCTGCTTCATCCCTGAGCAGAGACTTTGTTCAGTTTTTTCTTATAGTTAGGGTTTAGCGTTAGTGTTCAGGGATAGGGTAGTGGAAGATGATAAGCTTTAAATAGTAAAATAGGGATTCATCCCTCTTCACCTTCGCATGTCTTCGGCAGCACTGACAGCTGCAGTTACAGGAGCCATCCGGCAGAGGGCGCTGTCAATTTTCGGGAGCCATCATGTTTGATGTAAGGCAAAGAACTATTCTCCCCTCCGACGTGGCGCAACTCGGCGGCGCTGAGTCAACAGCGAGGCCATCGCTACATTGGGCACCTCTCATAGCTCAAGGCCTTTTCTGTTGGCGCGCCTTATATGAAAAATCGTCAGCGTCATCTGTCGGTTGGCGGCAGGATTGCAGCTGTCAGATTTTGCGAAGGTGAAGAGGGAAAGGACCTAAAATAGTGGTGCACACTAAGCATGAACCTTAACCCTAAACCTAGCCCTAACAACAAAGTGAACAGTCTTGACATGCCACCATTTCGCCACCTAGTGGCTGTTGCACACCACTGCTGGTGGGGATGAAACAGAAAAAATCCAAATGCCTTCAAAGGCCATTTAAATAAGACCTTTTTTTATTTATCCAAAAAGCATAACAAAATCAACCAATGAAAATTATCTTTGTACACTGATGGAAAATCAATTAAAATAATTATTTAATAAATCACATAAGAGCTCAGTGAGAATACAAATAAAGAAAAAAGAAAAGAAAATCTCCTAAATGATAATCATCTAAGAAATGTATTTTTATTTCTATATTAGTATTTGTCCAAAATGAAGTTGTGGGAGCCATTTTGATTCCAAACAATGTAGAAAACTTAAACATATAAATACCTCAGAATGTGAGGCTAAATGCAGTAATGTTCAAATGCTACAAACATTGACAAAAGCAATGCAAAGTCAATATTGTAAAATAAAAATGTTCCACCTAGTGGTGAAATTAATAATTAGTATGGTAATTATAAACTTACTATAATGACATCATTAATTAACTGGTCTAAGTTAGAAATGAGAAGAAGAGCGAGGAACAATCCGTATGGATAACACCCACTGACAACACATGTACATTCACAAAATCGCCCAACAACGCATTGTCCACAGTGGCTATTCTATGCAAATATATTTTATCAGCTCCAAATGAATGCATAAACTGCAAGTGATCTGTGACATTATATATAAATATATATATATATATATATATATATATATATAAATAATTACAGTGCACATATATTTTGGGTCATGACGGGTTAAGCAGTAATCATCGCCGTTATGTCTAGGAGCAGGTGCAGCAGAGAAATTCACAGGTTTCAGTCAATTTCATCACTGTATTTCGCTTTAACTCTGTATGCACTCTCATTAGCCCCTGCTCTTCAGTTTCATACCGCCTGCAATTTCAATTTATGACATCATATCTGGACTGCGTTCTGAGCAATACTGCAGGCAGGTTATCCTGGGGCTCCACTGAGCTCAACTCTCTAACCAACCAGAAAAAAAGTCATCCAGTGCTTAAAGTAAGTGATGTCACAGGGTAAGCAAGAACCCAGACAGTCAACAATTTCTGGAGGAGGGGAAGAGGCAAAAAAGCCCAAATTAAAGCTTCAATCTCACTGAGTCTGTCCCAACCTGTGATCTGCAGACCATCAGTGGTCTGTGAGTTCCCTTTAGGTGGTCTAATGTATAACTGTGTATAAGAAACAAAATAAGATACAATTAACAAAAAAATCACAAGAAGCAACAGTGTGCTTATATACTAGAGTTTATATGTTTTCAGGCAATACATTCCTGTTATGTCCCCGCCAGCACAGTGGTGTGCATCAACCAGCAGGTGGCGCGTTGGTGGCACAACAAGACTTTGTTGAATATGCTGTTTCGAGTTAGAGTTAGGGTAGTGCCACTACCTTGTTGTGGTGAAGGGGCTTGTGTACCTCAATGAAGCTGTGAGCTATACCATGTAAGGGCACCCAAGATGGGCAGGTCACAGCAGAGAGGTCAAACCAATCATGTATATTTACCAAGAAACCCATGTGCCTGGTGTGTTGTGTCCATGTGGACAACAACAACAAAAGTGTCAGATGATAAACTTTACATAGTGAAGTAGTGGCCTAAACCCTAACCCTCGCCCTAAGAATACATTTAAAGTTGCACCACCGTCACGCCACTTACTGGCCGCTGCGCTAGCGTGGACATTACAGAAGAGATCCTATTATTGTTAAAGAGCAGGGAGAAAAATTGTTAGGTAGTCCATTAAATCTCTGTGTTCTGCTAGGAATCTAGTCTTAAGTGGGCCATTTAACAAAAAATAGTTTGTGAATCGCTGGTCTATACTACGGAGGATTCGAAAGAATATTATTACTATTATTATTATTATATATAAGCCACGGTCCCTCTTGATATTTTGTCAGCTCTCTGGTGCCTATTAGACCCTTTAAATCACTCTGACACACAGCATGTACCATTTTAGTTTATTTGATATGTTGTTTTTCTACTTGTGAGATGAAGAGGCCTAGCATTATATTAGATTTTTCTTTAATTACAGCTACAGACTCTCATTGCAAGCAGAGGTTGTTCTTGTTGGCTGTAATTCCAGCCCATAAGAGAGCCATGAATTTGCCACACAAAGATATGGCAAGGGCCTGTGTGTATTGGCTCCTGGAAGTTATATTTTCTGGAAAGCTAAAAGCATTTGAGTGCTATGGAAGGGCAGAAAAATACTCTTGATTTATGCAGTAAAGCCGGTTCATTTTAGGGGGAATGCTGCTTTGTTCATAAAAAAAAAAAAAAAAAACTTTTAGGGTTTCATGAAAGAGACATTCCTTATTTCTTAATAATTTAATTAAAATTCTATTTTAAAAAAAAACCTTTTGACAATTTTGACTCCTTTAGTCCCTTATAAACTGCATACATTATCTACACTAACTGGTAACATATATGTCAGTGAAAATATCACTTACCTGGTAACTAGCACATTTTATCACAAGTGAAATTATCATCCATGCTGCCAGCTGCACTGCGGCCATCTTGTTGCTCGAGTCTCACCGTTGCTTCAATCTGACAAAATAAACAGGAAATCTTCAGTGCAATCAAACAAACTACATTGAAGTGCAATAATAATATGCATACCTGTGTATTTATTTACTTTTTATGTATTTATTGTTTATTAAGCGGGGCTTAAAGGCTCTGTTTTACTGCCTAAAATCAAATTGTATCGGTCTGCCCACCGAAGCATATGCAGAGAGTGTGATGTCCTAGCCTATCAGGTAACACATCTCAGCAGTATGTTCCAGCATGTTTTCTGAAACATGGTCCCTGATAGGCTAGGACACTACACTGCACATCCAGCCTTACAGAAATGGTGTCTGCATATGTTGCATGGGGCAGACTCATAAAGGCACTATTTATTTGATTTGAGGAAAAAAATGTTTTTAAGCACTTCTTCAAAAAACAAACACATAAAAGTAAATAGATACATATGTATATTATATACCTAATAAAATCCAGAAACCTTCCTTTAACATACTTTAAGAAGGGTTGAAACCCTTCTGGATCTCTACCTCGTTGTGGTGAATGGTCTTGTGAACCTCAATGAAGCTATGAGCTATACCATGTAGGGTCATCAAAGATGGGCACGTCATAGCAGAGCAGTCAGACAAATTGTGGTCAACTGGAGAAGGAACTAGCAACCCACTCCAGTACCTTTGCCAAGAAAACCATATCAATAAGCACAACTCGAAACACAGCTAGATGTGCCTGGTGTGCTGCAGTCATATGGTCACAGAGAGTCAGACATGACTGAAGGGCTGAAAAACAAACCCAGACCTACTTAACTTTATTTTGATGCAAATCTGATCTAGAACTTAACTCTACATCTTCCAATCATGCAGAGCTCTATCTTGAACACAATTTACCCTTAACTAATCCTGCTCCCAAATAAAGAAACAAGGGCACCAACCAGCTACAGTTGATTGGTTAAACGTCCTACTGTATTTGCCCAACACAAAGTTTCTTAGGGCTGGGGTTGTTTGAGTGTAAATTAACTCATTTTCAGGTGCTAGGTTTCCAATAATGAGAGCAAATTATTTAACTTCTACATACAAATACTATTACATAAGATAATTTAGGCAGCAAAATTGTTTAATGAACTATATTAACTAATAGTGCCAAAAAAGAAACATATTACAAAATATATTCCTGCTTAAGCCTCCTAATTGGCTAGCATGACCCCTAGTCAATCTAATCACATCCAGTGGGACTGTTCAAGAGCAACAGGAAAATCAAAACTGCCAAAGTTGAGCTATTAAACGTCGCAAAGAGCAATCTACAATTCCACTTTTTTTTAAACATTCCACCAGTCTTAAACCATAAAACGTAGCATTTCTTATATTTATACCTCAGCTATTGTGGAAACTGGTCATCAAGTACTGAAACCTAGTATAGTCTACAGCTGAGAAGAAAAAAAATGGAAGATAACTGTGAGCAGTCTAGACAAATGAAATGAAAACATATGAGCTTAGCGGTCACTTTTCATTAAGCAAAACAACTTGTCAAATTGTTATCAAACCCACTAATCGTTACCCACAGGAGAACTTCTTCCGGGAATGAAGGCCACTTATATTAACCATGAGAACCACGTAGGAATAGAAAAAATAAATGTAAGAGAAAAATAATTAATAGTATAATTTTATAGAGCAGACTGGAAAGCATTTAAATTCTACCAGGGTAAAAGCAGCTGTATGTACTCCTCACCTGTTACAGTATGCAGTAATATATAGTATGTCCTATACTCACTAGGCAGAAAACACTACCAAACGTCAATGTTATCCTATGGCAAATCTTCACCGCAAAATATCAGATTGACTTTATCACACTAAGCTTAAATGATTGAATATAGGAATATATACAGGACATGCTTGTCTGTGTCCCTCTAATCTCTGCCCAGTTAATTTGTTCCCCTTTTTTTTTTTACTCTCTCCATGTTTTTACTTTTCTGAATATTTCTAATCAGTATTGCTTCTGACTTGATAAAGAGAGGTTCATCTACCGAAAGCTCATCATAATAATTCTGAATATGTTTGTCCAATAAAAAAAAAGGTATCACTATATACTGCAATACTCTGATTATTCATCTAGATCACTGGATACACATAGCTGTGGATACATATGGTTGAATATATATATATATATATATATATATATATATATATATATATATATATATATATATATATATATATATGTGTGAGAGTGTGTGTGTGTATTTATATATATATATATATATATAATGAAGAGTAAGGTAGCCGTGAGTGTCCAGTATCCAGATAAATAATAAGAGTTTTGCAGTATATAGTGATACCTTTTTTATTGGACACACATAATCATAAATAAATGACAAGCTTTCGAGAGTGTTGTCCTCCCTTTATCAAGTCTGAAGCAAAACCCCACAACCTGGACGCAACCCTAAATTAGACAGTTATATAGAAAGCTTCCGGCTAAGAACTGCATCCTTAATAACAAATCAACAGAAAAAAGGTTTATATAATCTCTCTCCATTAGAAAGAGCAGCCATAAAGAGCTTGAAGGGAAACACTAACATCACTATCAAACCAGCGGATAAAGGTAGTGCAGTTGTGATTTTAAACACTAAAGACTACTTACAAGAAGGTAACAAACAACTGACAGACAATACATACTACAAGAAATTAGACCAGGACCCCACAAAAGAATACACTATCCAACTCAGGAAACTCATTCAAACATTCCCAAAGAGGGTGCAACACGAATTGGAGCAGCTCATACCCCAGGATCCTTCAACTGGAACGTTTTACTTGCTGCCAAAGATCCACAAACCAGGAAACCCGGGAAGACCTATTATTACAGGTATGGACACATTAACTGAACAGTTATCTGGTCTTATTGAAAATATCCTTAAGCCATTTGTTACAAACACCAGCAGCTACATACAGGACACCACTGACTTTCTTAACAAACTTAGCCTAATTGAGGACCTTCCAGTTAACACACTACTAGTTACCATGGATGTTGAATCTCTCTATAGCAACATCCCCCACAAAGATGGTACTGAGGCATGCCTCAGGTTCTTTTCAAATCACACCCAGGGCCATAAATACAATTCTAATACCATTGCAAAACTATTAGAATACATCCTGACCCACAACTACTTCACCTTCAATGGACAGATTTACCTACAGATCATGGGGACTGCAATGGGTACGAAAATGGCACCACAGTATGCAAATCTATTTATGGCTGACCTGGAACAGAGATTCCTATCCACATTAGTCCATAAACCTTACAGATACTACCGGTATATAGATGACCTGTTCATCATATGGACAGAGGGAGAAAAAAACCTCAGAGACTTCCACAATGCCTTTAATACCTTCCACCCATCTATTAAACTTAAAATGGATTTCTCTGCTGAACAGGTAAACTTTTTGGACACCACCATATCCATCAAAAATGGTAAACTTCACTCATCTGTGTATAGGAAGCCTACAGACAAATATAGTTACCTACACAGTTCTAGTTTCCATCCCTCACATACTAAAAAAGGGATAATTTACAGCCAAGCCATCAGATACCACCGCATATGCTCAAACACCAAGGACCGCAACAAACATTTAAAAACACTGTCTGACTCCTTCAAACAAAAGGGTTACAAACCCCATGTCATCACACAGAAAGTAACCGCTGCCATCAAAACACCCCGAGAACACCTGTTGCAATATAAAACTAAAGAAAGTTCTTCACGTACACCTCTAGTAACAACATACCATCCGACTCTAGAAGGAATACGTAAAATAATTAAAGATCTACAACCACAACTAACAGAAGATGCAGAATTAAAACATATATTTCCCAAACCTCCCATTGTCGCATTCAGACAACCACCAAATCTAAGACAAACATTGGTGAACAGAAGATTGGCCAATGAACGGCCCAACAGAGAAAATGGCACCAAACCCTGCAACAAAAATCGGTGCAAATTATGTCAGCATATCTGCAAAGAGGATACAGCCACACACAACAACAAGAGCTACAACATCAGAGGGTCATATTCCTGCACATCATCAAATGTAGTCTACATGATACAATGTACTGTCTGTGAAAATGGATGCTACATTGGAGAAACCAGCCAGAAATTACATATGAGGATGAACCTTCACAGAAACTCCATCAAAAAACACAATGAAGACAATTATTGTACCCCAGTGGGACATCACTTTTCACAAAATAACCATTCTATACAAAACCTGAAAATAAAAATACTCAGAGGTTACTTTAAAAACACACAAGAAAGAAAGATCTATGAAATGAAGATGATAACTCACTTTAATACGAAAAATACAGGACTTAATGTTAATATGGAGTTTTTATCTCATTATCTTAATTTCTTATAACCTCCTATATTCCTGATATGATGATTATGTGTATGTATGTGTATATATATATATATATATATATATGTATCCATGTTTATATATTTATATTTACTTATTTATATGTATTTAATTATATTATGATACTTCTTGTATATGTGTATATAACATGTGTGTATATATATATATATATATATATATATATATATATGTGTACCATACTATGTTGTGTTCATTCCACCTATATGTATTTGCCTGATGATGTCAGACACTGCCACCACTCTCTCTGCATGTGCTGTTTTTATTCAAACTGAGGGTTCCATCTCATGTCAGTTTTGCTTCAGACTTGATAAAGGGAGGACAACACTCTCGAAAGCTTGTCATTTATTTATGATTATGTGTGTCCAATAAAAAAGGTATCACTATATACTGCAAAACTCTTATTATTTATCTATATATATATATATATATATATATATATATACACACCTATGTAGATACTGTATATTACTACACCCATTTAGTTTTGAGAAGTCACTTTGCAAAAATAACCCACATTCAAATGTATTACTTATACCCTTGTAGTAATAGGCAGCTATAGACTCATTCCTTTCTGTTCCATGTCCATTAAACGCTTCAAGAAGACATGTCATATCTTGGGGCAATTCATTTTTTGAACCAATGATAAATCTCTACATAATAAATACAGCAGGAATACTGTATAAACGTGTTTGTTATCCTACTGTAGTTATTACTAGCTAGTGTGCCATGTTGGGTTAGGCCCCAGGAGTGAGTGAGAGGATATGTGAGAAGAGAGAATAGGGATAAGGGTGTAGGATGATTAATGTGGGGAGTGGAGTAATGCTCAATGTACTATATAGTAATTAGAAACGCAGATTCTGTCACTGGACTTCTGCAGAAGATGGATTGCTTTTTTTGTGCAAGCAATCATTTAGAATAAAATGTGTGATATATACCATAATTGAGATTTAGGTTATTTAAAGTAATGGTTGTTATGTTTTAACTGCACTTCAATTAGCTACTTGCAAATGCCTTTGACTCATAAATTTGGCTTTGGGTGATTTTTTTTTATAAATGTTTATATGCATTCTATTGACTTATGAATTCATTAGTGCTAATAAGTAATATTTGCCGAATATGTAGCAATGTTAAGAGTGATTTTAAGTGTGTATAAATTTGCGAATTGGCAATAGAATAGGGCCCTTAGTATTTAATTTCCAGATTTGATAATCCTGGGAAAAATAAAATGTGCATTTAAATCTCACAAGTCCCAAACAGATAGCAGAGTTTGTCCAAGCAGGCAATGAGAAGAACTCACAAGTATGAGAAGTAATCCCTCTAACCAAGGATCCACCCTGATGATATAAAAGACAGCACCAGAATGATATGCCTCTTGAGATTATAACACGTCTTAAAGAAGACTAAAGGCAACACTGCAACACATGACGGCTTTTTTTATTGGCAAACAGTTGTGAATGGTCCTTCCTATCTAAACATACCAGCCACATGCACCTGTCATTAGACGTGTAACTCCTGGTGGTAGTGTTACCCTGGAACATTTACTATCAGTGGTAAACCATGCAAGTGTAGACCTAGTGCTCGTGGCTACTTAACCCCTTAATCTATATAAAAACCTCACTGCCAGGCAAGACTTGAGCGATTAAACGCTTACTTACCAAAACCCCATTCTAGTGCCTCTGGTGAGTGGTAGGGGCACTTATAACCACTTACACATAGATAAAACAATACATAGTGCAAGATGGCATATGATGGTTCAATAGATTAGAGCTACAACCTGTGCAATCATAAATAACTAAAATGCAAACACTTAGAATATGTCTTTTATAACCAACATGGTTTATATGTTACAAGGAGGGGTAAAGAAGTTATACACAGGAAGGCATAACCAAGGTCACAACATATGACAATATAATTTACAGAACAAACTCAGGATGACACAAGTCTGTGATGTTTAATTCATTATATTGGAAGCTTTTAATAATTGCTTGTGTTAAATTATTTTGGAGACAGTCTTGTGATTATAAGTAGCCCTACAGCAGACCCTGAAGGAAGGAGGCAGCTCTAGCTCAAGGGCACAGTGCTATCTTCATCTTAGCAGCTGTGGAGGTCTTGCCTTCTTCATTTAACCCTTCTCTACTGAAAGGAATGAGTATGCATAGATCTCCTGCCTCACTAATTACACATAATTATGCTAACATGTTTTAATTGCAATGGTAATGAAGGTTTTCAATTCAGAATATTAAAACAAAAAATCAGAATAGTTCAAAATAAAACCTTAACAATTAAAAAATTTTTTTTTTTTAGAGTTGTAACACTTTCTTGTAAATGACACATGATAAAAGTGACCCTATGAGTGCAGTGTGTAACTTACCTTCTATCAGGTCTGCTCCCAGGTCCAGTCCACATATAGATATGAATATAGCAGAGGTCCCAGTGATCAGATCCTCATGAGCTGTTGGGATGTGTCAGGGGCTGGGTGCAGGCAGTGGGTGTCATTGTGATCATACAGTGTGCGGCTGAGCTCCTGGATACAGCTGGATCTGCTCCCTGCTGCACCAGTCAAGCGGCTGAATGCAAATGCAACAGGTCTGCCAGTGACAGAGGGATCAGCTGGCAGGCTGCAGCAAGCGCCACCTACTGGGCGCTCAGCAGAAGCGCAGGGAGGTGCTGCTTTAAGAGCTCCCAGTGGAAAAGCAGCTGCAGGCAGACAGACATGCTCCTGTAATACAGTAGCAGAAGCCAAAATAAAAAGGCAGGGCTCCTGGTAGCTCTTACACTTTAAGAGGCCCCGGGGCAACCTGATCTGAAGGATTTCCATCACAACTTCTTTCAGATATTTTGGTGTAAACCCCCCCTGCTATTAAATGGGCCTACTATGTATTGCTTTGCCAAAATGGCAGCAAAAAGGAGCTAAACTTCACCTATGGATGAACTGAACCAGTCACCAGGGCTGCTGTTGTTATATAAGCAACACTGAGAGCTGTTTAAATCTATAGTTTAGTACACAGATACCCTACAAGGCTCACTATGCATTTACACACATAATTGCTGCAAAGAAAAGGTGCAATTTATATAAGAAAAGGATATGGGTACAGGTAGATAGGAGGAAGTTATCCCATCCTCAGTAATCAAGCATTACATAGTTTAAGCATATTTGGTCATGGTAAAGGGACAGGACCACTTTTAAACTAGGGAAAAGGGTGATCTCCATCTGCATAGTACTACTAAATCTAAAGTCCCAAGCTGACCAAGAGTCCTGTTTTCCAAGTGACCCCCAGTGCTGTCTGTTATTCTTACTGGTCTAGGCCAAGGGTATACAAACTGGAGGAAGCCCCCAGCGGGCTCCAAGCCTTCATTTTGGGTGCCCAGATGTACATAATGTGCTTCCACTTTTGCCTGTAGTCCACTCAATATGGGATCCATTTAGGACAGGGTGATCCGCAGTCAAGCAGGCTTAAGAACATACAGCCTTATTAAATTGCGATTCAGCAAATTTAAAAGGGCTCTATTTAAGCACATAGCATATTTTTTTTACAAAAGTTTTTAGTTAGTGAAGACCTTGCTTTTGGATAGAAGTTCACTAACTAAAAACTTCTGTAAAAAAATATGCTGTGTGCTTAAGTATAGCCTTTTTAAATTTACCAAATCGCAATTTAATAAGGCTGATAGTTTGAGTAGTACAAAGTACAAAATCATTTTAACATGTATGATGCACACCATGTTAATACAGAATAAATAAAGCAAATCAGAATACATTTACCTGTCTCAAAAAAATATTTAAATAATTCTTAACATTTACAAAAAGAGCAACAAAGGGATAACCAACAAAAAAGTGTTTCATGTGAAAAATAATTAACCTACAAATTGTATAAGTGCTTAGACCAGGGTTGAGCAAGCTTTTTGTTCTGAGCCTCCCTTTCTATCCATTAAAATACATAGGTCCTCCTTTTATCCTTTTACCACCCATTGTTCTCTTCCTCTCACAGTGCTTTGGGTTTATGCTGTCTAGAATAATTCCTAATTGTATTGAAACACTTATGTCTTTCTCTCCTCTATTCTCTTTTGCCTTATTCCACATTTGTATTTGCAGTGAAGGTGACTGGCTCACACACTTGCCTTTTAAGGCTGCTTTCTACGCACCCAAAATGAAGGCTTGAAGCCCGCCAGGGGCTTCCTCCAGTTTGCACGCCCTAGGCCTAGACCAGTAACAGATAACAGACAGCACTGGGGCCACATGCAACCACAAGAAACTTTCCCATGCGGTATCAAGCCTGTGCCCAAGAACAGTGGAGATTGTTTGTGAACCACAATGCTATAGCTCCCAACATTTAAAGTGCCCAAAGAAGGACACATATTAATGAAAACAAAAACACATTTGCTAGTGTTACTGTTAATCATAAAAATGCCCTTGTCTTAAGAAAGGTTTAAACGTTTATCATAGATATAAACTTAATATACTCCTGGACTTAATTTGTTTTCTTGCTCTAAAGCAGATAAATAAAGTTGCACATATTCAGCTATAGAACAGAGGGAACTGCCATTAACTCCTTTAAAGGAGGTCTGTTTAGAGTGTTTGGAGGGACACATCGATTCACACTTAAAACAGCAACTGTTCCTCAAAAAGTTGGACAAATGGATGACACACAGCACACATTCTTACACCAACAGCATACATCTCTCTCACCTTTATACTACAAAATCATCATCATCCTGTCTATTCTTGTAATTATCCTACTCTCCCATCCACACGGTAGATGAAATGAAATGAAAAGTTCTGGTCCAACAGTCAAAACCTTTTGCTCCAACTCCGCATATACCTCCATATACTCACCAAACTGCCTCCTTCACTAGGTCCTTTATTGGAGTTTTTCATTCTCTTATTTCAACTTTTCCCATCATCTTCTTTAAATTGTAAACTCTTTCATGCATAGCCATAAACTCCATTTGTATTGGTGTTTACAAGGGATATTTTCATATATACACACAGATTTGATGAAGATAGGAATTAAAAGGGCCATTTTGTCTACCAATACTAGCTACCTAGAAAGCTTGGCTTAAAGGACCACAGTTGTCAAAATTTACAATAGCCCCTTTTGAATAACTACACTTAAAAAGCAACAATTTTTAGAAAGTAAAGAAAAAAATACAGCCCATAATTTATTACTTTCATGTGCAGTTATGCTGCTGTGGAATCTACCATTTTATTTTCCAGTAATTGACTTCCTGAGGTTGGAGGAGACTCAGAATAAACATTGTATCAGCACAAGGTGGCATATCTGGAAAGGTGGCATATACAACTGCCAGTGCGCTCATTTGCTCTTATGAAAAGCTCATTCGTTTGCAGTAAAGAATAATCACAAGAAAAAAAATGTGAAGGCTGTGATATTTTTTTACTGACAACATTATCAAGTGTTTTTACATGCAAAAGGCATATAGAAAACATGTGACCACAGTGTCCCACTTATCCACTACCCTTTCTGTAAAGTAGTACTTTTGCAAACCTACATCTTGACCACTTGTTTGTGCATTGCTTTTTTACTGGAATACACTTCTCACTTAAATGTTATGAAATCACCTCTCTTCTGCCCTCTAAGCTATACATATTCAGGTCATGAAGTATTTCCTTATAAGTGTTGTATTTTATAACATGCGCCATTTTAGTCACTTCTCTATGAAATTATTTTCAATTTATTAACCTCCCTTTGAACATACGGTCTCCAAAACTAGATATGGTATTTTAGGGGAGGTCTAACTAGAGTACATTAGTACCTCTCTTTTCCTGATGATGATTCCCCTTCCAATACTTTCAAGCATTTTGCTGACATTCCCTGCAACTTTGTTGCATTGTTTGCATACTTTTAAATAATCTCATATAATAACTCAAAAGTTTGTTATCTCTTCTGCTGCTGTCACCAAATTACCCTTAATATACCATTACTGTAATATATATATACTCTATGTAGTCTTGCCAAACATGATTGTCTCTACAAAATACCAATAATTATGTTTCAAGTGCAATGTCATGTTGCTTACATGCGCTATAAGACACTGTGATCTCAATCTTAATGAAATCACTAACATTAAAGCTGCTCAGTAACAGTATAATGATGACGTAAACCCTCACTAATAGCCCAATGTTTGTGCAATGTGAATAAGGGTTAGGTGCACTCTAATACATTTATCTGCTAAACAATAAAAACTAAATACTGCAATATAATACAATAGCAATTCATTGATTTGTAAGGATGGAGGGTGCGGTGTTGGCTTTGGATAGGTATTCAGACTCTTCTCTAATTAAAATCACTGCTCCACAGGGACTATTTTGTCTCTCCTCCGTCTCCAAAACTCCTGTATTGTGTCTCTCACTGTGCTTGACCTGTTTATAGCTCCTAACCAGCTATTTAAAGGAATATGGAAGTTTTATAGATTTTGCTAGATGTATAATATACCTATATATCTATTTACTATTATGTATTTTATTTTAAGTACTTATATGCTCTGTTTTTATTGCCTAATATCAAACACATGGTCCCTGTATGGCCTGCCCATTGCTGCATATGCAGAAACAGTCTCTGTAGGGCTGGATGTGCAGTGTAGTGTCCTAGCCTATCAGGGACCTTGTCTCAGCAGAATGTTGTTGAGAGATAGTCACTGATTGGTTAGAATGAAACTGACAGTACTATAGAGTATGATTTCATAAGCTGCAGAGAGCAAACCCAAGCAGGTAATATGTGTTTGATTTTAGGCAGTAAAACAAAGACAAAGACAATAAAACAAAGTACGTAACAGTAAATAGATACACAGGTATATTATATATCTAGTAAAATCCAGAAACCTTCCCTGTCCCTTTAAACCACCCACTCCCAGTCAATGTAGGACAGTGTGTCAGTCTTACTCATCTTTGTTGCAAGATGATAGCCAGACACACTGCTTTGCATCTGGATTATTATGTTTGCTCACCATGCCCCAACTGTACTCATGTATGGATATCCTTAAAACATTGGATCATATCACAAAAGTTAGAGGTGCTCTAGT
Organism: Discoglossus pictus; assembly: GCA_027410445.1. NCBI lineage: Eukaryota > Metazoa > Chordata > Amphibia > Anura > Alytidae > Discoglossus > Discoglossus pictus. The sequence goes on from CM050167.1 coordinate 195,413,872, forward strand.
AGTTTAGATCTCTAAAAAAGCTTCAATGTAGTTGTAGAGCGCACTTCACAGTTTTAAATAGGAACCATAAGTAACACAGGACTGGAGAAGATATGTACTTAAATGGCCACTCTAAGAAGAGCTTGATGTTTTGTTTGGCCAGTGATAATTAATACAATATATATATTCAATTATTCCAAAAGTAATGTTCAATATTAAACATACTTTCGAACATCAGCTACTCAGCCAAAGCCAAACTGTGGGCCTCATTCTATTAAGGGCCGTAAAATGGCTGCAAAACTGAGATTTACGGACTTGACAGAGGCTAATCCTGCAGCCGTTGCGGGTCTGATATGCTCCAAGCCTGTGGGACTCTGGATATGGAAAATGAACACGAATTGCAAAAAAAATGATTTGCAGATTTGAGTGTAGGGGAATGTTGTACTATGAATTCTAACACCTACAATCACTTTCATGTCTCATCAAAGTACAGAATGGCTTTTTTATGTGTTTAATTGGTGCTACGATTTGTAAGTAAGAGCCTTGCGGGACCTTTTTTGGTGTAAGTAAGCTGCGGCTCGGTTTTAGCGAATTACGGCCTTGACGGAAGGGTTCGCGTAGCATTTGAAACTCTTGCAGCCGCGTAAGATCAAAGGTTTTCCCTACGGCAGGGGTGGCCGCAAGGGATAACAGGGTGCGGGCCGCAAGCCAGTCAGAGCCCTCGGCCGCAAAGGAATAGAAAAAGGAAGTAGCTTGCGGCCATCCCTTGCGGCCCTGCATCTCCTACGGCCCTAATAGAACGAGGCCCTGTTTTTCTAGCCTTATAGGGTAAACAAGGGCATGGGTGTAGCTCTGGCTATGAGGTAAAAATAAAAATGTATTAGGCAATTTGTGTGGTACTCTTCACTGGCTGCCTCTCAGGCATAATGGATAAACTAACTCTTGCCCAGAAAACCACTTTTACTCAGCAAGTCTCCAGTCAGTGAAAAGAACTGTCTAGGCACAATCTAGCCTATATCTGTCAGTCTATTTAAAGGCTATTTGGAACTGCCTCACAGCCAGAGCCACAGTAGCCTTCACAATGTCTTAATAGATGGGTGAAGACAGGCACCTTGATAATTTGAGATTTTAAAGTATGTCTAATTTGGAATGCTCATTTGAATATCAATGCCTAATTAAAACATCTAGCTCCTGTTCATAGGACATTACAGTGGTCATTTTATTGTGATAATTTGGAGCATGTTATGTACTATCAAGCTGTCTCATGGGGAAACACTAAATACATGCTGGATCCCCCTGGTCAGTTCTCTTCCAGTACTATTCTAGCTGTGGATCTCAAATGTTGGATTCTCAGATATTCGCAGGTCATTTCCTGCTCTATGTTTTGTCATATGGCCTCCATTCAGTTCTGGGAGGGGGAAAGCTGAAAATAAATAGATAATACTTTGAAGCCTGACCAAAGAGAAACTGGAATATCAGTGCTCCTATAAATTATTGCCAATTGTTTTATTTATCATTTATATCTGTTTAAATGCTTATTTCCATTTTATCTTGTAGACTAAATAGCTAGTTTGCCATCCTCAGTCAGACAAAAAAATTAAAACTTATTATGTCTACTATATTTAAAAGAATTATGACATTCCATTGCAAAAGCTGGAAAATATACATCAATCAGGTTTAATTATGTCTGGATAAATGTAGTGGAACACAAATTAATAGTATTGCTATATCAGAAATAACCACAGATTAGTACAGAAGTAAAAATAATATTTGATTTGTCCTTGGAAATGGTTTATTGTTTCCATTGTAAAAGGAAAAAAATTAGGTGCAAGACAAGAGTTTTTTTTTCATTGGCTTAAATCTGGAGTGGAACCTTGATAAATCACCTCTCCCCTCTCTCACCCAATCCTGCCGTGCATAATAATAAAGTGTTAAATGTGAGATTTGTACCACAGCCAGGGGAAACACCTTCATGCTTGACATGTCCTCCTCTCACTAGAGAGGACCAGCACTGTGAGTGAGTCACAACGGCTCCTTCACTTGGATATAGCCGTGCAGTTGTCAGATATCTTTTGCCAATATTTATTTTAAGGTTAAGTCTAATGTTCTTGAATATCAATTAACGGCAATATCCTACTGTGCATCTTGGCCAATTTTAGCATGAGAATATTACAACTAGTCAATTGGTTAGGCACATTAATAAAGTCAATCTATAATTACTGGTGAGAGCCAGACAGGACCTTTTACTGGAACCTAAATCAAGGCTACCAAGTGGCAACAAATTAATAATGGCAGAGAAAGACGTGAATTAAAAAATATGTTAGATTAAGAAAATCTTGAGTCAGGTACAGTAATAGAATAGAATAATGGAAACAAATGATTGGACCATATGTAAATCCATTCTAAATATAATATATGGTCAAATATGATAAGGAAATTTGAGAAATTCCTGGGATATGTATAAGAAAATGGCCATTGTATTTTACAGTATACTGTTTTGAAGAACATTTTTTGAAATTATATTAATGTGTGTAATGTACTACAAATTATAGGCAATTATTATTTACTGAGACATCCTTTTGATTGAGCTGCTTGGCTGAGCTGATCCGTCAGATTGAAGGCTTTGTAGACTGATGAGATTTCCATTTGTCCTACTCAATATACCAACACTAAGGATTTTCACATTGTAATTGAAGGAGCTAAACAAACTTCTCCGAGGTACCTTCTATTCATAGGAGCGGATTAATAGCGCCAACAATGTCAGATCCCAGTACAGAATAAGTGCATATATTAGTTAATAAATAAAGGCTGTAGTTATTTGTATTATTTTCAAAAAATATTTTGCCTATTATCAAGTGTTGATTTTAGGAGTATATTAAAAATATGGGAACTACAGTAGTGAAATCTTTTAGGAAACTGGGGAGAATAGATGGAGCTGTTGATTTGTATCTGCTTTGTAAATATCTATTCAGGTGTTAGAGATTAAGGTTGGGAAATGAGGATTGCAACCATTACATTCAGTTTCCATGGCAGGCAGAAACAACTACTTTTATATATTGAAGACCTGAAAAGACAGGCATTTTCAGGATGACATGTTGCCTTCCTTATATTTAATAAACAATTATTGTTAATAAAACGTCAGTGATGCACAGTGAATAATATTTTAGGGTCCAAATATTAGTTTGCACATTTTAAATTCAAATGGCATTGTGATTAATAGCATGTTTCCTTCAAAAAAAGAAGAAATGTAAGAACAAACAGTCATTAATTGAAGCTGGAGGTTGGCAGATTTAGGGGTAATGTATTAAATTACTGCTTTATAGAAAAGGTAGTAGATAAGTGTAACAGGCTTCCAGTGGAAGTGCTAGGAACAAACACAGTAAATGAACTGAAGCATTATGCTATCCCCTGGATTAACTAAACAAAATTTATTTAGGTAGATATCATGGGATGATTAGATTAACCTATTGGTCATTATCTACAATCACATTTATGACTTATCACTGTGCAGGTAAACTGAAAATAAAATAGCTATAAATATATGCCTGTGCAGCACAATTTTGTTTACTACTATTTTAACATTTTACACTTTTGACAGGCCCCTAGGTGATGAATGGCTTAGAGGTATTTAAATACTTTATTTCATGTAAAACTTTTGCACAGGCTGCAGGTTGTTGTGTATGGAGCTCCCTCTAGGGGAAAAATGATAAAAGTCTATCCATATGTTTTTTTGTCATAAAATTGATTATAAAATTAGGATTTATAATATGTATAATGCTGAGGTAATCAGTTCATTTTGGCAAAATGAATTATAGTTGATGTATGTTTATGAAAATTATGTCAAGATCTGAAATGCATGTGTTTAATGGATATACACACACAAATGTTAATATAATGGCATCCAACTATGCATAGGTAGTGACAGAGAAGCAGAGAAGTCATAACACGTAACAAATAATTTACTTAATGGCATCTAAAATTAATGAACAGAGGCCCAGAAGAAAGGGTGTAGGGTCTGGACAAAACTCTTCTATCCCAAAATCAAGCTGTTATTCTTAAAGAACATGAATACAATAGCTATATATTGTATTCACCATTTTATTCTTAAGTGAATCATTCTGGTTCTGATGTGCTAATTAGAATCACAGTCTGCTTGTCTGTCTCTTTGATGGCCAAGATAATGAGCCCAAATGTTATCAAGGACTTCAATCTCTCATCTACCTGTATCAAGTACTCAGAGTAACAAATTAGCATACTGAGGGCCTCATTCAATTGCAGGATGTAAGTCGATCGCAAATCAACGATTTCCTACAATCGAGTTACGTAGCTCTACGTTTAAACTGCTATTCAATTGTCCGGCACCACAAATCAGTCCTCCATCCGGCTAATCGCAAACCATGCTATCGGCAGTAAGCATTTGCATGCTTTAATAGGATCGCAGCCGCAAGGCCGTTACTCGTGTTTCAAGCCCGCAAACTCGGAGCAATGTAAATGTAAATATAAGTTCAATCCAGCACTGTAAAACTCTGTAAATGATGGGGAACACAATGGGTGACATGAGGATTAAAAGCACAACATTGTCAAGCTGGCACATCGCCAAAATAAACTTTATTTCATGTTTAATTTCCATCCAAAGTCCTACGGGCTTGAATGATCTCCAAGCCTGTAACTCGTTATTCAAGCCCGTAGGACTTCAATGAAATATGGAGGTTGGATATCAAAGTTCTACAGGCTTGAAGGTTGAAGCCCGTAGGACTTTAGGACGAAAATTGAACATGAAATAAAGTATTTTTTTTTGCCGATTTGAGAGTTGGGGAATGTTATGCTATTAATGCTAAGACCTAAAATCACTTTCACCTTTAATAAAAGTACAGCATTGCTTTTTTATTTGAGTTATAATTGCTAGGATTTGTAAGTAAGCCCTTTGTGACACCTCCTTGGTACAAGTAACCTGTGGTTCGCTTTAGCCATTTACAGGCTTGACGGAAGGGTGAATCGGAGCAATTGAATAGCGATTAGGGATTTTTTGCGGCCTCAACTCTTGCAGTCGTGAAAGCTCAAAGGCTTTGAGGGAAGTAACTTGCGATTAGCAGAAACGCAATGGAAAGTAGAACGCAGCACGTAACCCGATTTGAGCACGCAAACGGAAGGCAATTGAATAGCAACAGAGCTTGCGATCGGCATTTGCGAGCCCGGATCTCTAAAATGTAGCAATTGAATGAGGCCCTGAGTTATACATTAGCATAAAGGAGTCTTACAATCAATGGTAAGTATTTTGGCAGTGATTTGCTGTAGAGAAAAAAGGTTAGTACAATGTATATCTAGTTATTAATGTTTATTGTGATGAAACCAACTTCCCGATGGGGTACCGGTATCCCTTTTAATTTATGCAAAATATAAACTGCATACAAGGCAGAAGTAAGACTAAAATATACATCTTCGAAAGGGAGAATAGTGATGTATATATCAAGTTAGCTAATGGTATTCATTAGTGACACCTTTTTTCCACATTAATGATGAATGAAAAATACATTTGTAACTGACATGGAGGGGAGGACACAAAAAGGTATGGACAGGTTGGGGGGATTTTGAAAAATGTGTAAAGCTGCAGCGGTGACTTGATAAAAAAGCTATGAAAAGGAGGAAGATCATAGGGAGGGAACCATGAAAGAGGTAGAAAAAGCTGAATAATGCCATGGAATTAAGAAAGGAGAAAACTGGTGGGAAAGATACAAAATAGACTCGAAAAGCTTCTAGAATAAGAAATAAAAAGGGGATAAAAATATTTAAAGAGGTGCGGGAGAATATATGAAATGGGGAATGGAAAACTTGGGAGGAAATTAAACAAAGGAGTATAATGTTGGGGAGAGAGATGTGAGAGAGCAACTGGAGGACAAAGATATCACACTTAGTCCACATCCCCAGCCCACCTCTCAGGAGTTACTGTTTCAGATTTTTAAATGTTGGGAGGTAAGCAACCAATATAGGTCAAGACATGGACTCTTGGCTGACTGCATCTCAATGCCTATTTCCATATAAGTCTCAAAATATATCTTGCGTTGATGTGGCATACAAAGGAGACTTGCCTGACATTTTTGGCTCCACTTTTCTTAAGTGATAATTCTGCCCAGAGGCCAGGAGGCACCCAACATCAAGGCAAGGAAGCCTGTTGTCCAGGAGGTCACAGCAGACTCATTAATCCAATGGAGAGAGTTCTCAAGAGAATGTGGGATCTGCTCGACTAGGTCCAGCATAACAGACAGAACGATTGTGTAACGAAATGCCCTATTTTACAAACTTCACGAACCAACCTGTTCGGTTATTTGAGGAGTTACAATGGGCTTTCGTAGAAATACCCTACAAAGACATGGAAGCCATGCTTCATTTGGTCAGAAAGGACTATGATCTAACGTTTGAACCACTGGACCAATTTGTATCATTTTGACACATGTTTGTATTTGGAGTATGCTGATTCTGAAAATGTATGTTTTATGTGAATGTGATGCATACTTTTAAAGTTATGAAAAATGTGTAGAAATGTGTTACAGATTCTGACCATCCCCCATTAGGTAAACACTGAGGACAGCTGAGCTGAGTAAGATCCTGAACAAGATAAACCTCACATGGTGTCGCCAGGACTTGAACAAAGGGCCAGTATATGGGGTTTCCCCAGGGGCATAGTCCAGGAGGAAACAGGAAGTGTCCACGGGGACAGTCTGGGTGAGAATGAGCATAGTAGCCACGCCTGGGGGTGGCCCATGGTAGGAGTCTCATGGTTCCCACGTAGGGACCCTGTCTGATTGGCCATAGGTAATTAGGGGTTGACCAAAGGTAGTCACTGCCCCTACTGTGTATGTGGAAATGGTTATATAGATGTCTTGGTTTTAATAAAGGAGAGAGTTCATGTTTACCCCTTCATGAAGTTTTGACTCATGTTTGGGGGATTGGGAGCTATAATCACTTTGTTTCAGCTGGAGTTCGGAGGAAAACGCAAGGATCCTTTACACTGGTGGCAAGTGGTGGGGATTTCCTCCCGAACGGATATACCGAACTGAAACTGGTGAATGGCGCATAGATACGAACGCTTGAAACGAACCACACTAAAGGAACTGCTGGAAGCTCGAGGCATAGTGGCAAGCAACAAAACGAAAGCCACGCTAATAGCCGAACTACTGGAGAGCGACCAAACCGGCGAACCACAAATGGCGAATACAGAGGAAACAGACTTCCAGAGGGACGTGAGATGGAGACTCAGCCTGGTAGGACCTAACCCTGCACCAGAGATCGTGGTACAGATCTTGGCACAAGCTACTGAGACCCAGAATTCCAGGGAAGCACGAGAAGCCAGAGACAGATCACCTCCAGTGGATATATTGTCGCTATCTGGATCTACAAGGGGGCGTCAGCGGAAAATTAACTACGCTGCATTTAAAAGCTTCGTGGAAGGTGAGATGGATATTGACAATTACTTGCAAGATTTTGAAAGACAATGTGTGTTAGAAGATTTGGAAAGCGCTAACTGGGCTGCCGTAGTAAGTAGCAAACTGTCAGGTAGAGCAGCCGAAGCATTGAGAGCTGTGCCAGATGGGGATATACAAAACTATGACAAGATAAAAGAGATTTTGTTAGCCCGGTATGCTGTAATCCCTGAAGCTCATAGAAGGAAATTCAGGGCTCTCAGAAGACAAGGTAAAGATTCCTATACGGAGTGGGCATTTCGCATGCAGCGCGCTGCCAGCAATTGGATGCAGGGGAATCAGGCAACTACTTTAGAGGATGCTGTGCAGTTGTTGTTGCTAGAACAATTTTCTGATTATACCCCAGCGGAGGTGCGAGATTGGGTCAGAGACAGAAAGCCAAAAACGGTAGAGGAGGCAGCACGGCTGGCAGACGAATTTCATGAGAGCAGGCGGATGGATAGAAACCGAGGGGTCCAGAGCCAGCGGCCTGCCTCTGGCCCACCAACTATGCCACAGAGGGTACCACCAGGGGGCAATACCACAACCCCAGGGTACCAAAAGACTGCTCCGATGTGTTATGGGTGCAAACAAGTGGGACACATCAAACCTAACTGCCCACAACGCACTACAGACCGCTGGGGGCGGGCACCGATACCACAGACAAAAGCCGCCGCACACTGTGTGCAAGAGGATTACAATTATCTGCCTCAAGAGACACCCAGGGGCAATAGTGAAAATCGGGCCACCTTACATGAGGTAAACCCTGTACAAGCGGCTGGGGATAACAGGGCACATCACCGCCAGTCAGTCAAACTCAATGGGCAAGAGGCTCGAGGACTGAGAGACAGCGGCGCTACTATTACGTTGGTCCAGCCACACCGAGTCGCCCCGACCCAGCACACAGGACGTACCATTGCTGTAAGGGTAGCCGGAGGGGCAATTCACAAGTTACCAACGGCCCAAGTCCACATCGATTGGGGTACCGGGGCCAAGGCAGTGGAAGTGGGCATCATGCAAGATTTGCCAGCGGAAGTACTGCTGGGAAATGATCTAGGATGCCTGACGTCACAGTTGGCAGCCTGCAGTACCGAAGGAGCCCTACCGGTTACCACCCGGCAGCAATCCAGAGCTATGGAAGCCTCCCCCTCAACTCATGACCAGGTAAGCGATAACCCTCTGACGATCCCCCCTGACCAGACTTCTTACTGGGGTATCCCTCAAGACTTCGGGCAAGCACAACGGGAGGATCCCACCTTAAAAGGGTATAGGAGGAAGGTAGAACAACCCCAGGGAGACAGAGATCAGGCAAGGTTTAGCTGGGAAAAGGGTTTACTGTACCGAGTGACTGGGGGGACAGGGACAGGAGCGGGCCAGGTAGAAAAAAGACAGTTGATAGTGCCCCGTAAGTATCGGGTAGAACTGTTGCGGATTAGCCACGATATTCCCCTAGCAGGTCACTTAGGCATTAAAAAGACGAGGGACAGACTCACCCAGTCCTTTTTCTGGCCAGGGGTCACGGGAGATTTGCAAGATTACTGTAGGACCTGCGAAGCATGCCAAAAGGTAGGGAAGAGAGGGGATCACCCCAAGGCAAAGCTACGCCCCCTACCCATTATTGAGGAACCATTTTTCCAAGTGGCGGTTGATTTAGTTGGCCCACTCAGTAAACCCAGTCCATCCAGTAAGAAATACATTCTTACTGTGGTAGACTACGCTACCCGCTACCCCGAGGCTATAGCTCTGTCGAATATACATGCAGAGACGGTAGCAGAAGCACTAGTTCAGGTGTTCACTAGGGTGGGATTCCCTAGGGAGATAGTGTCCGATCAGGGAACCCAATTCACTGCGGTGATTACCCAACAACTCTGGCAGAGCTGTGGGGTAAAACCCATATTAAGTTCCCCCTATCACCCCCAAACCAATGGCCTCTGTGAACGATTTAACGGCACCCTTAAGCAAATGCTCATCACGTTCACAGAGACCTGCAGGAATTGGGAAAGATTCCTCCCTCATTTACTTTTTGCCTATAGGGAGGTTCCCCAGGAGTCCACTGGATTCTCTCCCTTTGAGCTATTATACGGGAGACGGGTCCGGGGACCCCTGGACCTCGTGCGAGAACATTGGGAAGGTGATATGGAACAAGCAGGTACCCCTATAGTCTCATTTTTACTAGAGCTGAGAGACCGGCTACAGACTCTGACCGAAACAGTTCGGGAGAACCTGCGAGCCGCCCAAAAGCGGCAAAAATACTGGTATAACAAGGGAGCTAGGGACCGTATATTAGAAGTGGGACAAAAGGTCCTAGTTCTGAAACCCATCAAAACAGATAAGTTGCAAGCCTCCTGGCAGGGCCCCTACACGGTCCTAGAGCGGATCAGTGATACCACGTACATTGTGGCAGACTGTTCCGATAATAGGATCCGGAGGTCCTTCCATGTAAATATGCTTAAGCCATATCTCGAGAGGCCAGAGGAGGTCGCCGCGGTATGCGCTCCAGCATATGAGGATAGCGAGGGTATCCCTCTACCAGATATGCTTCCCCAGAAACCCACAGGAGTAGACCAAGTACAGTTGGGGTCAGCATTAGGTCCCGAGGAACAAGCTCAGGTTTCCCAACTGTTAAAGGAATTTGGGGGCATGTTTTCTGCAGCCCCAGGGTATACGACCCTGGCAGTCCACCGAGTGGAGACCCCAGGCCAGTTACCCCTGCGGCAGCAGCCTTACCGAATTCCAGAGGCAGTACGGGAAAGTATGTTAACGGAACTCCGGGATATGTTAGAACTGGGGGTCATAGAACCGTCCCAAAGCCCCTGGGCTTCCCCAGTAGTCCTGGTTCCCAAAAAGGACGGTACCACCAGGTTCTGCGTGGACTACCGTAAACTCAATGACCAGACCATTACCGATGCCTACCCCATGCCCAGAGTAGATGAGCTGCTAGACCGTATGGCTGGGGGGAATTACTTGACAGACCTCACTAAAAAGTCCCTGCCCCGACAAGTAATCTGGTCCACTGAGTGTGAGGAGGCTTTCCAGAAACTCAAGGCTGCGTTAAGTGCATCTCCTGTGTTAGCGGCACCGGACCATACTAAAAGGTTTCTCGTCCACACAGATGCCTCAATGTTTGGACTGGGAGCAGTATTGAGCCAGGTGGGAGACGATGGCATGGATCCCCCAGTGGCGTACCTGAGCAGAAAACTATTACCCCGCGAAGTCAGCTATGCCACTGTGGAGAAAGAGTGTCTGGCATTAGTCTGGGCACTTAAGAAGCTACAGCCTTACTTGTATGGACGCTTTTTCACCGTGCTGACTGACCACAACCCTTTAATTTGGCTCAACAGAGTGGCTGCCGATAACCCCAGATTACTCAGATGGAGCTTGGCGCTGCAACCCTATAATTTCACAATGCAGTACCGCCCTGGGAAACAGAATGCCAATGCCGTTGGCCTCTCCCGGCAAACTGAACTGGAAAAGGCGTAATTTTGGTTGGTTTCTGGATTACCGGGCATCCCTTAGCCGACCCGTTAGGATCTAAGCAGGTATGCCGTTCCATGGGACTAAGGGGGAGCTTTGTAACGAAATCCCCTATTTCACAAACTTCATGAACCAACCTGTTCGGTTATTTGAGGAGTTACAATGGGCTTTCGTAGAAATACCCTACAAAGACATGGAAGCCATGCTTCATTTGGTCAGAAAGGACTATGATCTAACGTTTGAACCACTGGACCAATTGGTATCATTTTGACACATGTTTGTATTTGGAGTATGCTGATTCTGAAAATGTATGTTTTATGTGAATGTGATGCATACTTTTAAAGTTATGAAAAATGTGTAGAAATGTGTTACAGATTCTGACCATCCCCCATTAGGTAAACACTGAGGACAGCTGAGCTGAGTAAGATCCCGAACAAGATAAACCTCACATGGTGTCGCCAGGACTTGAACAAAGGGCCAGTATATGGGGTTTCCCTAGGGGCATAGTCCAGGAGGAAACAGGAAGTGTCCATGGGGACAGTCTGGGTGAGAATGAGCATAGTAGCCACGCCTGGGGGTGGCCCATGGGAGGAGTCTCATGGTTCCCACCTAGGGACCCTGTCTGATTGGCCATAGGTAATTAGGGGTTGACCAAAGGTAGTCACTGCCCCTACTGTGTATGTGGAAATGGTTATATAGATGTCTTGGTTTTAATAAAGGAGAGAGTTCATGTTTACCCCTTCATGAAGTTTTGACTCATGTTTGGGGGATTGGGAGCTATAATCACTTTGTTTCAGCTGGAGTTCGGAGGAAAACGCAAGGATCCTTTACAGATTGGTTTTCTGGATGTCAAAAAAGGTCACTGTGTAATGGGATTTATAATTTTTCTAAAGTACGGGTAATTAGCAACAATCAATATACTGTGATAGTGAAGTAATATAATTTATAATGTAAAACACTGCACTCTCTCCCTCCTCACAATTACCAGCAAACGGTATATATATCAACCGATTGACTCATTCTATGTTTCTCTGTAAGGAACGTTTCATTATACTTTGTATTTAGTGTTATCATTGTTATCATTATTTTATTACATGTAGCAAAAATAAAAATTTTAAATATTTTTTCACCAATAAAAACCTGTTTGGCATGACCTGTATTTTAAAATGTTTTCTTAGCCCCTTTATGCCAAATGCCAGGAGAATTAAGTAAGTGGGGCAGAGACCATTGAGTACTAAAGTCACTTGTGAGTTGACAGGTAAACATGAAAAAACAGAATGCAACTGAGTGGCTACTAATCAGATATTTGACATGTCTCCCTGTGACATACAAAATACTCTTCACACCGGCATTTCAACAGCAATTAACACACAGTGTAAAAATTCCATTAACTGAATTTGCCACACTGCAATGTAACCTCATAGACTCTCCCAGGAAACAACTAGTTTGCTAATCTCAAAGTAATACTACATATTGCCATTGGATTCTATGACTTGTTGTTCTGGAGCACCTCACCATGAATACAGTACTACCAACAAACTACTCTGCAGATCCCCTACTACAGGAGCAGATATGACAATACTTGGAGACCTTTTTATATGTGGTATCTTGGCATATACTCAGTCGGCTGGTGGTTGCAAAGAACATATCTGCCAACAGCAACAATATATTTTGATAGAGCCTTCAAAGTGGGTCCAAATGTGGTAGACAAAGAGTAGTTAGAATCCAAACCCAGGTCAGAGCTGGTGGCAGAGAGGGGAGTGACAGACAAGTGATGCAGTGACAGACAAGTGATCTGTGATAATGGCAGACAAGAGAGTATCTATGGACAGGCAAAATGTCATGGTTGGTGGCAGGCAAGAGAGTATGCAATATTTCCAATAAAAGCTGGTGGCAGGCAAGAGAGTATCTAATATAAAGTTTAGGTCCTTGTTTGGGCATGGCATAGTTGGACTAAACTCCATTTTATGTTTACATACCCTACAAAATTGATGCAGCTGATGTCGACCGTGGGTGCCCCCCCCCCCCCCTCACTCCACAGTTACCTCCTCTCCTTAAATCTCTTTTTCCCATGGACACAGGTACATGCAGTAGCAAAGGGCCAAAGTTATGATGTCTGGTTAATCAGCAAAAAACAAACTAAGGCCCTCATTCAATTGCAACTTGGCCAATTGAATAGGGGTCTAAATAAGCACATAACATATTTTTTTAAATAAGTTTTTAGTTAGTAAAGATCTATCCAAAAGCAAGGTTTTGACTAACTAAAAACTTATTTAAAAAAAAAAAAAAAAATATTTGCTTATTTAGAGCACTATTGAATTGGCCAAATCGCAATTGAATGAGGGCCTAAGTAAAGAGGCTGTTAGACAAGCAGCTACTCATCAGAATACAGATGAAATGCACCTATTTCCATTGTAGCCAGGAGTAGCCTGCAAAAGAAACAACAGGAATCATAGATACAGTTGGACTAGGAGGATGAGAAGTATCTGGTCTAGGAGGATGAGAAGTATCTGGAAAACATACAGTAATCCCCAACTTGCTAGTGCATTTTATTTAAGAGACACTTGCAGATAAGGTTAATGACTGTTATTTAGACTTGTGAGACTGTTATGCAGGTTACTTGTTGCTCTGATACTTTTTGTATATTTTTAATTTAACTATTTCATTAGGGTAATTTCAATATTGTCAAACAAACAAAGGCATCCTAAATCAGAAGATATGCAGTAGAACTCTAACAGACCAATTGAAGTTGGCCATTTGTCTTGGGTTCAGTTGTGCTTGAGACTCTTTCCCAACTTATTTGCATGACTATATGAGTGTGGGATTGTGTCTGTGTCTTGATGCTAAATATTTGTTTTGGAATGTATGATCTCTGGAGTGATAAATCATTTCTAAAGTTGGTTAATTTCAAGATTATGCACTACAGTGATTGAAAGATATGTAATTCATTTAGAAGGAGCAGAGCTTCCACGAGACAAAGATAACAAAACACTATACAATAGTATGTATTTAATGTGTGGTGCATCCACAGCCCAAAGAGTATAACAGAATTATGTTACAGTTGATTTTTATTTTTGGGAAGAATTATTCTAGTGTTACAGAAAGTCTGCTGCTATAAGCGATTTTCAGCAATATTCCAGAGCTAAAAGTAGCCAGCACTATAAATGCTGGTGTGTTGAAAAACAGGACACCCTGTCTGCTGCCATGTAATACCTCTGCAAACAGAAATGGAGAACAATTTGAACATTTTAGGCAGCAAGATAACGTTGCATGTTATCACTAAGATTTATTTATTATAACATAGCGCTGACAGATCATTGCCAGCCTTCATAAAAAGGCAGCCGTTTTGGTTTACCCTTGGAGATTAACGACATATCTACAAAGTGCTGAAAACTAAATCTAAAAATGGATGCTCCATATATATTTTTTCTTTCTGTTCCCAATTATATAAAGCAGTTTGAAACATGTTTATTAATTCATAATACAAAATGATAATATGCAGTATATATTAGCTTTTACCACTATATTAACAATTAAACTGAAAGGAGAACTAAAAATAAAAATATATGTTTAAAAAAAGACAAAGATTTTAGTTTATATTGTGCACTCCACATTGCTGCATCAGTCCTTAATATTAACCTATTGTAATGACCTCAGCTCCAAAATTCTCCTGCTTTGGCTAAAGGAATCCTCCCTTGGAGTGGATGGTCATTTCTGTCACCAGCTTTTATTCCAGCATGCAGAAGAGGATTCAAGGGGTTAAAATAAATAAATATCAGTCATGATTATGTTCCCTAGAAGAGTGTGCCTTTATTGGGAAAAGTTGGAATATTTATAGACAAACAGAACAATATAATTTTGGTTCATCCCACAAATATGATTAAATTACCTGCACTTAACTAGTTATCTCAATCATCTCTGTAGTACCTGATTGGGCAATCTGGAAGATGTGGGAGTTAATCCTATCACATAATGAGCAGGTAATTACATCACAAACTTCACATATTCAAGTTCCCTTTTAAAGTAGTTAACTCACTTATACTATTTGGAGCTCCTGTCTACTGCTAGATAATAAAAAACAAAGTTAGAGGTGCTCAGCCAGAGAACGAGCTAACATTACTAGGTTAGTTCTATGGACATGATAACCCACTCGGAGAGCAACCTCTTTTAGCTCACTTGTGCCCTTCACAGGGAGAAATATCCTGTAGTATATCAGTCTGGTCCCACTCAAAAGAGTGACCCAGCCCCAAAATACCAGGCACTTCTACTCTGAACAGGAGAAAAACACAAGTGAGCTAAAAGAGGTTGCTCTCAGAGTGGGTTATCATGTCCATACAACTAACATTTAAGGTTAGCTCGTTCTCTGATTGAGCACCTCTGACTTTGTTGTTTTGTTTATGCAATTACCCTTAGGGATTAGTCTCCCTAAGAAATATAGGGGACCCCAGACATGGACCCCTTGCTCACTGTGCCTTATTGAGTTCAGCTACACCTCACTGACGACACCCAATAAAGGCCGAAACGTCTGGGGTTTGCTGTTTCTCCTTTTCAGGGTAGAATTGCCTGGTATTTCACCTACTGCAAGCCTTTTTTTAAAACGGCTGGCAATGAGTGCCGAAATTGCAGAGAGGAGAAGGCAACAGACAGTAACCTGCCATATACAGTATTTGCCATACAGTACCGAGGGGAAGCTTTCTCCTGGGCACATAAGGCATATAAGCCAGCACGGAGGGCCGCGGTGTAGCCCAGTAGGGAGGCTACCAGGAGCGGAGGTGGGGTCGCCCCACTGGAGCCTAATTTGCCTGTTGCTTAAGTAGATGAGAGTCCCAGAGAGGACGGACATCTGCAACAAGAGGTCAACTGTGCGAGAGGCCAAAGATTGCAGTAATAAGGGCTGGAATCCATTGCTTAACAAGAGGAGAGAAATGGAGTGAGTAACACCGGCTGGATACTTATATGGTGCTCAGAGAGCCAAGTCCCAGTTGAAGGGAGAAACTGTAAGAAAGCTGCAAGGCCTAGGATGGGTGCATAAATTCTGCGGCAAAGAGATAACCATATATTGGATTGTACAGTGTCTTATGTGGTGGGATGTGTTAAAATCTACAATTTTGACACTGTGTTACTGTACTTTTTACAAATGTGCTGTACTTCAATAGGTGAAGGGCATGTACAAGTTAAAGAGCAAATTGTTCATGGTGAGACGCCTTATGGCTGGACATTGTTGAATAATTGATTATCTGTCTGCCCCACTACTGGCTGTATTTTGATAGCTTAACATCCTAAAATATGTCCACAGGAGAAAAGTAACCAAGACATAGTGGAAAGACTGTCTATTTGTAAGCTTCTTAGCCATTATTTCTGGACAACCGGCCAGCTGCATGCCTCTCAGGCTACATGACTACATCTTATTTTTTCAGTTGCACATTATATTATAATATGCTTCGAGGGAAGAAATAAGCATGACACAGCTAAAAGACTACCTGGACAAGGGATATTATTAAAAAAATTATATGCTTATATTTCTGTGGTGCTAATAATGGATATATGTTTTAAGATTTTTCTAACACATCGTATGTTGGGGTTTGATTTAAAGAAAGAACTTTTAAAGATGTCTCTTGGGATGTCATTGGTCTATATTACTAAGGGTTAAATTTACGGATGCTTGTGGACAGGGTATACAGGCTTCAGTGGGGAACCGTATTCTCACCCGACTGATAAATAAGGACTGAGTGTACAGGCTTACAGACGAGGAAGCTTTTTTATTGGTCCGCCAAAATAAGAGGGAGTGAAAGGGTGAGCTGAATAATGATGCGGAAAAGGGATCGAACTGCCTCTAGGGGTAAAAGTAAAGAGAATGTGAAAAATATGCAGCCTCAGGTTCAACTATATTTGTTTCATCAAGAGACACCAGTAAGAGGTAACAAAATCTATATTTCTAGCTCCCAATTGAATTTAACATTGGAAACCTCAGATGGTAGTGAGTCAGTAAACCCAACGGTAATTGTAGAGCTCCCAGAGAAACTAAAGGGGTTGAGTTAGATACGCGAACAGTAACTTCTATGGAAAAACTTTTTACTTATTTTGAGAATAGACTTTGAAATTATATCTTGCTAGAAGTTGCGAACAATACCAAGGCAGTTAATTCCATTTTAGAGAGGATCAATCATCTAGAGGAAAGGCAGGAGAAAATATGTGCAGATAACCAAAGATTAGCTGCCAATATGTCTCTCTTGGAGGAAGAAGTGCAAACTCTTAATAACAGACTTTGCAAGTTTGAAGATCACTCCTGAGCCCTGAGTATCACCTGGAGAATAAAATAGATAGAATTCACAGAATTCCCCTGCCCAAGAGTTTCTCGGGCGATAGAGCTCGGGATGTTATAGTTAGATTACACTGCTATTCCTTCAAATAATTATTATTATTATTAAAAGCATTTATAGAAAGATGAAAAAATGTAATTCTCCTTACAAGAATTTGGAGATTTGTCAAGACCTATCCAGTGAAACGTAAGCCAAAAGAAGGGACTACCTAAGTATTACGAGAACTCTTAGAGAAAAGATTCAATACAAATGGGGATAAATAATGGGTAATTAGAGACGACCAAAGAGTAGTATTTAATTTAGTATCTGAGGGTTTAAAATTTCTTGAAACATGGGGTCTTCAGTTAGCTCTTGCCCCAAATTACTCTCTGATAGAATCAACACCACCCGAGTGGCGGAAAATTTAAGCTGGTTTGCACCGCTGGGGAGAGATAAAGGGGAAAGCTCATGTTTAATAGCATAGGGGACTAGCTACTTTTTTATATTGCTCACACCTGACTAGGTTTTTTAGGCTAAGTGCGCAAAGAGTAAATTTATGAGGGTAGGATTTATGGGGGTTATACGAGTATTCCTCGATGTTTAAACACATTTTGTATTATTCTAATAACTTAATAAAATTACTGTTCTGGCATATATGTCCAGGATATTATTAATGAGATATTAGAGAGGGTTTAAGAGTACTTTTAATGAGCACATAGGGCCAGGATGGGCATATAGAGCTTGATTAATATTAAGTTTTGTTGCCTTTTGAATTTTTTGATATAGCTGATGGTATATCAGGGTTAGCATTGAAATAGATGGTACAAGCAGTCTTCAAATAGGTTAGATTGTGTTTTTTTTTAGGGGAAAAGCATGTAGGCCAATTATGCCCCTTCATTTCTCTTTTAGAGGGGAGGGTTCACTCTACTGGACTAGTCATAGTTTCTCCCATTTGTTCTAGTCCATTCCATCTATTATGACAGTATTCAAATTTTTGTACTCTCTGGAGAAGGTTGTTTTGTGTATTTTTGTGCATTTGTGTGGAGGGTGGGTACTTGTGTTTGATTTGTTTGTAAAAGGTGTGGAGATGACTTTGCTTGGTAAACGGAAGGGCCACTTTATTGGTATTCACTTGGCTGACAAGGAGAGAAGGTACTCGGGTAGAAAATATGGGGGAGAGGATAGTTTTGGGTAAGAGTGGAATGCCATTGATATTGAATATACAGTCACAAAATGTGAAGGGATTAAATGTTCCATGTAAGAGGCACTCGGTTCTTTATCATTTTGAAAAAGCTGCAGCAGACGTTGTCTGCTTGCAGGAATCTCATTGGGTTAAGGATAAAGAACCAAGGATGTTGAATAAGAATTGTGTTCTTTGATTTGATTCAAGTTATAAGAAAAAATCTAGGGGAGCGTCTTTCATAAAATAAATTATATTATAACGGATCATGTTGAAAGAGATTCAGAGGGTAGGTTTATTGTTTGGATGGGCCAAATACATGGACAAAACTATACTATTGCTAACCTTCCGATGAGACGAAAGAGAATGTTACAAGGGGGAGGAGAAGGGGATGTAGGGGAGGCAGAAGGGTTCACCTCCAAAAGAGCAAAAAATTACAAGATGGAACGGTAAAAATATTCAATCTTTCTAAAAGGATTTTGAGTATACATGAGACCAATGTTCTTAAGAAGGGTCTGTCTTTTGCTCCTGACTCGGAGCCAGATACATTCGATCTATTTGTGGATTTGAATAAATTCATTAGAATGCTTACCCTGAAACGGCATTTTTTTAAAATTGATAAAAATAATGAGACATATGGACCAAAAGATGACAAGTATGGATTTTGTAGGGAACCGGGTAGTGCTGACTTAGATGCTCTGATATCTCTTGCCGATTTGGCGATTGAGAGTGGAATACCAGATGATCAGGCGGGCCTGGACTCTGCTCTCATTGACCGGATTGTTACAAGAGAGATAGAGGACATTGCTCTAGATTATGAAAACTCTAGCTATAAGCACACAAATTGCAGACCTAAATCTGTATTCTACCCAATTCAATCGCAGGGTAACTTTATCCCTGTGTTTAAACAGTTAGTACAGGAAAAATTTGACCTTATGGCTAAGAAAAAATTTGTTAAACATAGGTCCAATTTATCCCACAAAGAAATTGAAGCTTTGGCTACTCTAAAAAACGACCAGTCCATCATTATCAGGCAGGCAGATAAAGGTGGAGGGTTGGTAATACAAGATAGGGATGTGTATCTCAGGGAGGCCTTTAACATCATTAATGATGGTTCCACTTACATTCAATTAGAAGGGGACCCCTCCTTGGCTTTTCAGGCTGCCTATGACTTGCTCATTAGGGGAGCAAAGGATAAGGGCATTTTGAATAAAAAGGAATTTGTTTTTTTGACCGTCACACATCCAAAGACTGCTATCTTTTACCACCTTCCCAAGGTTCACAAGAATCTGTCTAACCCTCCAGGAAGGCCTATTATCTCGGGCATTGGGTCTCTGACTGAGAGACTCTCTTCGTATATAGATGAGTATTTAAAGCCCATGGTTCCCAATCTAAGGTCCTATATCAGAGACACTCCACACCTTTTGGAACTATTGTCACATCAAATGTGGAGTGACGATCTCTGCTGGACTAGCCTAGATGTCTCAGCGCTCTATTCATCTATCCCTCAGGATTTGGGGATCGAGTCATCTAGATACCATTTGGATCTCTACAATAATGTGGAACACTCTCAGGTGGATTTTATCTTGGAGGCCATGGGATTTATCCTTCACCATAATTTTTTTCTATTTGAGCAGAAATTCTATCTACAAACTACCGGTACAGCTATGGGGACCAAATTTGCCCCTAGTTTTGCGAATTTGTTTATGGGGCAATGGGAAGATAAGTACATCTGGAAAGACAATCCCTTTGCTGATAACATGTTTTTTTACCGAAGGTATATTGACGATATTGTCATTATTTGGGACGAATCCATACAGGGTTCTAAAGAGCAATTTTTAGAATTTGTCAACTCTAATACTATGAACCTTGAGTTTACCATGGTGACAGCAAAACAGGAGATACCGTTCTTGGATATCCTACTCAGTGGAGGAGAGGGCAGGGTCACTACGAGTTTTTTATACCAAACCCACGGATACTAATGGTTATTTAGATGCGACCAGTGGCCATGATCCAAAGTGGATCAGAAACATACCCTATGGCCACTTCCAAAGGGTGAGGAAAAACTGTAGTGACCTTGCTGACTTCGATAAAGAGAGTATACGATTGGGCCATACATTTTTGGCTAAAGGATATAACCCTCATGTTGTGGAGGGGGCTAGACAGAGAGCACGGGATTTGGATAGAACAAGTCTTCTATATAAGAAGGACCCCTGTAGAGGAGAGAATATTCATAAAAAATCAGATGTACGGTTTCTCATTAAATATAACGCAGCAGCCCCATCTATACGCCATGTTATGAAGGAATTTTGGCCCATTCTATTACAGGATGATCTTTTGAGAGAGATTTTACCTGCAAATCCCATAGTCACATTCAGAAAAAATGTTAATTTAAAGCAGAGATTAGCTCCTAGTGAGCTGAGGCCAGTAAAAAAGAATGAAAGTATGTGGATTAGGGGGACAAAAGGATAATTTGGCTGTAGTACAAAGAATTGTGGTACGTGCCCATTCCTCAAATCTAGAGAGAGACATATGGTAGTATCCACTAGCAATAATAATAACTTTAGAATTAAACATCTTACTTCGTGCAAATCAGAGTATGTGGTCTACACCATTACTTGCAAATGTGGCCTACAGTATGTGGGCCGCACCAAGCGTTCTTTAAAAAACAGATTTAGGGAGCATCTGTATAATGTCGATAGGGGGATCCTTACGAATGGTTTCTCCGCTCATATCATTATGAAACATAACAAAGATGTCTCTGGCATAATGGTTCAGGCAGTGGAACAAGTAAAACCAAATACAAGAGGGGGGAATAGACTGTTAAATTTGAGACAGAAAGAAACAAAATGGATACATCTTTTGGGCACCTTGGAACCGCGAGGTCTAAATAGGGATATAGACCTGGCGGCCTTTTTAGAAGGCTAATATAGATAGTAGTCTATCTATAAATGCCCCCTAGTCTTGTTTTAGGTGTCTATGATTGTCCTCCCATCCTTGAGTTCTATATAATGTCTCCCCTGCTGCATTTATGAATGACAGTAGTTTCTGTATATGTTTGCTTTTTATTAATCTCTGTCTATGAGACATATGTGTACTGCTTTTGTTTGACAAGAGTGGGGATATGGATTGTGCAATATGTTGGGCTATTGTCCTTTATTGTTTTTTATATATTCACATGTCCTTTTTTGTATTTATATCCTTTTTTATATGTATTTTAATTAATCATGAGATATATGTGCAATGTTTTTTGATAGATAAAAGTGGGGATATGGATTATATCATATATTGGGATGTTGTTCTCTATTGATCTATATATTTTACATGTATTTTATTTTATATATTTTCTATATTTATGTATATCTCCCTTTTATATGTATCCTGATTTATCAATGTCTTTTTTATATATATTTATTCATTCTTACCCCAGGGTGATCCCCCTTTTTGGGGGTATGCATGTATGTGTATGTATATATGTATATGTAGGTGTGTATATATGTATATATATATGGGTATATATGTATACATATATATATATATATATGTGCCCATATCTGGAGAAAGACATGTAATGTGCCTGTAAAGCCACCAGAGGGCATTCACATAGGATGAGAGTTTATGTATCAGGAAGTACTGGGACTGTTATGTTGGTCACGTGATGTTGTCAAGAGTCACATGATGCACGTCACATGGGGCGACGCCATTTTGGATGCACTTCCTGATTGTTAAAACAATGGAGGGTATATAAGCCTCTGTGTGAGAGCAGAAAGGGTTTGATGTTGGTAAGTGCTGATGAGCAGTACTTATACACATATTTTTACACTGTTTATGTTTTTATATCACTGAGGAAGCCTTTGGGCGAAACGCGTTTGATATTTTTTATGTTTTTAGATAATTGATTTTATTCATTTTAATGTGCCTATCCCTATTGACAATATATGACATGTATTGAGGGTTATATGGTGCAATAAACACATTATAAACACACTATTGTTTGTATTAGTGTGTTTCAATTGTCTCCTATAGTAGACATAAGGAGTTGGAATCACATGTTATTCTGTAGACACTATATAATAGTGTACCAAATAGCATTGGTGATCCAACTGTACCTGCTATAAAACCATCTGGATTGTATCCTGAGCTACGGATAGAGATCTAAGGATTGGACATTGGGTACTTCCAGAGCTATCCTGTTTAAACCATACAGATACCTCATAACCTTGGGGTCACCACATGTGAGTGAAACAATATATGACTGTTGTTTTGACGTGATTATACACTCATGTTGCACTAGGAGGTGGCGCGCTGTCTTTCCCCTACCCCTCTTTTAACCAAATGTGAATCAAAATAGCTTTTTATCTTAAAAACTAAAGACTATCTTCAACATCAAAATGGGCAGTTTAATTATTTGTGGGGACATAAACATGTGCCTAGACCAAAAAATGGACAGGAATTCTAAATCGAACTCGGGTCCAGACTAGAAATCCTTGAAGAAAGTGAAGCGTTTTAATGAGATTCTGGTTAAATATAATCTTTTTGACACTTGGAGGTTGGATCATCCTGAAGAACGGGATTATACTTATTTTTGGGGTTGACACAGTGTCTACTACTGGGGTTAGTGGATAAGGTATAAATCAGACCAATGTCTTGGTCGGACTATGGTCATGTTAAATTAGAGCCTAAGGGCTCTTCAATATAAACAAGAAAATTAGTATAGACCCATATGTATTTCTCTCAGAAAAAGATAAAATTGAAATTCAGAAAGAAGTTGAAAAGTTTTTTAGCTTTAATAAGAATTCAATAACCTCTGACACAATGCTATGGAATACTCAAAAGGCGTTCATGAGAGGTCTTCTGAAATCCAGAATGGTTAAAAAAACCAAGGAAAGAGGAAGGCCTCTTCGAAAATTGTACCTAGATTTATATAAGTTAACTAGAGCAAATAAAATCTTGCCAGATAAGGAGATAACTGCATAAATCGTAAAAATTCAGGCACAGATAGGAAAAATTATGCAAGCTCAGAACGATAGGAAGTTATGGGTGATTCAACAAATGTGGGAAATATGAAATATGGGAAATAAAGCAAATAGGTTACTTGCGAATACTATAAAAAATATGAGCAATAATAGAAGGTTAGAGAAGATGAAGGATTCAAAGGGAAGGATCAAGCGTAACCCGAGTGAAATAGGTTCGATTTTTTTGCTGAGTAGTACTGCTCATTGTATAATTTAGAGAAAAACCCAAACTGGATTAAACCAACTACAGGGAATATATTGGAAGCAATTAAAAAGTTAAAACTAAATAAGATCTCAAAGATCTCAAAAACAACTCAAGCTTTTGGAGGAAAACATCTTGGTTTTAGAAATAGAAATATGTGTCAGAGTATTAGACTCTAACAAGGCACCAGGACTGGACGGTTTTCCAACCAATATATATGGCAAAAGCCTTTAATGAAATCAAAGATTCAGGCAGGGCACCGAGATAGATGTTGGAAGCGGCAATTATTTAAATCCCAAAAGAGGGTAAAGATGCGTCAATATGTACTAACTATAGTCTGATTTCGTTATTGAATCACATATATAGTTGTGAGCAGGCGAGCTTGCTCAAGCCGTTGCTCACGCTTGCGGGCTCGCGTAGCAAGCCGCGGCCCTTGCAAAGCGAGCAGTTGCTGGCAAGGAGCGCCGCAACTGCAACCCTTGCAAACTTTACGTTGCAACGCAAACAACATACGAGACACGTTACCACTCATTACGACCTCGCAAAAATCGGACGCAACCCGCGAACAGGACAAAATGAAAAACACAATAAATACACACAACACATACATAAAAAGCTTACCTACAGCAAGAGGAACCATCCAGGACCTCAAAAAATGAAGTTACACCTTAATTTAACTCAAAATAAAAAATTCTCTAAGCGAGAGAAAAAATGGCCGCCGAAAAAACGAAAACGAGGCTACAGCACTCTAAGTTCGCAAAACACCACAAGAAACACGCAAAACACCACAAAACACCTACGGATATTCCGATACAGACGTATACCACACATTACCCTCCATTTTAGAACAATGCAGAAGTACACAACTACGCTAATGGTTTGGTCTCGCGCACGCACACTATTACACTGCACACATTCATCACGCTTACACAGCAGCTCCACACCACTAATGCTGTAGCAACATCAAAACAGATTGCCAGCTCTTCAACACAATGCTTCAAAATAGGTAAAGTATATTCATTTATTAATGTATTATATATTTCATTATTATACACCAAACAGCATTAGCTACCTTACAATTTCATTGCCGTCATTTTTTGATGGGCAATTCTCTAGTATCAATATAAAAATGCATTCTAATTTCCTAGCTCAACGCTTAAACTCTCCTTTACAGCAGCTTATAGATCCGGACCAGGTGAGTTTTGTAAAAACCAGGCAGGGCCCGGATAATGTACAAAAACGTATAGATATTTTTTCATATACAAAGCATAATAAAATGCCAATGGTGGCGATAGGGCTCGATGCCGAAAAAGCTTTGATAGACTAAATTGGGATTTTATTAAAGTGATGCTAGATGAGATGGGTTTCGCTGGGTTTTGCTCGAGGGCCACAATGGCTCTGTATTCAAAGCCCTTTGCTCTTGTGAGGGGACAGGATTTTAGTTCAGATCCATTTCTGTTAAAGAATGGGACTAGGCAGGGGTGTCTGCTGTCCCCCTTGATTTTCGACCTCTGTATTGAGGTATTGGATCAATTGATAAGAAGTAATCACATATATAGTTGTGAGCATGCGGATTGTTGCTAAAGCTGCAGGCACGCGTAGCGAGCCTGCGGCCCTCGCGAATCGCAGGCCGCAGTTGCTGGCATGGAGCGACGAAGGCGCACCTTGCCAGCAACTGCGGACCTCGCAAAATTTACGGACTTACAAGAAACAAATACGAGATGCGGGACTTAAAAAAAAAACATTACTACCTCGCAAAAATACGACCTTGCCGCCCGAAACCCGCGCACATGAAAACATGAAAAACATCATAAATACACACAAGAAACACTTAAAAAGCTTACCCACAGCAAGGGGGGGGGTAACTGAGGACCTCGAAAAGTGAAGTTACACCTCAATTTGAGTTTAGACACTCGAAAATCAAGAGAAAAAATGGCCACCAAAAAAAACGAAAACGAGGCTCCAGGACTCTAAAGACGCAAAACACCACCAAACACCTACGGATTTTCTGAAAAAGACGGACGCGGTCCAAGAACAAGGACGCCAAATCAGCCACAGACGCGTAACATCTGTAAAAAATATATATATATATTGGGCTAATTTTAACTCTACTACAAATTAGATAGTTAAAACCATTTTATACACACCATGTATAGAATTTCAGGATAACACATGTCTCATTGATAGGATCCCTTCTCTGAAGTAATCCTCCTTTATGTTACTGGGTTATTATAAAGAGTTTTGCATAGACAAATATAGGATTATATATTAGGGAAGATGTAAAGGGGACATAGGTTTATGCCCAAGGATGACAGTCAAGTTGTCATAGACATGACTGTCAGATAAGCCAGAAAATAGTACAGAAGAAAAGACTCAGGAAGAGATAAAAGACCTGGAAAAACAGCAGAAGGTCCAGAATATTCTCTCTCTCTATCTGATAGACTGTTTCCACCAATCACAAATAATTACCCCCATTTGCATGTATATGTATACATTGGAATATATTTATAAATATGTGGTGTATATCTGTTTCTAGCCGCTTGAGAGCGCTCTGGTAATATTAATATGTATGACCTCGGTTTTAATTATGTGCCAACATTTTTGTGAGAAACTAAGCCCATTGTGCGCTAATCTTAACACCTTTTTTATAACGTGTGAAGGAGACAATGGAGCATTGAAGTGAAATGTTTATGTCTTAGCGCATCTTAAAAGTAGCATTCTGAAGGTCTTTCTTACCCATGTGAAAATATTTAAGACTTGGGCCGGCCAAGTCTTGTTTTGATAAAACATACAGTCAGGTCCATAAATATTGGGACATCGACATAATTCTAATCTTTTTGGCTCTATACACCACCACAATGGATTTGACTTCAACTTTAACTACAGACTTTCAGCTTTAATTTGAGGGTATTTACATCCAAATCAGGTGAACGGTGTAGGAATTACAACAGTTTGTATATGTGCCTCCCACTTTTTAAGGGACCAAAAGTAATGGACAGATTAACAGTCGTAAAACAAACTTTCACTTTTTAATACTTGGTTGCAAATCCTGTGCAGTCAATTACAGCCTGAAGTCTGGAACGCATAGACATCACCAGACGCTGGGTTTCATCCCTGGTGATGCTCTACCAGACCTCTATTGCAACTGTCTTCAGTTCCTGCTTGTTCTTGGGGCATTTTCCCTTCAGTTTTGTCTTCAGCAAGTGAAATGCATGCTCAATCGGATTCGGATCAGGTGATTGACTTGGCCATTGCATAACATTCCACTTCTTTCCCTTAAAAAACTCTTTTGGTTGCTTTTGCAGTAAGCTTCGGGTCATTATCCATCTGCACTGTGAAGCGCCATCCAATGAGTTCTGAAGCATTTGGCTGAATATGAGCAGATAATATTGCCCGAAACACTTCAGAATTCATCCTGCTGCTTTTGTCAGCAGTCACATCATCAATAAATACAAGAGAACCAGTTCCATTGGCAGCCATACATGCCCACACCATGACACTACCACCACCATGCTTCACTGATGAGGTGGTATGCTTTGGATCATGAGCAGTTCCTTTCCGTCTCCATACTCTTCTCTTCCCATCACTCTGGTACAAGTTGATCTTAGTCTCATCTGTCCATAGGATGTTGTTCCAGAACTGTGAAGGCTTTTTTAGGTGTTGTTTGGAAAACTCTAATCTGGCCTTCCTGTTTTTGAGGCTCACCAATGGTTTACATCTTGTGGTGAACCCTCTGTATTTACTCTGGTGAAGTCTTCTCTTGATTGTTGACTTTGACACACATACACCTACCTCCTGGAGAGTGTTCTTGATCTGGCCAACTGTTGTGAAGGGTGTTTTCTTCACCAGGGAAATAATTCTTCGGTCATGCACCACAGTTGTTTTCCGTGGTCTTCCGAGTCTTTTGGTGTTGCTGAGCTCACCGGTGCGTTCTTTCTTTTTAAGGATGTTCCAAACAGTTGATTTGGCCACACCTAATGTTTTTGCTATCTCTCTGATGGGTTTGTTTTGTTTTTTCAGCCTAATGATGGCTTGCTTCACTGATAGTGACAACTCTTTGGATTTCATATTGAGAGTTAACAGCAACAAATGCAAATAGCACACTTGAAATGAACACTGGAGCTTGTATCTGCTCTTTGTAAATGGGATAATGAGGGAATAACACACACCTGGCCATGGAACAGCTGAGCAGCCAATTGTCCCATTACTTTTGGTACCTTAAAAAGTGGGAGGCACATATACAAACTGTTGTAATTCCTACACCGTTCACCTGCTTTGGATGTAAATACCCTCAAATTAAAGCTGAAAGTCTGCAGTTAACGCACATCTTGTTAGTTTAATTTCAAATCCATTGTGGTGGTGTATAGAGCCCACAAGTTTAGAATTGTGTCGATGTCCCAATATTTATGGACCTGACTGTATTTACCAACTTAGAGAAGTATTTCATTTTAACAGGAAAATGTTTTAACTCTTAAAAGAAGCATACTATATGTGTTTGTGTCTGTGGTAGTAGCAAAGACCAATAGACAACCATATAATGTAAATAGATGTATATAGCCTCCTTGTTTTACCAAACAAAATGCACAACAATGTGGCCCCATCGAGTTGGCGAGAGTAGAAGGGATTGTTCCATTACTGCTGGCCTACACTCCAATACCACGCCCATCCAAAGAAAACAAGTACCCTGTCATCTCCTTGGGGTAGCCACCTAGACCATTTCTCCTGCTTGTTGATCTGGCCTGTGGTCCGCCACTGGCTCCCAGGGCTTGCGTCCTCCCTAGATCACCCGGGCGGCTTGCTCTGGGCTGTGGGCTAGATCCTGATTCTTGCCTGTTCTAGGACTTCAGTGTTGTGGATGTGGTCATTCCAGTGAATGTTGAGTATGGTGCGGATACAACGTAGATGAAAGCGCTCAAGAAGTCGTAGTGGTGGGGGTAGGTAACCCAAGACTCGGAACCGTACAGAAGGGTGGTCAGCACAACAGCTCCGTACATGTTGATCTTTGTGCACTTTTTCAGATGCTTGTTTTTCCAAACTCTTTTATATAACTTGCCAAATGCACCATTTGCCTTTGCCAGTCTGTTGTCATTTTCCTTGTCAACTTTTGCGTCCAAGGAGATGATGCAACCCAGGTAGGTGAACTGTTGGACTGTTTTCAGCGTAGACTCGCCCATAGTGATGTGAGGAGGACAGTAGTAGAGAACTTCAGTCTTCTTCAAACTGACTTCTAGACAGAAGAGCTCACCAGCCTCGGCAAAGCAAGATGTAATTTGCTGCAAAGCTGTCGCTGTATGGGAAACAAGGGCAGCATCGACGGCGGAGAGTAGCTCTCGAACAAGTCGTCTTGGTGTGGGCCTTTAGTCGCCTCAGGTTGAACAGACTGCCGTCTGAGCGGAATCGGAAGTACAGTCCATCCTCAACATCAAGGTCTACTGCGGCCCTTTGCAGCATCATACTGAAGAATAGTGTGAATAGAGTGGGTGCAAGAACACAGCCCTGCTTCACGCCATTGCTTATTGGAAAGGGCTCATATAGGTTATTGTTGTGCCTAACTTGGCCACACTGGTCTTCGTATAAATGGATGAGCATGTTGAGGAACTTGGGAGGACATCCTATACGTTCCAGGATTTGCCACAAACCCTTCCTTCGCACAGTGTTGTACGCTTTGGTAAGGTTGACAAACGTCACATATAAGTCCCTTGTTCTGTTCTCTGCATTTCTCTTGGAGCTGCCTGAGAACAAAAACCATGTCAGTGGTACTCCTGTTGGCTCTAAAGCCACACTGGCTCTTGGGAGGAGTTCTTCTGCGATAGTGGGCACCAGTCTGTTGAGGAGTACTCTTGCAAGGATTTTCCCTGTGAGAGCAGAGTTATCCCCCAGTAATTAGAGCAGTCTGACTTTCCTCCCTTCTTCTTGAACAGGGTAATGATGATTGCGTCACAAAGGTCCTGTGGCAGTTTGCCTTGGCGCCAGAAGCAAACAAAGAGCGAGTAGCAAGATTTTCCCTGAGAGGATTTTCCCTGCGAGAGCAGAGTTATCCCCCAGTAATTAGAGCAGTCTGACTTTTCTCCCGTCTTCTTGTACAGGGTAATGATGATTGCGTCACAAAGGTCCTGTGGCAGTTTGCCTTGGCACCAGCAGCAAACAAAGAGCTCATGGAGTTTAACGTGAAGTGCTGGGCCCCCATGTATCCAGATCTCAGCTGGGATCCTATCAACTCCTGCAGCCTTACCATTTTTTAGCTGCTCAATGACTTTTACAGTCTCTTCGAGAGTAGGGATTTCATCCAGTTCTGTTTTCATTGTTTGTTGTGGAATGCAATGAAGCGATGAGACTGAATCTATGCGGTTGGCACAGAATAGAGTCTGAAAGTGGTCAGACCAATAGTTTAGAATCAACGCCTTGTCTGTAAGGGGTGTTTGTCCATCTGCACTGCGCAATGGTCTTTGAGCCAGGTGTGAAGGGCCATACACGGCCTTCAGGGCTTCATAAAACTCTTTGTAGTCAGCGACATCTGCGCAACGCTGAGTTCTTTCAAAGAGGTTGGTCCACCACTGGTTCTGAATTTCTCAAAGCGTTCGTTGGAAGTTGCTGCACACAAAACGGAAGGCAGCTTTCTTGTTAGGGCAAGTCGGCTCAGCGAGATGCGATTGATTGGCGGATCTCTTTTCCAACAGTAATTGATGGATCTCCGGACTGTTTTCGTCAAACCAGACTGTTTTTCTTTGAGGAGAAACCTAGGACCTCTTCAGAGTTCTACAGGATGCTGGTTTTGAGATGTTCCAATAGAGCATCAAAGGAGGGATCTGTTAAGCATCTGTGATCTTCTAGTCTTGACTGTAGATTCGAATATAAGGTGGCCTTCACTTCAGCTGATTGGAGGTTACCGGTCTGTAACTTCTTTGGGGCTCCTTTCCTCTTTGGTTTAGGGTTGAAATGGAGTCGAAGTTTGCAGCGCACCAGACGGTGGTCCGTATTACATTCTGCGCTGGACATCACTCGAGAGAAGGACATCTTGAAGGTATCACTGGTGCACCAGAATATAGGTGAAAAACTCTAGCAGAAGGCGCCCGTTGTCATTGTAGCTTCCAACACCGTGATTGCCAAGTACACCTTTCCAAGTTTCTGAATCCTTGCCTACTCTGGCACTGAAGTCGCGAGGATGATGACCTTGTCGTCTGCAGGGACAATTTGTACAAGATTGCGCAGGTTGTGTAAAACCTGTCCTTTTTTGCAAGATCCGCTTGAAGAGTTGGGGCATAGACACTGAAAATTGTAGCATGCTGTTTTTTTGAAGTGGCGCATAAAAATGATGCAGTCAGAGTGACCCCTTGGCAGTTTATCAAGTTTGGAGGCGATATGGTTCCTGACCATGAAGCCCACACCAGAGATATGTTTCTTATTATCTGGCTTCCCTGACCAGTAGAGGGTATGGCCTGCCCCATGATCCTGAAGGCTTCCTACCTCTTGGAGGCGAACTCCACTGAGGGCAGCAATGCCAATAGCCAGCCTTGATAGTTTGGGGTGGGGGGGGAGCCAGCTGGTCTGTGTTAAGAGTTTAGCAGAGAGGTGAGACAGACTCAGGGATAGCTGAAAAGGTGTAAATTAGGTGAGGAGGAGGCTAAGTAATGAGGCAAAGGATGTCACAGGATGTGGATCAAATTTAAAACTATACATCAGAATAAGCTTAAATTCACAAAACAACAGGAAAAAGGCAATGTGCTTAATTAAAGAAATAATATATATGAAGAGGAGATCGCAGCAGATGTGGAGAGCTGATTGTAGATACCTTGCTTGTAGGGTGCAGCTGTGGTGGTGTTTGCTGGTCTGTGTTTAGAGATTAGCAGAGAGGTGAGACAGACTCCGGGATAGCTTGCTTGTAGGGTGCAGCTGTGGTGGTGTTTGCTGGTCTGTGTTTAGAAGTTAGCAGAGAGGTAAGACAGACTCAGGGATAGCTTGCTTATAGGGTGCAGCTGTGGTGGTGTTTGTTGGTTTGTGTTTAGAGGTTAGCAGAGTCTAAAGTGGTCTTTCTTGACCCAGGCCAGACTGGCCACCCACTTCTGTCGGCATCAGGTTCTCAGGGCCTTGACCCTGTTTGGCTGCCACTTCTATCATCGATTGTTGGAGTTCCATCTGGTAATTGCAGTGCAACTCACATTTCTCAGGGGCCATGAGGATCATGGCTCCACTCGGTCCTTTCTGCTGAATGGGGTTGCTGAGTTCCCTTTGCTTCATTGCCCTGATCAGCTGCTCACTGTTCTTCTGATTCTGTTTGGTTTGACAGGTAACTCCAGTGTTGCTCTGTCCCAATGCCACACTCTGGATCACCATGCAGCATCTCCTGGAGCCCATTAAACAACCCCAACCTGAAGTAAGTTTGCCATTGGGATGCAGTAGCAGGTGTCACAAGATCATGATATCAATCTTCTAGCATGATCTGCTCCCATATAGGCTCCTCCAGCCAGTCTGCTAGCTCATCACCTTGTTGGATCCCTACATATGCCCTCAGCTGGCCCACGGTAGGGTTTCTTCTCCCATGCCACTCTCTCATCCAGGCAACTATACTCTGCTTCTCCCTGATTACCTCCGTCAGATGGGCATTCAGGATATGGAGTAGCTCTGCGGACTGGAGTAGCTCTTGGACTTCCAGGCATTGACCGCATCTCTGCAGAGCCTTGGTATCCCTTCCAATCTGCCTGAAGAATTAGACATCCATAATCCATACTTGCTGCTGGTTCCTGCACTGAGATCCTACCTCTGCCACAAGCTTGTCACAACCAAGAGAAGGAGTCCAACTCAGCTCCAGAATTATCTTGCCTTGGCTACAAGAATGCTCCCTTGGACCATGAAGTTGAACTTCTCAGAGAGCGGCTTCTATTCCAGGACCATCAAGATGCAGAAAAGGAATCAAGGGGTTACAATAAAAAAAACAGAGGTTATAGTCTCTAAATAAGAGTGTGTCCTTATTGGGAAAAGTTAGAACATTTATAGGCGAACAATACAGAGACGCCTACCTCCCAATGTAAAGACAATGGGAGAAAATGGAGAAGACATAGCACTTTCAGGGAGAGGTTTTCAGTGGCGATCAGCAAGGCTCCAAGACGGTTGTCACATGTCTCCATTCACTTATAGCCCCAGCCTACATACTCTGGACACAAAGGCTTAATGTAATGGGGCAATGGTAAGGAATCATCTGTTTCAGACAGTGACATGTTATGCAAAATTTGCACTAGCATTTCTATATTATTCAGACATTTTTAACAAAAAATCTTTTCCTTAATCTGCAGTTTTTAAGGCTGTGGCAATTAAGCAGAGCAATATGACTGTAGCTTGAACAACTAAATTGGGCATCCCTTTATTTATTTATGTCTGTGAAAAAAAACTACTAAACACATTTTGGAACAAAAGTTAGTATCACTTGTATGTTAAGAAGCAGAGATAAATGCTTTTCTCAACTAATTTGCTTTCATAGACTGTAATTGGATAAAAGCAAGATGACCAGCTAGAGCTCAAACATAACTCAGACATAGCATTGTTAATTTTAGAGAGACCTGGTGCAGGGCAACTCACCCCTTCAAGGGCTGTCAACATGCCAGGATTTCAATAACTCTCTACTGAAACACATGTAAATCAATCAGAATGAATGAAACTAACTGCGGTGTGCCAATGAGAATCTGAATATACAAGCACTGTTCAAGCCCTCATAGGACTGAGTTGCCCACAACCAAACACAGAATAATTATCTGTTGCGACTACCTTTACAGTAATTTCAGAACTAAAATGGAAATAATCTGCATCAGAAATGTAAGACTTTAAGGACCACCAAAATTCTTCAAATATGTACATGTAGCAGTTTACAAAAAGATAAAGAAATTTCCAACATATGGTACTTTGAAATCTTACTTACTGATATTGCATTCTTCAATGGTTTCATTGCCCCTAGTACATTATTAACTATTGCCAAATGGAAATGTTATCAAAAGTTTCAGTACTATTTGTGAAATTCTGCAATTCCATTCTAAATTGTATGTGATGCCCCTGTCCTTCAAAAATTCCATAACCAAATGGCACTGCTGTTGCTAAATTAATCACCATCTTGGATTAGTCATCAACTATATCCAAATAGACCCACTCGGGATTTACGGCACACTGAGACACACTTTATGCGCAAAACATTCATGGAAGAAAATGAATTAATCAGATTCAAAATGATAGAAATAATACTGAGGCTTGCAACACTTTGGTACAGATAGAAATAATATATTGTCTCAACTGTCTCAACTGTTTTATCAGAATGTTAATACAGAGCTTTTATATAACGCTGATTAGAAAGTTGGCTTTTTGTAAATAAAGGAAATAATAATAACAATAATATTGAGTATTCATCTCCACGATCACATGGATGGAGGCTGGACAAGCCATTCATCTATATATGCCTACATTCTAAATTTTGGAGCAGACAAACTTAAGTTGTTTTACAGGCATTCATTTTCCTCCAACATCTATGTGGTCCACTTAAGAACTGCTGATATAAACTTGAAATTCCTTCATAAAATCATTTACTATTAATGCCAGTTCTGAGTAATATTAATGACAAGGTTAATAGACTTGGTAATTGTTATGTTAAAACCAACTGTGTAGCAAGCATCAGTGGCGGCTGGTGAACTTTCAAGTTGGAGGGGCGCCAGGGCAAACCTTGGCTCCTCCCCTTACACAAACCACACCCATTTTTAACTCCTTCCCCTGATGTCATAATGACCTTTATATGCACCGCCTAATGACCTTATACTTGCCCCGTCCATTGAAATACATGATCAGCACTGCAGCAATGTCATGAAGCAAAGTGTTAAATTCATTGGTATACAATATAGGTTGAAAAAACTCATGTGACAAGACTACAGCAATATCAAAATTGTATCTATACGCAGTGACAGAAAAATTTAAGTAATGACACTCACCATTAGTTGGCTCTTCTTCTCGGGCTGTTCATGTTCAGTAAGTTGACCAACGAGTCCAAACAAATCTGCTGGCACAGAGGGTTTGCAGCTGGGGGTGATATAAACCAAGCAAATCAATCAGACCGTTCAAAACCCAAACCATACCTTAAAAACCTTAAAAGACCAAGTGGGACCATATAGGCACCAACCGTACTTTAAAAACACACACTACACCAATCAGGACTGTATAGGCCCAAACCATACCTTAAAAACCTTAAAAGACCAAGTGGGACCACATAGGCCCCAATGTACCTTAAAAACACACACTACACCAATCAGCACTGTATAGGCCCAAACCATACCTTAAAAACCTTAAAAGACCAATCAGGACCATATAGGCCCAAACCGTACCTTAAATATATATATATATATATATATATATATGTACATACACATATACATATACACGTATATATATATATACACACGTATATATATATATATATATACTAGCGACTTGCCCGTCAAAAAATGACGGTCAATAAAATGTAAATGTTGGGAAATTTGTTTGCATCACAAAATGAGTCACCTACATTTGTCCCTTTTTTTTTCTACAAATAAAAACACATAATTATGTTTAACTTTTTATTTTTTTAACTTTCAACTTATATTTCCCAAATATTAAACTTTGTAACATGCAACTTGTATATGAAACATTCGTTCAACATTTTGTTAACAATACTAACACT
This sequence comes from Discoglossus pictus, assembly GCA_027410445.1. Taxonomy (NCBI): domain Eukaryota; kingdom Metazoa; phylum Chordata; class Amphibia; order Anura; family Alytidae; genus Discoglossus; species Discoglossus pictus. Next base: position 195,449,164 of record CM050167.1, read on the forward strand.
TTTCAATACATATTTATCACTCAGTAACTGCGGATTATATTAATTTATAGTAAGTAATTTTTTTTAACAATAACATGCTTTTTATCATTTGTAACATATTTGTTAAACTCTTGTTAAACTAAATTAGCATTGAATCCAGAGGAAGGCAAACAATAAAAAACCCCTATTGAAACTTGTCCAATTGTATCAAAGAGGGAAAAAAAATAATTCCTTCCTGACCCCATTAACTGGCGATCGGATTTCTCCCTGAATCAATACTTTGTCTTTAAATAATACATTTCCAATTATTATGAAATACTTCAACTTTATACTAACAATACATATTTGCCTATACCACATATATATTTACCAAACTTTTTTAAACATTCCAAAAACACATATTTAACATCTGAAATTGTAACTTCAAACAATAACATTTAACTCTTGTAAATTATGAAAAAATCAGTGAATTGTTTTGTGGGGCCAATCATGTAAATATAAAACTTTGAACCCATTCCAATCTGTTTCAGGATATTTTTTTTTTTTTTCATTTAGTCCATTCTCCAAATATCAGATATATTTTCATAAGTGAAATAGTGGTCCCCTATTTAAAGAGTCCCAGAGTACTTTAATTTAGTACTGGAAGTCAAACCACTGTTCTCTCTGTTTTTTTGGCCATTCTTTAGATGTTTTTGTTGAAATATTGTTTTTGTTCAATCATATTGAGTCCCATAAAATGTTGGTATTATAATGAAACCATTGTCCTCTATCTTTCCAACACCTCATAGTAGACAATGTTTTTGGTGTAAACACATCCATCTTCCAATAAATGACCTTGAGTTTCATTTTCTTTAACATGCACTATAATTTCTTTTGGATTAGTGCACCTTGAAAAAGCCACATAGAGTTGTCCATGTGCAAAAACTGGTTCCTTTAAAAAAATCCCAACTAACTTAAAAGTTTGTCCTTGGGATTTATTGATGGTCATAGCAAATGCCATGATAACTGGAAATTGTCTGCGTTGAAGGACAAAGGGCAAACCACTCTCACTTGGAGCTAAATCAATTCTTTGTATAAAAACTCATTCACCTTTATGGGTACCAGTTATATTTTCTGCATGTATAAAATGATCTTTTAACTCATGCACAATTAATCGGGTCCCATTACAAAGTCCTTTTTTTTTATTCATATTTCGCAATAACATAACAATTGCGCCTTTTTTCAATTGTAAAATATGTGGTGGCATTCCAGATGGTGTTAACGAATTAATAAATTCGATACTAAAATTCGATTCACTGTCTTTATCATCTGACAGAATAGAATCTGCACTGTAATAATTCTTTTGTGCTGCATTGACGTATTTTAAAATTTCGATATTTACATTCAAGGCATCAATATTTTTTGATGTTAATATTACTTTGTTTGCAATGTCTGTGTAATCCTCATTATTAAGAGTGTTTAGAAATATGGCTGATATGAGTGATTCATTGCAAACCATTTCTGATGGAATTTCAATGGTATCATTTGGTAAATGCTGTATTTCTGGATGTTTTCCATCTCCGATTTTAATGAGCCAGTCATTGAATTCATTTTGGCCTTCAGATCTCATGTTTAATTCTAATTTGAGATGTGTAAATATTTGCCACAGTTTACTGGTCTTGATACATGTTTCAATGATCTCTGTTCTATTTCCATGTGGCACAACAGGCAATGTTTGCCTAAAATCGCCTCCTAACAGCATCACCTTTCCACCAAAAGGCAACTTATTATCCATTACTTATTTTAAGAATCTGTCAATACATTGCAGTGCATGACATGACATCATTGTTGCCTCATCTATGATAATTAGTTTAGTTAGTTTGATTTTTTTTGCTTGTATGGAATTGAGTCGAATATCTGACACTGATGTTTCCAAAATGGGAACTGGCAGCTTAAATCCACTATGCACAGTTCTACCACCATCTAACAAAAGTGCAGCAATTCCAGTTGTTGCAAATGGCATAGCTATCTGACCCTGTGATCGAATATAACTCATCAAACAATTGTACAGATAAGTTTTTCCTGATCCACCTGGTCCGTCTTGATAGAAATACCGGTCTTTGACCATTTCATCATCTGTAGCATTTGTGATGGCATGAAATGCTTCTAACTGTAAAGTATTTAAAGTTGCCAGTTTTTCTTGGGTTTTTTGTTTTTGAAGCTCAGTGTCATAATCATCAAAATTGATGTCATCTATAAGTCCTGGATCAGGTAAATTAAAACTTGCACAATTTAATCCATGAGACAACAATATTTCTTGGATTTCCATCAATGTTTTTAACAGAGCTATTGGTTCTCTGTAACGTTTCAAGAAATCTTCTGACATGTTTAATTTAAATGTTTCCCACAAAGTGAAAGCATCAGGTGCATTGCAAAATATACAAATGAATGCAAATTGTTGTCTCATTTGCTTAGGCATTTCACATAGTGCTGCTTCTTCCAGACACCTCTCCCATTCTGTATCATCAGCTATGAAATTTTGATGTCTTGCAGCTAATAGGAATGTATCATAAACTATGACATTCACTGTACGTAAATGCTCAAAACTCTGTGCACCGGGAACATGTAGCAGAAGTAATCTTAAGCTGAAACGTTCAATATCCCTTGGACTGACGGTATAAATGCGTGGTATGATTTTATGAGTATCTATTCTTTGTTGTCGCCATAGACCATTTACAAATACATAGTGATATGGTATCTCTATGTATAAAAATTGTCTGGCCTCCGTATCCTGACAGTTTAATTTAAACCACGCAGTAAGCGTAGTATCTCTGTCTTCACTTTGATATAATGCAGATCTTTCATTTCCTTGAGTAAAGCAAACCATCTGACTTTGAGGCAAATGTACAGCTAAACCATAGATAGCATGTGACCGATCATGCATCTCAAAATTCAAAAGGCGCCACATTGCTTCAGGAGCACTCACATACCGAGCATCTAAATAATTTGATAGTTCATCATGTAAAATTGGATTTTCGTTTTCATTTCCAACACCTTGTACAACAACAGTAGCTGCATCATATCCTTTGTATATGTATTTATACACATACTTAATTGATTCAATTGAAGTGCAAGCTTCCACATTGATGTGTGCATTGTACTTAATGAGCAAATGTGGATTGTATGGAACGACAAATCTATTATCAACCTTTTGGCCACGGATAATAGCTGTTTGTCCTTGTGTTCTTTTATACAAAGGATAGCCATCACAATTTGCATAAGTTTCCAGTTGAAATTGTTTTGGAAATTCTTTAGTACATTTTTTATTTTCCATACATGGTGAATTCGGATTCATTTCTCCACATGGGCCATGAATCATTCTATGTGTAACAATCTCCCAAAGTTTTTTATATTTTTCTTTGTCTGGCAATTGTGCACAAATTACTGAATCCACTCTCTCTGCAGTGTTCAACTTGTCTTTTTCCTGCAGTATTAAAAGTATGTGAGCATGTGGCAATCCCCTTTTTTGAAATTCAATGGTGTAAACATAAGCCACACATTGTCCAAATAAGTGTGCTTTAGTGATATCATGAATTAATGAATTGAGTTTGATTTTAAATACTCTTGCCACTAAATCTGGTCGGTCAGAAGTACTTTGTCCCAGATTCAAATTTTCCTTGATCTCTGGCCATTGTGGATTACATGTAAATGTAATAAATAAATCTGTTTTTCCAAATTTTGTAACAATAGCCATGGCATCATTATACCTTTCTCGCATATTGCGAGGAGATCCTTGGAAAGAGGATGGCAAAATAATTGCTCTTCCAGCTGGAATGTCTCTGTTGGAAGCTAAATCTGCCACATAATCCATTAATCCACAATACTGTTCTACTCGTAATTTATTTTGTTGATATTTAATAAAATTTAGATTATTGGCTTCAACTTGTAAATATGAATCAATAATCCATTGTTGAGTGAGTTTTCCTCCATGTAAAATTGGATTAAAACAATCACGGATAGCAGTTTGTGCCACTTTATATTCCAGCATGGAAATATTAGATCTAATACGAAGTTTAGTATTGGGATAACTTTCCAATTGTAATTTTGGTTCCCATCCTGGTCCCCATTTGGAAAGAAAATGGGATATGTCATTGGATCTAAATTACAGCTTAATATATTAATGTTGATAAATGGTTGTTCTTCATTGCGTGGATATATTCTAATATCCCGCTGAAAAGGTGGTTCACCATCTTCATTTTTAAACACCATGGCAACCTCGTTTATAGTAGGTAAATTATATCTTCTTTGATCAGTGTTGCGATCTCTTTTTAACACCATATTGACTCTTGGTGTAGGCAATTGATGTCTTTGAGCATGTTCCTGTTGTTCTTTTTCAAGCTGTGCTAATTGTTTGTATGCTTGACTATATGGTTTTTTTTCCATAATATTTTCAAGCTGTTCAAAGACTTTGCGCAAACACTGTCTATTTTCTGGAAGTGTCATTCTTTGTTCCACAGCTTCCATCGTATCTAAGACATCTAACTGTGCAAATTTCCTTTGCTGTCCTTCTTGTGGGTGTAAATGTGAAGTTCGGTGGTATATTTGACCTTGAACTCTGAAACAGTAAGGACCATGTCCTGGTACATTTTCTGCTAATGTTGCACCCATTGAAGCGAATGAAATTGCACTGTTATAAGACCTTATGTTTTGTTTGAAATTATTATAATTTGGAAATTTTGGATCACTCATAATGCATTCTAAATAATATGGAAATGGGTGTCTTACTGGAAGTTTCACATTTCCTTTCTGACAGCAACTAATGAAATTTCCGTCAGTAGGTCTTTCCTTTATAAAATGATAGGCCCCACAAAACTGACAAACCACATCAAGTAACCCACAATAATGAGTATCTACTTCTACTGCAGTAGTAAATACATTATCATGCATTTCTTCAACATAAATATCAGACCCACTTTCTATATGTACATTTTTTTCTTGTGTTTCTACATTTAAGTCATTTTGCAAAATAGAGTCATTTGGACAATGGTTCACAGAGATGTTTTTGTTTACTTTTACGCTTCTTTGAAGCCCCAACACACTCACTTGCGGCTTTCTTACTCATCTTTCTTTTATTTAAAAGTCTGTGTCGATCTTCTTCTCGCAAGCGTTCTGAAGTTTCCCGTGTCTGAGCATCTCTCCACCTTTGCTTCCTTTCCCTTGCCAATCTTCTTTTGCATTCAATTTTGTTTTCTCCATTGTCCGCCATTTTAATCTGTAATTTTAAATAGAGATGTAATTATTGTTTGTTCTTTGTTTTATATACATTTTTTTCCGATTTGTACTTTTAAATTAAAGTCGATGAATAAACTAATAAAACATTTTCAATTGTTGCACTTTAGTCTGAAAGAAATGAAATCATTTTTCAAAGTATTTTATTCACATATATGAAATCAGAAATAGCTGCACATATCCATCTTTATATTACTAATCTTTCAATGACATTCCTTCTTGATTGAATTCACAGCATACCATCCTTTTATTTTTTTGCAAGTGTTGAAAGCTTCTTCTTTACTTTAAATATTATTATTACTTTTTTAAAGTTTTAACTAAATATCATAAATTAATGACTCAAAAAGTACTATCCATTTTCAATCAATGTAAATTTTCACCAAAAATATAATACATAGGGCCTCATTCAATTGCAATTTTGCCAATTGAATAGGGCTCTATATAAGAACAGAGCATATTTTTTTTACATAAATTTTTAGTTAGTGAAGACCTTGCTTTTGGGTAGAAGTTCACTAACTAAAAACTTGTGTAAAAAAATATGCTATGTGCTTATATAGAGCAATATTCGATTGGCCAAATCGCAATTGAATGAGGCCCATAGCCTTTTTCTATGCGTCACTACAAAATAACATTTTATACCTGTGAAGATGATGTTGATGTTATTCAAAGGCTGCAAACGTCACACTGTCTGTTTATTCCCTTGCAGATCCGAATAACCTGTAAAATGAAATAGATAATATTTTTAAACTTTTGCTTCATCAATATCATTAAATGAACATCAACAGACATATATTTGTCTACATTAAAAACATCATCTTTTTTAATATTTTTCCATAGTAATCTAATTAAAATTCTATACCTGTCCAAATTATCTTTATGATGTTCAATTTGTGCAAACGTCACTATCTCTGGTCATTCACGTAGAATTCATGCAATTATACAAAATAGTAAAATTAATGTATAATATGTTACTTCATCTGTATTAATCAATGAGGCTTAACATACCTATTTTTGCATAGATTAAAAAAATGAAATAAATATATCAATAAATCAACATGAACACACATATGAAAGCATAGATTATAAACATACACTCAATATTACTGTTAGTCTTTAAATAAGATTCAATGAATGTGTATTAATATTAAATTAATGTCTGACTAAATATAACATCAACACATAACCATGTTCCCTTTTTTTTTTTTAGAGTGGTATACAAAATATATAAGAACTGAATTATTTAAATAATGTACATACATTAATAATTAATTAATCCATTTTTTATGCACATTCTTAAACGTTAACCTTTTTTAATATTAATGATTAGTAATGAATGTTATTTACAATTCTTACCCACAGGTAATCACGACATATCCCAAAATAGTTCTTAAATTAATGTACATTAATAATTAATGAATCAATGTATTCCTAATTAATTAATGTACATTATGAATGTTATTAACAATAGTTTCACACAGGTAATCACGACATATAACAAAAGAATTGTTAAATTAATGTACATTAATAATTAATTAATAAATATGTTTTTTTATTGACATTTTTAATTTTGATATTAATAATTAATTAATTAATTAATGTACATTATGAATGTTATTCACAATTGTTTCACACAGGTAAGCACAATATTATTTTTATATTAATTCAATTTCTTATTTCTTATTTATTAATTAAGTACCAATTTATTAATTAATAATTATAAATAATAAGCACAGTATTAATTTTCTATTAATTCAATTTCTTATCTATTATTTATTAAGTAAGTACCAATTAATTAATAATTATAAATAATAAGCACAATATTAATTTTCTATTAATTAAATTTCTTATCTATTATTTATTAAGTAAGTACCAATTTATTAATTAATAATTATAAATAATAAGCACAATATTAATTTTCTATTAATTAAATTTCTTATCTATTATTTATTAATTAAGTACCAATTTATTATTTAATAATTATAAATAATATATTTACCTTTTTTAATGTAATAATGCTGAAGCAGTATACTGAAGAGCTAACAATCTCTTGCGATTTGCCCGGCATCAAAAAACATCCAGTCAGACTGTCATCACCTGAGGAGAAAGTGTCAGTCATGTGTGAAATGTGCCCTATATATAGGGTTTGTGCGCAAGACAAATTCATAGTTTTAGGCGGGAAATCCGCAGTTGCGCGAGCCAAATGCGTTGTTTTCGGCGGGAAATCCTATGTGGCGCGAGCCAAAGGCAGGAAATCTGTGTTAATGCGTACATCGGTAATATCGTTTCGTAAAATGTACTAGCTACTGTCTTTTTACTCATTGCGCGGTTAATCCGCATCCTTTATCTCGTTGTTTTTCAAACACATACGTCTGTGGCTGTGTTTTACGCAATTCGTAGTAGTATAGCCTCGTTTTCATTTTTTTCGGCGGCCATTTTTTTCTTGCTTAGCCGATTTTCGATCTTTGTAACTCGGCTAAATCGATCTAAATTTCAGTTCCAACTCACATCCAGATGTCCTGCCTGGTTCCCCATGCTGTAAGTGACCTTTGTTTTATTTTTTAGTGTGTATTTAATGTTTTTTTTACAGTTTTTCTTCCGCCGCTTATCTTGTAATTTTTTTAACCTCGTATTTTTTTTCTAAGTGCTACGGTTTAACGGCTCGCCTCGCTACGCGAGGCTCGCCTGCAATGAGCGCCTGCGGCGCTCATTGCCAAAGTCCTACAATGTAAGGCGCTCATTGCCAAAGTGGTATGATTTAACGGCTCGCCTCGCTACGCGAGGCTCACCAAGCGATGGCAAAGTCGTACGATCGGCAAAGTGGTACGGTGTAACGGCTCGCTGGGACTTAGTATACACTTTGTCTTATGACTCTTTCCAACACTTTGTATTTGTGTGCCAAACTGTTGTAGCTGTCTCATGTCTCCCCTCAGGACATAGATGTCCCATATGCCTATTTTGGGTAACCTATGACATTCATTTACTGTCATGCTCTATATTGAGCACTAGTATCTCACCCACATAGGCCCTCATTCAATTCCAATTTGGCCAATTCAATAGGGTTCTAAATAAGCACATAACATATTTTTTTAAAGATGTTTTTAGTTAGTAAACATCTATCCAAAAGCAAGGTTTTCACTAACTAAAAAATTATTTAAAAAAATATGTTATGTGCTTATTTAGAGCACTATTCAATTGGCCAAATCGCATTTGAATGAGGGCCATAGGCTTTTGTGTCTAGTCTTCCACAACACATTTTTTAACAATTGTATATATTTCTCATATTTATCTCTTTTTTTTTTCTCCACATTAGTTGTTTTTACATGTACCTTATTAAAGGTTAAGTTTTACTTTCCACGCCATTGTTATCTTAACCTCGCACTATCAGCAAGGATTTGGTATGTCCTTGACCTTCTATCTATGATTGTAACATTTTTACAATCTTGTGGTCAAACCGTATGAGCTGATTATATTTATCAGCTCCCCTTCTCACACCACTGGGCATTATTGCGTTTTCTGTATGTATTACATTAGTTGCCACTTTATTCTCTATCTTTTTTCTTTCTATATTTATTAGCAACTACATACATACATTGGCACACCCACCAAGTCCTTTTCCTGTATATCTTCCATCTTTTTGAACAGACTACCCTAGTGGACCCCTTTTTCATATACTTATATATATATACACGTATATATATATATATATATATATATATATATACACACATATAATACATACATACATATATATATATATATATATATATATATATATATAGAAATACATATATACATACATATATACATATATATATATATATATATATATATATTTATATATATACATATATATATATATATATATATATATATATATATATATATATACATATACACACATAAAACAATATACATAAAACATAAAAATATAACAATTTATATTTATTAAAAAAATTAAATTGAAATCAAGGGACAAAGCCAAAAATGAGCCCACAAAGACACCATTAATGTTTTCACCAAGATATAAGGGCTCTGGCTCGTCTACTCGAACAGATCACACTATATCTAGTCCATCAATAATTGAGTCACCAGATAAAGCATCACAGACTTCCAGATCGGAAAACTCGGGAGTGGAAGAAGAAGAAATCCTCACCTGTTCTAAAATGCAAGAGATGTTACAATCATTTCAGACGAATATAATCTCAGAGCTGACAAAAAAAATTGCGGATAATTCAGCCTTAATTAAGGAAGTGAACCAGAGAGTGGAATCCGTGGAAGATATATGTGATAACTTAATCACGGACAATAATAATCTGCTTAAATATACAAAGTTACTAGAGAACAGAATAGAGGATTTAACAAATAAGATATCTTCAATCGAAGACCGTAGCAGATTGAACAATCTCCGCCTGAGAGGCATCCCGGAAACCATACCAGATTGTGACCTGAAATCCTATGTGGAGAATTTTTTGGCGACCTTGGTCCCAAATTTCTCACCTACTGAGACTACTATTGATGTTATTCATAGAATTCCATTAGCGAAACATCTAGATAAGTCTATTCCTGGGGATGTTATAGCAAGAGTTCACTATCGTTCATATAAAGACGAGATTATGAAGGAGGCCTTTATTAAGCAAAAATTCTTATCTCCTTATGAAAATCTAAAAATATTTTCTGACCTGTCGGTATATACCTTATCTAGAAGACGAGAATTTAAGGAAATTACCCAAATTCTAAGACAAAAAGAAGTAAGATATAAATGGTCATCTCCAGTAGGCTTATCTGTTTAAAAAGATTCTAAGTGGCACAGGATAAAATCTGTCCAGGAGGGGGTAAAAATGTTACAAACATGGAATTATGAAATTAATCCTCGTGATTTAGAGGCTGGTCAGCCAAATTTAATTTCCAGTGAGCTCGCATGGCAAAAAAATTAGGAGATCTGGGGAGAGACGATGGGGTCGGGACGGGGGGAGGAAGTATGTACCATCCTCGTTTCCCCCCCTATCGTCCCTCCCCATTTCATTTATGTTTATGTTGGGGGGAGGAGTTGTATGAGGGCGAATAGTGGTAAAACTATGGTAAACTATCCAGAGTAATCAAAATGTCCATATACCCCCGCCATTGTCTTTATTTTGGTATTAGGACTATGTCCGGTCATTTTCTACCATCAAGTAGTTGTTTTTTAAACTGTAATGTTTCACGTTGTTTGTGTTCACACCTCCGGTGGGAGGTGTGAGCATATTTAGGGTCCACAAATCACTCTATATCCTTCAATGTTATGGGCTGTGTATTACAAAATTCTTTGCAGTGTGGGACAATTTTAGATGTTGGGAAATACCAAATATGATAATTAAGTCCATATGTTGGGATAATGTCAAAAGGAATAAAAATAATTTCTCATAATGTAAACGGACTAAACTCACCGACTAAAATGAAAATTGCCTTTATAAACTATATTAACATCAAAGCAGATATATTATGTCTTCAGGAGACTTACCTGAAGCAGGATTCTATTAAGTATCTAACTGAAAAACAATATTCCTTCCATATTCATTCAACTTTTAGAAGCAAATCTAAGGGAGTTTCTATCTTCTTTAATAGAAACCTAAAAGTTTCGGAATTATTCTCAAAAATAGATCCTCTAGGTAGATTTATAATTTGGTCGGGGTACGGGAATAATTCTTTACTGACTATTGCTAATGTATATTTGCCAAACACAAATCAGATTAGATACTTAAAGACGTTCCTGAAAGATCTATATAAACTGAAGAGAGGGGGTCTTATTCTATGTGGAGACTTTAACATGATCAGAGATCCAAAGATGGATAAACAGAGAGACTATAAGATAAAATCGGAAGCTACAGAAATAAAAACTGCTCTAGATTTCTCTAATATTATAAATGATTTGGAATTATATGACATTTGGCGGGTCCTACACCCTAATTGTAAAGACTACACATTTTTCTCGCATCAATATAAATCCTTGTCACGGATAGATTATATATTTTCTGAGGAGAAGTCAGATATTATTTTAACACCCTGGTCAGACCATAGCATGAATAGTATTAACCTAGTGGTCTCCCAGGCTGTAAAAGCAATAAATAGATGGAAAATTAATCCAATATTATTTAAAAATGTTGATAATCTCAATGCAGTGAAAAAGGATACCTTAGAATTTTTTGAAACAAATAAAGACTCCGTGACCTCCAGTAAGACACTATGGTGTTCCTATAAAGCCTATATTAGGGGTATCCTAATTTCCCGGATGGCAAACCTAAATAAGCAAAGGGGAAAACCCCTAAAAACTCTATATATTGAATTAGAGAAATTACACCAGCTCAATAAAAAATGTCCAAATACAGTTTTACGTCGTGAAATAATAACTGTAAACAACCAAATTAACCAAATTTTACAAACTCAGGCAGATAACCTTCTTTGGAGAGTACAACAATCGAAATTTCTATTTGGTAATAAAACTGGCAAAATTCTCGCAAATAGGTTAAAGAAACAACGTAATAATAATAGGATCACAAACTTATTAGATGATAAGAAACACGTTCATATGAAACCTGACAAAATCGGTGAGCTTTTTCGGGAGTTTTATGAGAAACTATATAACCTAGACAAGGACGTCAATTTTGTTAAGCCTGATATGATAGATATCAATATCTTTTTAGATAAGATCAAATTCCCTAGGATCTCTGACAAAGAATTGATTGATCTAAACAGGGAAATTTCGGATGAGGAAATTATTAAAGTAATAAATTCTGGTAAAACAAATAAAGCACCGGGGCCCGATGGCTTTGATCACTTGTTCTACAAGATTTTTCTGCCAGAACTTACACCGGTTCTGCATAGCTTATTCAATGAAATTAAACAATCAGGGCATATCCCGCAAGAAATGACTGAGACTAAAATAATAAATATTCTAAAAGAAGGGAAGAATCCGGAAGAATGCAGCAGTTACAGACCAATATCTTTAATAAATATAGATGTGAAACTGTACTCTAAAATCTTGGCAAACAGATTAAAAAATATTATGGCTAATCTGATCCACCCTGATCAATCCGGGTTTATCCCCGGACGTCAGTCATCAGACAATTCCAGAAGACTTCTGAATTTGTTATCTTATATTAGGGATAAAGACATATCGGTAATGTTTTTATCACTAGATGCTGAGAAAGCTTTTGATAGAGTTAATTGGGAATTTTTACAGTGCGTATTGCTGAGATTTGGTTTGGAGGATTTTGCTTCTATGTCTGTTAAAGCCCTCTACAGAAACTCCTTCTCACGAGTTGTTAATCCGGAATTTGAATCAAAACAATTTAGTATCGGGAATGGTACCCGTCAGGGGTGCCCTCTGTCCCCACTCTTATTTACATTATTCATGGAACCACTAGCAATATACATACGACAGTGTAAGGATATTAAAGGTATTTGTATAGGTAAAGAAGAGTTTAAATATATGGCCTACGCAGATGATATTGTAATAACTGTAACAAATCCGTTACGTGCATGCTATAAACTTCAAGAAATAATTGAGGAGTTCGGGAGGTTATCCTATTTTAAAATAAACCATTCAAAATCAGACACATTAACAAAAGGGATAACAAACGAAACTACAAAGAAATTGAGGGAAGTCTTTTGCTTTAATTGGGATTCCAAATATATAGTCCATTTAGGTATAAGATTTTCTATTAAAGTGGATAATATTCTTAAAGATAACATTAATGAGGCGATGAAGCGAATTAGACCCACACTAAGGGTCTGGAGCCATTATAATCTTACTTGGTCGGCTAGAATAGCTTCAATCAACATGAATATTCTTCCCAAAATTACATATTATATGCGATCCATACCTAATATTTTAGCTAATAGCTATTTGAAGTGTATTCAGGATCAATTAGATACATTTTTATATGTATCAAAAAAAACGAGGATCCAGAAAAGTATAACATATAAAAAATTTGTTAAAGGGGGTTTAAATGCACCAAGTTTAAAAGATATTCACTATAAGATAATCATGGCCCAACTCATTTGTTGGAATATCTCCAATGATAAGCCTAGATGGCTAATCTTGGAAGAAGCACTGATGGAGGATCTCCCTATTCAACTATTGCTCTGGCTCCCTGCTTATACCAAAACTATGACTAGCAATCTTCCCAAAAATCTTCGCGCTATGGTAAAACTGTAGTATAAAGTTAGACAAAAGATGCAAATAGTTAATATACCATCAATTGCGGCTCCCCTTGAAATCTTAAAACCTAAGGCACAATGTCCCGTAATAAAGCTATTACTTGATCAGGGCCTTAGTAATATTTCCCATTTATATAACAATGGCAACTTCCTAACTCTACAAGCATTACAGTTAAATCCAGAGTTAAAAAAACTAAATTGGCTAAATTATGTTAGTCTCAAGCAAAACCTGCTGGCAAGTGGGTTTTTATTATCCGGGGCGAATACCCCGACTAAATTAGAAGAACTTATTTTAAAGGGAAAAATGTCACATATCATATCAAAATGTGGTAGTATTATAGATGACCTCATTCCCTTTACTAAAAGTTTGGGGATTAAAGGCTGGGAAACGGATTTAGGGATCAATCTGGAAGACATTAGCTGGCGGGATATCTTTAAAACCACAAAAAAATCCTCTGTTAACGCATCGTATACAGAACTGTATTTTAAAATTATTCACAGATGGCACCTAACACCAGTTAAAATGGGGAAAATCAATCCAGAGGTAACTGACCGATGTTGGAAATTATGTGGCTCAAGAGGTACTGACTATCATATCTGGTGGGACTGTATTAAACTACAGAAGTGGTGGATAGATATCTCCCAACTAATATCTAATTTGCTCGATAAACAAATTTCATTGTCCCCCCAAGTAGCAATTTTGCACATGAACATAGAGAAAATATCTCCTACTGATAGATACTTGATATGCCACATTTTATTGGTGGCCAAATATCTCTTAGTAAAATACTGGAAGCAACCCACGACTCCTACAATTTACGAACTACGTAATCTGGTTCATATAAATAGAGAATTATTGCGTAATCATAACGACACTTTCTCGGCAGGCTACGCCAGTCATTTTAGTTGGTCGAAATGGGATGACTATATGGAGTACATATAATGTTTTTTTTTTTTTTTTTTTTTTTAGTTTCCCACCCGGAGGTTTGGATGTTTCCATTTGAGCAATATTGCTTCCCTTTATATTTTTTTTTCTTCACTTTTCTCTTTTTTATAGATATACACGGAGTGTTTAGAGATCGAATAGCTAGGTTATGTTCTCACACTGAAATCCAAATAATGGAGTTTGTATTTGGTGCCCTAGTTATTCATTAAGGCACACTTGTTTTTGTTTATGTATGTTTTGTAATTCTTTATTTGTTTTCTGTATGTTTTGTTTGAAACACAATAAAAAAAAAATAAAAAAAATAAAAAAATGAATAAATACATATTTAATAAATAATATATATAAATATTATATATACATATATATATATATATATATATATATAATGTTTTTTATAGTATATACGTATTTATCTCTTTTTTTAATAAATGTACTTATGCAAATAATTGATAAATTACATGTATATGTTTTTATTTAATTATTGTTCACATGTATTTTTATTACACATTATTTATTATACATATTACAGTGCTATTTATGTGCTATACATGTTACAGGATATTATCCTGTAACATGCATAGCACATAAATAGCCCTGTAATATGTATAATACATATTACAGGGTCATAAGTTTACACTAACCTTTTTTGCCCTTCCAGGCCTCCATACCTGCTTTTCTAATTTTTAAAAGACTCCGATTGGTTGAAATCAATGTCAATCAAAATTTCACCCAGTCAGAGTCCTTCGAAAATTAGAATAAAAGGAGGAGCGTGGGAAAAAATCAATTAGTCGCCGGGGGAGCTTCTTGAAGGAGGAGTTTCATTAGAAAGGCATTGTTGGTCTAGGTGGGTGGGTGACAGGTAGGCATAGTGGGGTAACTGGGGGACCCTTTTTTTATTAGGGGGACTAGGGGCTTTGGCTGGGCAAGGCAGGGCACTGAGGGCAGTGTTTCTACTTACTTGTAGATGGGTTCTTTAGCACCAGGAGCGGGAAACAGAGGGGGTTGGCTTAGGGGGTCAGATTTTTATAGCAGGACTGCCAGGGCACCTGTCTGTCAAACACTAACTCGGGTCTCTATTTGTTAGTGGGCGCCCTGGGATAATGGTCTGGGTGGGCTTATGTGGGGATCATGGAAACTAGACAGCCTCTCAGCATTGATTGGATGATGCTGAAAGGCTGTCAGTCATTGAAATTGATACTTTTTCACTGCCCATGCATAGCTTCTCCCTGGTGGCTGGGCGGCATTCATTAACGGTCATGACTCGCTCTCACAGTGTCAGGTTAGTGTAATATGATCACACAGTGCAGGGAAGCTAGTTACAATGGATAGCACACAGCAGTTAAGGCATACAAGGGGTTATCTTAAAGTGACAGTGTCCCAGGGAATATTTTGAATGAAAGCATACTTAAGAAAGAACACTTAAATGCTAATTTAAAGATGATATTTTATTGTTTTAGGATTATTTCTAATTATTATTTGTATTTTTTTATTGCTGGGTCACTGAAAACTTTTGGGGGGTCGCTTGCCCCGACGCCCCTATGGACGAACCGCTACTGGCAAGCATTAAACTGAGCTGCCACTTAAAAAAAAACAGCACTGTAAATGTCTGAGCCCAACAACTGACCTGCAGTTACTATTTATATTTGGGTCTCAGTGATATGCACATTTCAGCTGTACTTTTAACTACTTCATGTGTTTAGCTTTATCCTTCAACCATAGTACAATGTGAAGTATATTTTAATAGGTAGATCTTTAGTAATGACTATGCAATAGCTTCCTGTTATTGGACAAACATAACACATTTGACAGCTTTGTTAGAATTAAAGCTGCCAACACATCAACTCACTGTCGAATATGCAAGTCCCCTTTCTACAAAACTGCAGCATAGAGATAACAGAGACTGATATTGGATGGTTTATTGACCCTATAAACAAGCTTCAGTTTACAATGAATTGTTCCAGTTTTGGCTTTAACTGGAACCCAGTTGAGTGTAAAGATATGATAGTGTGACCCCTGTATTATTTTGCTTAAAATCGAATTAATATTTGGCATATAATGCTAATTTTATTTTTGCAGCAGTTTTGAGGTGTGGCTGTATGATTAACTTAAGAATCAAGCTGATCTTTATTATTATTCTTTATTTGTAATGCGCCGACCTATACCATAGCGCTATTCAGGGGTTATGTACAAGGCAAAAACAATTTTAACATATTGCAAAAGAATGGAGGGCTATTTACAATCTTACATTTAAACATATGTAGTTTCATTTTTCAGTAAAATTGTTTTAAGGAAGTGGAATCCCTTGTGTTACTCCCAGGGAGACCTTAAAACTACATAGGGGACTGTTGGACTGCCAGGAGCCTGCCTCCTCCTTTCTCTGGCAGATGTCCTCTGCTCTGGAGTGTTGAGACTATGGAAGACATGTTTGTCATTGTGAGTTATGCGTGGGATGTCGGTCATGTTGTTTTACTGTGTGCTATGTTTTAGTGTCAGCCATTTTGTGTGTGATGAGCCATATTCCATGTGTTACCCATGTTGCACAGTTATTGATGTATGGATGGTACTCAGCCCTGTTTGGTGTCTAAATGCTGCTTTTCCCCCAGGGAGTTCACTAAAGTGTAATACTATGCTTCTAGGTTTTCCTATGGATGTGGGGTACAGGGTACAAGATGCCTTGGTTGGGAAGGTGTGCAATACTTCCGAGGAGGGGGCTGGCAGATGCCAGGAGATCAGTGGAGCTAACAAGGTGGGGGGTGAATGGGACTGTCAGCGAACTGTTGACCATTGCCAAAACATCACACAGAGGTGATTATCTCACGAAGTGGAGATCAAGGGAGAGGAAGTATGTGACATAATCCCTGATTTGATCTATGTTTAATGATAAACTCAATTGGTTCCAAATTCTCCACTGTAGCCATGGAAATCTAGAAGCTGAAGACAGAGAAATATTCTGCTATAGCAGGGCAATAGTATGCAAGCTCTGGAAGGACAGGGACCCCCTGGAAGGCCCAAAACAAAATGGGTGGGGCGGGGAGAAATGACATTACTGGATGGACAGCTCCCAGGTGGGTCAGGGTGGGGGCTGGTGAAGATGGGTGGAACTGTATGGTAGATAAATATGCAGTCCTACAATCAATAAAGTGTGGTTCAGTTTTAAACAAACATCAGCATTGTGTATGGTTTATTCTGGGAAGATAATAATTCTACACAAGGGAATTATCGCAATGGACCCTATCTGATACTTTGCTGTATACTGCTGAACTGATTCCTGGGTACCGATGGTTATACGCTGTGCTGGGTTCATTCTTGCTAACAGAGATTTTCCAAAGAACCTCATGACCAACTGAATAAAAATTGATCTTTCTGAGCCCAACTGATGCAGTAGGTTCATAACAGTGTGATCCACACACAGGTGTAGGTTGCCCTTGCCGGTTGCCCTTGCCATAGTGGGACTGGCAGCGTTGCCAAAGAGCCATATTGACTAGCAGGTCCAATATGAAGTCGCTATAGATTATTTTGTTTATTTGTTGGCAGCAAACATTAAAACCTGGACACAGCATTTCTGCATTATCAGTTTTTTACCTTAGGCGTGAATCGCCAATTTTTTGTTTTTTTCTTTATTTACCTTATTATCAGGAAATGTCAGCATTATCAGACATCTTAGTGATGTATTTCTATAGAGCCTTTGCAAAAGGACAACAACTGCAGGGCATTTCCATATTTACCAGAAGAAACACATTGGGGGGCCTCAGAGTTAATTAAGTAGCAGAAAAAAACAGGTCATACAGGAACAGTGTTTTTATATCTTATTATTTTAGGTCAGTTAAGGATTCCTCCCAAGGTGGTACAGGAAACTGTTGATTTCACGGCAGTGGTTGTGGAGGTTGAATGACATTCTGTATATATTTTCCAGCAGTTGCAGGTTCTATTATAAAGTGTATTCTATGCAGTTACTGTTTTAATATTGCTGCCTACCCCATGGATTATTATTGGTTAAAAGGCCATGCATGCCTTTGTGGTGGAGGCTACTGGCATAGAGCCAGTGACAACTGTACGTGGTGGCAAAAACTCTTTCTTGTAGTTGGCCATCAGGTTTGCACACATCTCAGGAGGGATTTTGTCCCACTCCTCTTTGTAGATCCTCTCCAAGGGCCTCATTCTATTACTGGCCGTAAATCGGCCGTAAGGCTGCGATTCCTTGCGGGGGTTCTGTTAACTGGCGACTCTATTATACGGCCCCGCAAGGATCAACCCTTACGGCCGGCCGCATATCTTGGAACCGGCCGTAAGCGCAGAAATCTAAAAACGCAAAAATAAATTCAAGCCTGCACTGTACAGCTCTGTAAATGCTAGGGATCATATTGGGGGACATGAGGATTAAAAGTAACCCACTCTCAAGCTGGCACATCAGCCCAAACCCGAGTTCAAATTAACTGTTTATTTTCCGGCTGCGGCGTGGGCGGGTCTGAGGTGCTCCAAGCACTCTGGACTTTTTACATGGATATTTTACGGATATTAAAAATTTGAGTATCGGATAATTATGTGCTATTTTTTCTAACACCTAAAATCCCTTTATAGTCTTCTCAAAGTGCAGGATGGCTTTATTTGAGCTATTTTATGTGCTTAATTGGTGCTAGTGGGACCTCTTTCCTGCAAGTAAGCAGCGGCTCGCTTTTAGCCTTGCAGAGAGGTTTCCCGGAGCAATTGAATTGCAAATAGGAATTTCTTACGGCCGAAACTCTTGCGGCCGTTTTAGATCAAAGACTTTCCTCTGGCGCGAGCGGCCGCAAGAGATAGCAAGGCACCGGCCGCAAGCCTGCCAGAGCCTCCGGCCGTAAGGGAATAGAATAGCAGAATAGCTTGCGGCCGGTCCTTGCGGCCCCGCAACGGCTGCGGCCGCTAATAGAATGAGGCCCCAAGTCATTAAGGTTTCGAGGCTGATGTATGGCAACTCAAACCTTCAACTCCCTCCACAGATTTTCTATGGGATTAAGGTCTGGAGACTGGCTAGGCCACTCCAGGACCTTAATGTGCTTCTTCTTGAGCCACTCCTTTGTTACCTTAGCTGTGTGTTTTGGGTCATTGTCATGAAGGAATACCCATCCATGACCCATTTTCAATGCCCTGGCTGAGGGGAGGAGGTTCTCACCCAAGATTTGACGGGACATAGTCCCGTCAAATCTTGGGTGAGAACCTCCTTCCCTCAGCCAGTTGTCCTGTCCCCTTAACAGAAAAACTCAAAGCATAATGTTTCTACCTCCATATTTGACAGTGGGGATGGTGTGCTTGGGGTTATAGGCAGCATTCCTGCTCCTCCAAACACAGTGAGTTGAGTTGATGCCAAAGAGCTTGATTTTGGTCTCATCTGACCACAACACTTTCACCCAGTTCTCCTCTGAATCATTCAGATGCTCATTGGCGCGCTTCAGATGGGCCTGTACATGAGCTTTCTTGAGCAGGGGGCCTTGCAGGTGCTGTAGGATTTCAGTCCTTCACGACATAGTGTGTTACAAATTGTTTTCTTGGTGACTATGGTCCCAGCTGCCTTGAGATCATTAACAAGATCCTCCTGTGTAGTTCTGGGCTGATTCCTCACCGTTCTCAGGATCATTAAAACTCCACAAGGTGAGATCTCGCATGGAGTAGCAGACCGAGGGAGACTGGCAATTATTTTGTGTTTCTTCCATTTGCGAATAATCGGACCAACTGTTGTCACCTTTTCCCCAAGCTGCTTGGCGATGGTCTTGTAGCCCATTCCAGCCTTGTGTAGGTCTACAATCTTGTCCCTGACATCCTTGGATAGCTCTTTAGTCTTGGCCATGGTGGAGAGTTTGGAATCTGATTGATTCATTGCTTTTGTGGATAGGTGTCTTTTATACAGGTAACAGGCTGAGATTAGTAGCCCTACCTTTAAGAGATCAAATACTTATTTCCCTCACTAACCTGCAAATCAATTTATAACTTTTTTGACATGCGTTTTTCTTTTTTTTTTTTTTTTTTGTTATTCTGTCTCTCACTGTAAAAAAACACCTACCATTAAAATGATAAACTGGTAATTTCTTTGCCAGTGGACAAACGTTCAAGATCAGCAGGGGATCAAATACTCCCCCCCCCCCCCCCACTGTATAGAGGAAAGTCACAAATTTCACTCCTTAGCAAGTGTCACTGGTGTCCCCAGTTCGGATATTTTTTTTTATGATTGGGACACAACTATAAGGCATCACATAACTACTTCAAGCAGCTTGACATATTGTATTGATGGCTATTACAGGGTTTTTAGAGCCATATGTGCTTCTTGGATTCCACTATGGAGAAATGTTTTGCAAGTTGGTGGGATGGTTATTGTGAAGGGCTATAATAATTTATGTAGTGTTTCCAATTCAATAACAAAGACAATAATGCTCTGAAACAAAATGTGCTAACACTGTAAATAAGAACTCCGGAATTGTACCAGAGAGAGTTTTGTGAAATGCACAACTGACAGAATATATTTTGACCAAATAGGTACACAAACACAGAAATACACAGTGGAGTCACATTATTATGACTGATGCCCTGAATAACCGCCATGTGCAGCACAAGCAGCTGCTAGACAGCGTGGTAGTGAGTCAATAGGATGTTGGAAGGTTGTCAAGGCTATAAGGAGCCATGCAGACTCCAGTGCATCTGACTGCCCCTGGAGAGTGCGTAATGGAGGATCCATATGGCGAACATGGCGATCAAGGGGTCCACTGGTGCTCGATGGGGTTCAAGTCCGGGGAATGTGGAGGACAGGGAAGTACTTGGAAGTCTCCATTGTGCTTCTCCAACCACTCCCCGAACAATTCTGGAAATATGACATGTTGCATTGTCTTGGAAGATCCCATCCACTCCAGGAAAGACAGTCTACTTGTATGTGTGTACTTGATCTGCAATGATGGCTAAATAACTCACTCGGCTAAGAGTGTCTTATAGAGGTATGAATGGACCCAGACAATGCCAAGAAAACATTCCCCAGACCAAAAGGCTGTTCACCTCTGATATCAATGGCACATGGTGCTCCGCAGCACCAATGCCGTTTATTTGCAGTGTTACTGTTTGTCCAGTTACTGTACACATTAACCACAGCGCAGGAACAGTTCACAAACTTTGCTGTTTCAGAAATGCTGCCACCCTTGGCCCAAAAGCCAATGATCATCCCCTTTTCAAAGTAGGATAAAACATAGGTTTTACCCATGACAGCAATGTTTTATATGTTTGCAGAATGCCTACATGCCACCTTACATACCCAGCAAGCCAGCTCATGACACATGCCTTATTTCATTAACTACACCCTGCTGACGTCAAAAGTAGGTGGTGGTCATAAAAATGTGACTCAGCCCTGTAAATGGCTGCGTGGTGGGAGAGAAGCATAGTAAGGATGCACAAAAACTTATTGTCCTCAAACTGTTTTAATACAGGTGCACTCCATATATCAGTTAATGAACTAGTGACAAACATAGCGGATCAAAGTGCCCAACTAGATGACCAGCGTCTTGAGGCTTCACTGAACACTGCAGCACATTGTAGCTCAGCAGCAGGGCCCTAAGCCCAGGGAAGCTACAAGAAAAAATATCCACCTGTTGTCTTAAAGTTGGAGAGGATGACTTCCAAGACTGCATGATCACCTAACAACAGCTGTCACTTGTAAGCTTCTACAATGAGATTCTCTCAAGCATTACATTTTGTCTTGAAGTGATATTGGTCCAAATGATCTAAATTGGGGTAATTGGAGGCAAACAGCATTCCATTCCCTCAACCTTGGTGCTCATCAACTTGGGTGTCAATGGGATGTCGGCAGTTTGTAGATCGCCGCTGATGTCCTCCATTGTAGAATGACCTTGGCTGGATCCACTGCAGATATGGAACAGCATTCATCCACAAGCCACATACAGACTGTATATATTATATGACATGATATTTATAATATCTTTCTTGAACTCACTAATCGCTGAGGGAAGCAAGATATATTCATTTTTAAATTTATTTTGCTGTACTAACATTGAACTGAGCTGCACGCTATCATGTATTTTTAAACAGATGGGTGGAGCTCCAGTCTAAAGATCAAGGGGGAAAAAACAGCAATTTGGAGTATAAGCTGTTTCACAAAAGATTAACTTTCTTTATAATCACAATAAACTGAAATGTTGCTTCTATTGCTCTTTACTATTTAAAAGTGATTAAAGCTGGATCATTTTAGTGGCCCCTTAAATATGTATAAATGTAAGCTAAATTTATTATTAGTTTGTATAAGTCTAAAGGTACAGCACATATTTTGGCTAATGAATGCTTTAAAAATGTATTTATTTTAATTTGATTAACATGTCAACTTTTTATGAATTACAGTGAAAAGAAGGTTCTAGAAGAATTCTGTATCCATAAAAAAATGTGTCAGGGTCCACACTATTTGACCAGTACCGTATGTCAGTCTCAAGCTACAGCGGCTACAGATCTGTGTTCTATAGTCAGATCAGTCAGAAGTACCTCTACTAACTTTTGGTGCTGTTTCTCCTGAGTATTGTTGTTAAAGCCAACCATGCCGAAACTGGGGCTATTTATTGCTGCTTTGGCCTTCTATGTCTTCCTGCTCTATTTTGCTACAGTTCCTGCTCCATTCCAGTTCCCTATTGGACTGTTCTTTTGCTGCTGACCTGGATTGTTACTGAGCGCACTGGATTTCTGCTGGCCCCTGATCTTTGGCTTTTCTGACAATTCTTTTGCTTATGCTTTTGAACTTGTTACTTTGAACTTGCCATACTCTGGTACTACAGTGAAGGTTTTTACCCGCACAGCTATGATATTATACCAGGCCTATAATGAACTTTGGCATGATAGTCAAGGCCCTGTCTTTGCATGGATTTCTCATAGGAGACTTAAAGACCAGCTTCTTCAGATGGATCAAACACAGGGTTTGCAGAATTCCTGTTTGTCTGGTCTTGGTCATAAGCTAGATGCCTACTAAAAAAACACTTATCTAATCTGGACTCTAAGCTAGAACTTTGTGCTCAGTTGGAGTCACCTGTTGCCCATCCACCTGATCCACACCTACTCCCACAGCATCTCACAGCCCCCACCTACCTGCTCCACGATGCTACTCTGGTTTCATTCAACAATGTTCCTTATAATGGGAGCTCCAGCCGGCACTTTTCATCTTCCATAGCACACATATGGCATACAGTGAGGGAAAAAAGTATTTGATCCCCTGATGATTTTGAACGTTTGTCCACTGGCAAAAAAATGATCTGTCTATAATTTTAATGTTAGGTGTGTTTTAATGGTGAGAGACAGATTACCCATTGAAGCACCTATGTAAATTGACACCACTCCTCTCTTTGAGGTAGAGCAAAGTAAAAGTTATGCTGAATGCCTGTACCTTTACTGTGGAACTGAATGATATTTCCTTAGGACCTGTCCTACTTAGCTAAAACATTGCAATGTCTAGTAGTCAGTGAGGGGTGATGGCTAGATGTATCCTCACTAGACCCTCCATCAGCTACATTTATCCTCCCAGTACCCAGTTTGCTTCCTTGACCTATACAACTCTGATATACTTCTAGCAAGTGTGTTTCTTGCTTTGTGCACTGATTTTGTCCAGGTGCGAGGGGAGTTGTTTGCCTGTGTTAAACTTGCATTTAAGTTTGTGACATGTCTGGGTCTTTTATGCAACTGTGATTTACTTCTAGCAAGTAAAGTGTGTATTTGCAGTGTGCAGTGATTTTGTCCAGGTGAGAGGGGAGTGGTTTACCTGTGTTAAACTTGCATATAAGTTTGTGACTTGTCTGGGTCTGTTTGCAACTGTGATTTACTTCTAGCAAGTAAAGTGTGTTTATTTGCTGAGTGCACTGTTTTTGTCCAGGTGAGTAGTCAGAAGCTAATATAAATAAGGGAAGGAGCGAACTTGTGAGCCAACAAACGCTTCTAGTAAAAGTACAGTTCTAGTATGTGTAGGAGTTTAAATAAAAGGAGTGAATTCAAATACAATGGGGCATATTTGAGTGCAAGAGGAAGGAAAGGAGGGAAGAAAATAATTATTATTATGAGTCAGTCCAGTGACAACATCACTGAGTGTACATCCTGTCACATGTATGAACTGCTGGAACAGCTGATCTAGAGTCCATACCTCTGTGTAAGGTGTGAGCATCTTGAGGCTCAAATTGGAGAACTGGAGAGGAGAGTTGCAGCACTCAGTGATACTGCTCCACTAGAAAGGGTGCACAGTTTAGCTGGGCCTAGCATGGAGGGTGGAGATGGGGCTAGTGAGGATGTCCAGGGATGTAGCTTGGTTACAGTTACATGGGGAAGCAGAGGGATCAGGAGGAGGAGGCAGGCCAGTTCTAGGTTAGCAAACATCAACAGATTTGCCAGATTGAGTGAAACTGTTGGGGATGTCCATTCAGGAATGGCAATGACAGATCGAGCTGTTCCCTCTTACACCCGGGAGAACAGTTCTACTGGAGGAGAGGGAGGGCAGAATAGGCAGAGCAACAGACAGGTTTTAGGGGTAGGGAACTCTATTATTAGGAAGGTAGACAGAGTGATTTGTCACCCAGATCCTAGCAAGCGAACAGTTTGCTGTCTAACGGGTGCTCAGGTTGGGCATGTTGTGGATTGGGTAGATGAATTATTGGGAGGGGCTGGAAATGAACCATCGGTCTTAATACATATTAGCACCAATGACAAAGTTAGTGGAAGACGGAGTGTCCTAACAGATGACTTTAGAGAACTAGGGAATAAGCTTAAGGCAAGGACCTACAAGGTAGTATTTTCTGAGATACTACCAGTGCCATGGGCTAGCCAAGGGAGACAAAAGGAGCTTAGGGAGGTTAATGTGTGGCTAAAAAAGTGGTGCATTAAGGAGGGTTTTAGGTTTTTAGAGCACTGGGCTGACTTCTCACTTGGGTACAATCTCTATAGCAGGGATGGATTGCACCTTAATGACGAGGGAGCTGCTGTGCTAGGGGAAAGGATGGTAGAAAGGCTGGATGAATTTTTAAACTAGTAGGTGTGGAGAGGGACTAGATAGATGTAATAGGGTAGAAAGTGTAGAGGGGATAAGGAATTAATTAACTAGTCATTATAATGGAGAAGGGGGAGGGTTAGTATAGTCAATAGGGAGGTATTGACAAGTAACTCAAGTATTGTGGCAGGCACTTCAAAACGACAAACTAATAACAACATAAGGTGCATGCTTACTCATGCCAGAAGCTTGCCAGGAAAAATGGAAAACTTAGAATTATTAGCAGTTAATGAGAAATTGGATTTAAAAGGAATTACTGAAACGTGGTGGGAGGAATCTCATGACTGGACTGTTAATCTGGATGGTTATAACCTATTTAGGAAAGATAGGGGCAATGGTAAAAGAGGAGGAGGGATTTGTCTGTATGTTAAATCTGAATTTAAGCCTATAGTCAGAGAAGATATTTATGCTGGAACTAGCTATAATGTTGAATGTTTGTGGGTAGAGTTAAACAGCAGAGCAGCAAATTCCAAAGGAATATTAGTAGGAGTATGCTATAAACCCCCAAATATAATCGAAAACGAGAAAAAGCAATTATTGTTGCAGATTGGAAATGCAGCTAAGCATGTGCAAGTTTTATTCATGGGAGTTTTCAACTACCATGAAATAAACTGGATGAATGAGACCAGCATTTCAGCTAAGGGGAGCAGGTTCTTGAGTACACTCAGGGATAATTATCTGGCCCAGGTTATACAAGAACCTACTAGAAATTAGGCTATCTTTGATTTAGTTATCACAAATAATATTGATATGGTATCAAATATTTAAATAGGGCAACCTTTGGGAAACAGTGATCATAACACAGTCTCATTTAAGATTGAATACAAAAAAAGAAACTGTTAATTTTAAAAGGGCAGATTTTAACGGTCTAAGGGCAGCAATACAAAGTATAGACTGGGACAGAGAACTGACAGGTAAAAATACTGAACATAAATGGACAACGTTCAAATCCTTACTAAATATACATATTTATCACCATATACCATGTGGAAACAAAATTAGGAGTAAATCACATCCCATGTGGCTTAAAGATTAAGATACAGAGTAAAACACAGGCATTTAGATTATACAAACCAAATGGAACAGAGACTGCTTTAAGTGAGTAAAAGGAAATCAACAAGGCTTGCTGATTGGCTAAAATAAAAAATGAAAAGTTAGTTGGAAAGGAGAGTAAGACTAACCTTAAAATATTTTTTTTAATATATTCATGGGAAGAAGGCCAGAAAGGAAGCTATAGGAACATTACAATGTGAAACAGGCCGTCTGATAATTAGTGACCAGGAAAAGGCAGATGAGCTAAATAGGTTCTTTTCTTCGGAATACACAAGGGAGGCAAAAGTGCTTGGGACACCGTAACATAATGGGGCTACACAACCTTCACCAAATAATTGGTTCATGCAGGAAGAAATCCAAAAGAGGTTGGAAAAAATACATGTTAATAAAGCCCCGGGTCTTGGTGGAATACATCCAAGGGTACTGAAGGAACTTGGTTCTGTAATAGCCAAACCATTATATCTAATTTTTCAAGATTCACTCAACACAGGATCGCTACCAGATGCCTGGAGAAAAGCAGATGTGATATGTATATTTAGAAGGGAGCAAGAGCAAATCTGGGGAATTATAGACTAGCGAGCCTCACTTCTGTAGTGGGAAAGCTTTTAGAAGGGTTAATAAGTGGGAATATACAAGAATATGGCCCCTATTCAACTGCAACATTTACAGAGCGATTCAATTGATCAAGCCCACAGCTACCTGGCCGAAAGCCTAAACAGTAAACCAAGCACCAGTAAGTAGCATTTCAGAGCATTATCATGATCAATTAAGCAAGGCCGTAACTACCGATTTAGAAACAGTGAATAATAAATGAGACCGTCATCATGACATCAGTAAAACGTAGAGGTTAAGCCACAATCAATTAGCATGTAGAAGTCTGATATGCCATTAATCGTAATCCGGCAATGTACAAAATAATAAAAATTAATGAAGGAAATGTTATCGTTCATGTGGGTGGCCTGATATGTATTAACTCCTTAATTCCCGATATTGATATAACACAGAAATTAAACATAAAAATTGTAGCAATTGAATAGTGATTTTCGATTGTAACATTTACGGGTTCGGAGTTACAATTTTAACCACCACATGGATTTACAGCCTGTAACCCACAAATCGTTTGAGGGTAGCTAAAAGATGACAACTGAATAGCAAATTAGTTTATGGGCTACATTACAGGCTCCAGTAACTAACAATTGCTAAATTGAATAGGGGCCTATGTCTATTTGAGCAGGATTATAAGTAGGAGTCAACGTGGATTTATGAGGGATAGGTCATGTCAAACAAATTGAATTAGTGTCTATGAGGTTAGTAGAAACATGGATCAAGGCAACTCGTGGATGTAGTCTTTTTGGATTTTGCAAAGGCTTTTGATACAGTGCCACTTGGGAGACTATTGTGCAAACTTAGGGATGCAGGACTTGCAGTACATATTTGCTCATGGATTGGGAGCTGGCTAAAAGACAGGAAGCAAAGGTTTGCTGTAAATGGAACATACTCAGGTTGGACTAATGTGATAAGTGGGGTTCCTCAGGGTTCAGTATTATTTAACAAAAGGTTTCATTTTTCCCCTATCGAATAGATTCCCCAGTGAATACATGTTCCATTTGCTCCATTCTCGGAGGCAGGGGAGATTAAGAATGTTACTTAACCACAATAATGTTATACCAGGCGAAGGGGGTATGGAAAGATTTAATTTATTATTCCATTTAAACCAAAATTCAAACCCTGTTTTAACTAAGATGGGCATTTGCTTATTTATTTTACAAGATAATTTATCATACCAAAGCCATCATTGACAATGATTTAGGCACTCTTTTTGAGGTTTATCTTTGTCATCAGTTACTGATATGGTTCTAAGAACTGTTAAGGAGATGCTTTTTCTCGGATCCATGAACTTGTACTCCCCTCATCCAAGAAAATATCTTTCCTCTTACAAGATCTCTGGGCTCCATTTCTATGCCACTGCTCCACAAGATCTCTGAAGCTCAATCTGAAATATATCAGAGGATGACTGTACAGTATGTGCATCCATTCTGTCATAAAGAAGTCATAGATCCATCTCACACCAACTGCTGGTCTGGTCATCCTGGTGTCTGCTAAAATCTGGACCTTCTATCCCGTTATTTTAGGTGGTCTAAGGTTTCTACTGATGTCAGGAACGTTCTAGCAGCTTGTAAAACCTGCCGATCCAAAACCCCCAAGTCTCTTCCATTCAGGTTGCCCCAACTGTTGGACATTACAGTCCATCAATGGACTCATGCCACTATGGACTTCATTACTGACCTTCCTCCATCCATAGGAAGGACTGTAATATGGATAATAGTAGATCGGTTCTACCTCCAAATCCATTTTGTACTATTTCTTAAACTACTGCTGTTCTGATGGTTCCATTTCTTTGAGAAATCTACAGTCTATATGGAGTTCCCTCAGAAATCCTGTTGGACCGAAGAGTCAAGTTTGTCTACCGTTTCCGGAAATCTTTTATGCTTGGTTTACAAGTAAAATTTTCTACAGCGCACCACCCACCACCACAAATTAGCCAAGGGCTGGAACAACATATCAGAAGCTGCTCTTCTGTAGAACAGAACTACTAGGTTGATCTCTGACCCTTGGCTGATTTTGCCCATATTAACCAACTGCATGATTATTTACAAACTACGCCCTAGTATGCAGCTTTGGGCTACACCCATCTTGCTTGCCTTTATCTGCTCTTCCTATTGGGAATCATGCAGCTGACCTAAGGGCAGAAGACATTCATCAGTTATGGTCATAAACACAATGGATGCTTAATGGAGCCAAGTTATGCTGACCCTAGAAGAAAAAACAGCCTCATCCAATTTGAGTCTAAAATATATTGTCCCTTTCATACAGAAACCAAACTCAGCCCAGTAGTCTATCGCTTGACCCTAACACTTACTCTAAAAATACATTCAGTATTCCAGTATTACACTCAGAACCAATTTTCTATCATTCAGTCCTATCCACATCTGTTTTTTTGTGAATGGCCAGGAAGAATTTGAAGTGTCTGCTATCCTAGACTTTCGTCTCTGGAGGTCTTCTCTTCAATGTTTGGTTGCCTGGAGAGATTTTGCCCCCCAAAAAAATATAGATACAAGCTGTCATGGCCCAGAGATGAGGGGCCACATGCACCCCAAGACTCAACTACTTTAGCTTACAGGGAAAATCTCCAGGTTGTGATTTTGTGTTATCTCTCAGTGCCCAGCATGCTAGTTCACGCACATCGTTCATGGAGAAGCAGGAAAATCAGAAGAGCAACACCATTCAATTAGAGAAGAGAGAGATTGACACGTTATTCTCCTTACACAGATATTTTAAAATAGCACAAAAGAACCCACCCACGTCTTCCTCCGCCCGAGGGGCAATAGACTAACTTCAAATTTTAAACTATCTGAGGCCAGGGAGAGGATTTCTGGTTGCTCTGAGTGGACATATATCCATATAAATTATTGCAGATACTTTGGGTTAACCCTTTGTTGCCACACTAACCTGGGGTGCTGAACACAACATGGCAGAAAGTGGCTCACTGTAAGTTACCGGTAATATACAATTATTGCAGAAATCGAGGCTGCTACTAGCTTACTCCAGCTAGTTATAGGGCAATGCATTATCAGAGCAACCTGTAAATTATGCCAGTGGTATAAATGACATAAAATACACTGAATATAAGTGTACAGTCTCAGAGTAAGGATCTTTTCTGTACAGGCCAGTTAATCCACAATTTTTGTAAAAGTGAAGTTGTGAAAACATTATAATAACCGGGCCTGAGAAGGCCACATACCCACATACTGGTAAAGCCCTGGGTTATCAAGAAAAGAGTTCATAACAGGTTTTGGCCCTGAACAGCCATTTTTTGGGGTGAGTTCAGGGGGTTGGTTTCCACTCAAGCTCCAAAAGTCTGTCACCCTTCAGATGCAGCATCCTGACTAACTGAATGCTGCTAAACTCAATCTATCCATATGTCCTTTGTAAAAAAACAAAAAACAACATGGTCAAGCAACAGCCCTTGTTCCCAGTAAACAAGAATGCAGCTCCGGTGAGGACCCACAATAACACTACTTCTGCTTAATGTTTCTGCAGCTGCAGTGGGCCCAAAGCAACAAAATATTTTAAGTAAGCAGGCCCTTTGTTGTAATCCAGCAGTGTGAAATTATCCAGGCTAGCAGGAACCCTGAAGGATCAATTGCCTATGTAATTTCCCCAAGCCAGAGCAGTAAAACAATCTAGCCTGGTTATTCAGGAACTTTATCAAACTCATTGGAGCAAGTGGGAAGAACAGCCCCAGGGGCTCAGGATCATGGCCTAATCAATGGCAAATTGTCTTAATTATTCCACTGTACCAATTCCAAGAGGGAAAACAATTCTGGTGTGACCCTAGTGGATTCCCACCCTTATAAACTCCACAGTCCAGGGCAAGTCATTCCAAACAGTTGTCCTGCTGTACCTAAAACAGTTAATGGACCTATGAAACCAAAAGTGTGTAATACTTCTCCCCTCCCCAGGTCTGCTCCTTCACCTGTGTTCAACCAGGGTTTGAGTCCAGGGGTGTCCGCTGGTCCTTCAAGCTTATCCACAACAGAAGTTCCAAGGTGGGAACCACTCTAGGAGACAGTTGCAGGGGTGCAATCGCCATCCCGCCCAGAGAAACCAGGGCAGATGCCCTCTTTTTCCCTTCTTCATGGGTAAAATACTCCCCTGGGCAGTAATTCCAGGGAGGAATGTACCGGCCAGATCTGGAAACTGCCATACCCTTGGTAAAGCCACTGGTTCAGTGGTTACCAAGAAAAGAATCTATAACAGGTTTTGGCCCTTAAATGCTGTTTTGTTTTGGGTGGGTTCAGGGGGATCCACTCTAGCCCTAAAAGTCAGTCATGACAAAAGTCTTTGAGATTAATACTCCTGAGTTAATTTTCATTGCTTTCAGCCATCCAAGTCAGTCAGAGGTCGTCTGTAAAACCAGTGTTCAGGGAGGGAGTATTATCAGAGTCCAAACCCAGTTTGTCCTAATGGTAGATCTTATGGCTTAGCATGGAAATGACATGTACGACAGTCACGTGCCACAGAAGCTACAGCTATACGTTCTAGAGACAGATAAATCAGAAGTAGCTCTCCTAGCTTTTGATACTGTTTCTGATGACTGGTTGTTGTCGAAGGTTCTGTAATACAATCATTTATGCACACTTGAAGATGTTAGTGACTCTTTGGCAGGAGAACTTGGAAAAATGGAGGGTTTGCACATATGTTAACATGATTTGTTTTGGATTTTAAAAATCCCTGGTGCTTTACACCTAGTAATCTGATAGCAACTTTAATAATTAGGGATAGTAAACACAGAAAAAACATATATCATGGTTGTATTTACTGTTTATTACCTGTATGCTGCTGTTAGACTAGCTTTGTTCACCATTGTTGCATTATATATCATGGCTGGTCCAGTACCTTTCTTTTAATATAATTTTTAAACTTGAGACTTTGGCACCGCTATGATTTAAGCATATACTGCTACATATGAGGTGTGCCAACTATCACATCAATACCTGTATTTATCTGCTGTACAAATACGATAGTGACGTATATACAATTACATTGATATTTATATCTTCTGAACCAGTATGTATTTTTTGGAGTATATCTGCCTTATATATCTGACATACAGTAGAATCAATAGCTATATTTGAGTGATGGAGTAGTCTTGGATATTTTAAAAGCGACGTTGTTTTTTTCTGTGTTTACTATCCCTAATAATTAAAGTTGCTATCGGATTTGTTTTGGAACTTGATGGAGGAGGACAGTGACCACCATCAACTGCCATCTCTATCATTCCAGCTTCACTGCTATCTGGGGAATCCAATTTTCAAAAGAAGAGTCTCACAGTTCTAAAAGAATTAATGGATAGCCCCCCAATACCAAAGCAAAGACTGCCATGACATCCATAATTTGATAGAAAAGAGACCCCTCTTTCAAATGAGGGGATTCACGGCACTCCAACTATTAAGTGGTAGTATTGACATTGACCCCTCTGACAGTTTTAGTATTATTTGGACAATGAGGGCTCTTATTTATAAAATTACACTATACATCTCTATTTAAAGAAGACAGTAGTCAGAAAAAAAATATAGCAGTTAGGTGAGTACTGTAATATTAGTGATCGCCAGCAAGTATTCTTTATAAAAAGAATATTTTTCAATTTGTTAATGTTGCTGAGTCAGATCAGACACTTTATTAACAAAATAATTTAAATACACCACCCTACAGGCTTAACTTCCTCTGTTTATAATATCTCAATTAATGGGAGTTAAAGAAATAATTAGAGAGTGTAGTAATACTGTATATATAAAGAAATAGAGAGAAAAGACACTCCATCCTAATTATTAAACCCTGATATCAATAACCCCAAGGAAAATACAATAGGATAATTAAAATAAATATTTTATTATATACAATTAAAATACATAATTAAATAACGACGATTAAAACATAAAAATGTATTATTTTCAGGCAAACCCCAAGTGAACATTATAAAAAATGACTATCAATTGTTTATCTGATATGACTGATAATATATTCAATTACTTAATATTTCACCTTTAGATTATGAATGTGTACTTATACAGTGTTGAAAGTGCTAAACAATTACCGTATATACTCAAGTATAAGTATAAGCCGACCCGAGTATAAGCCGAGGCACCTATTTTACCACAAAATACTGGGAGAAATGAGTGACTCGAGTATAAGCCGAGGGTGGAAAATGTGTTGCCCCCTGTGTCCCTCTTGGGCCCTCTGTGTCCCCCTCTTGTGTGCCCTTTTCTTGTGTCCCCCCTCTCTCTCCCCTGTGTCTCTTCTCCCCTCTCCCTCCCCTGTGTCTCTTCCTCCCTTTCCCTTCCCTGTGTCCCTTCCCCCTTCTCCCGTCCCTGTGTCTCTTCCCCCCCTCCCTTATCACCCTCCTCAACCCCCCTCCTCATTCTCAACCTCCCTCCTCAACCCCCTCCTCATACTCAACCCCCCTCCTCATCCTCAACCCCCTCCTCAACCCCCCTCCTCATCCTCAACCCCCTCCTCAACTTCAACCCCTCTCCTCATCCTCAACCTCCCTCCTCATCCTCCCTCCTCATCCTCAACCTCCCTCCTCGTCCTCAACCTCCCTCCTCCTCAACCTCTCCCTTCCCTGTGTCTCTTCCCCCTTCTCCCGTCCCTGTGTCTCTTCCCCCCTCCCTTATCACCCTCCTCAACCCCCCTCCTCATTCTCAACCTCCCTCCTCAACCCCCCTCTTTCTTCTCAACCTCCCTCCTCAACCCCCTCCTCATCCTCAACTTCTCCTCGACCCCCCTCCTCATCCTCAACCCTCTCCTCAACCCCCCTCCTCATCCTCAACCCCCTCCTCAACCTCAACCCCTCTCCTCATCCTCAACCTTCCTCCTCATCCTCCCTCCTCATCCTCAACCTCCCTCCTCGTCCTCAACCTCCCTCCTCCTCAACCTCCCTCCTCAAACCCCCTCCTCATTCTAAACCCCCTCCTCAACCTCCCTCCTCAACCTCAACCACCCCATCCTCAACCCCCCCATCCTCATCCTCAACCCCCCATCCTCATCCTCAACCCCCCCATCCTAACCCCCCCATCTCAACCTCAACCCCCCTCCTCATTCTCAACCTCCCTCCTCATCCTCCCTCCTCATCCTAAACCCCCCTCCTCACTTTACCCCTCTAAATACCTCCCCCTCTCCCTTTCCCCTCACTTACCTCCATCTGCAGCTTCTCCTTCGGCCTCCGCTCCTTCCTGCGTCTGCACCCAGTATATGCTAATGACCTGACGTCACATGTGCACCACGTCATTAGAATATACCGGGTGCTGACGCAGGAAGGAGCGGAGGCCGGAGGAGAAGCTGCAGATGCAGGTAAGTGAAGGGAAAGGGAGAGGGGGAGGTATTTAGAGGGGTAAAGTGAGTAGGGGGGATTTAGAATGAGGAGGGGGGTTTAGAATGAGGAGGGGGGAGGGAACGAGACACAGGGGGTTAGAGACACACGGGGGATAGAGAGACAAGGGGGGTTAGAGAGACACGGGGGGTTAGAGAGACACAAGGGGGGTTAGAGAGACACAGGGGGTTAGAGAGACACGGCGGGGAGAGTGACTCGAGTATAAGCCAAGGAAGCCCTTTTTAGCCTTAAAAAAAGGGCTTAAAAACTCGGCTTATACTCGAGTATATACGGTAATTAATAAATATGTGTGTATAAATCTACGGTATATACTGTGTTGAATTAATAAGAAATATCAACATTTTGTGTCATGACAGTAAAGCGCCAATCAGAGCAATCTATCTTATTTGTTTAGATCAATGAATAATAATAACTAGGTTAACAAGAAAGACTATAAGTCATTTTTAAATAATAATAACTCTAATATATAAATTAGTTCTATATATATATATATATATATATATATATATATATATATAGTAAATAAAAAGTACATCTGCGTTCACATTTGAATATCTAAAACAAGTTAAAAAACCTGCTTCCAGCTCAGAGTTCGAGTCAGAGAAAAACAGTTATTACACTGCATACTGGGAAGCTGAGCCGGGACGTGCAAATGTGCCCGCAAATGCCTTGCGCTTCAATCCCTAGCCATTATCAAACATGGCTTCCTTTAAGCTTATGCATGCTGTATTACACAGCTTTAATGCAAAGCCAAGGTTGGATTAAACACAGGCTGAGTATCCTATTCATGTACAGCTGTTTCAAGCTTACTGGCTATCATCAGCATGGAGCGGGATCTCAGCCTGTGTTGTGGACCTTATGAGTAGGTAGTTAACCACAACAATCATTTATAATATGTTGGGCAAAAGAGCGATAGAAGCCCTCCACCGTACAGTAGTACAGCAAATAAAAAGTACATCTGTGTTCACATTTGAATGTCTAAAGCAAGTTAAAAAACCTGCTTCCAGCTCAGAGTTCTGAGAAAAACAGTTATTACACTGCATTCTGGGAATATATATATATATATTCTGACCTCTTATTTTTAATTATTTATAATAATATAGGACTAATGTCCTGATTAACTTCAACTTATCTTATTTTGTAGGATGTAAGGATCTCAAATCAAATGTTCTATCACATAACAGACTCGGCGTCCAGCACAGGCATGGCGCGACGGCGCGTGTATCGTCACAGGGGGAGCCAGAAGTGACGGTCGACGTACGTTTCGCTGATCTTGCTTCTGCTGGACCTAACGTATAGGAGGATATTAAGCCTTAAATAATTCAGGTGAGTATCTTAATGGTCAGGAGTTCATTCAATGTTAACTATGTCTTTGTTTTTCTTTCTCTGCAGGGATGCAAACTGGATCTATCAAATATCATTGCCATCCTTCACTCCACCGATCTGAAACAGCTTAATCTTCACTCAGATTCATCCCTTCTAATTTTCTGTCACTGTATCTGCCAAAAAATATAAAAAGATATACAAATTCATATATTTATATACGCAGATATCAAAACCCAATAAAGAATGTATAATCACAGTCAATAAATGTGGGAAACAAATAGACTCAATGATTATGTCTTGTATAATATCACCCGTCAAATTTCTATACCTCACATTCTTTACAGGCATTGCATGGTAAGAAGATTAAAGCAACAGTTCCTGCAACAGCTTATTTCACAGATCCACCATAATTTAGAAATAAAGATTCCCAAAGATGTAGTATAATTTGTAATTAGATATGTAACTGCCATATTATTGATAACAAGATAACTACAGTCATAGTATACCAAATACATTTTTTGCAGATTTATAATTCGTAATCATTATGTTGATTGTCTCAATATTTAACCTATCTTATATCAAGGTAATTATAATTCAACATAGATGGGTTTCAACTACCACATATAGGGCCTTATTAAATTAGCCCTCGTAGTTCCCTCTGTCCTCGCAAAAGACAGTTTTTTGCTGTTTGCAAGGACCGATTCACCGAAAAATAGCCGAGAATAGGCTCCAAGAGAGCTACGTAGTAACACGCAGCCATAAATCTATGAGGTGAATCTCGCACCTCGGAAGAATCCCTACGGGCACAAAAAAGTGCCAGCAAGGGCTCTTAAAGCCTCTATGCGCTGCCTCGGAGCAGCCCAATACCGCCGTGTGATGCTCCTTCCTTGCTCCCTAAACACGGGGTGTACTATAAGTTAAAATTAACCCCTATCACTCATTGGGCTCTAATTAAGGGATTATGGGGGTCTGCATTGACCCCCATGAGTGACAGGGTTAAGGGATTATGGGGGTCTGTATTGACCCCCATTAGTTATGGGGTTAATTTAGGGCTCATGGGCCTCTGTATAGAGCCCCATGAGTGATGGGATTAATTTTAGTTGCCTGGGGGGGGGGGGGTACTTATAGTATCCCCCGCAGCAGGGCTTAATTTTTTTTAAGCGTGGGTCCTTTCAGGACTTTTACGGTCCTTTAAGGACCTGCGCGGAGGGAAATTTTAAATTGGAAATGCAGCCAGGTAAAGTCCGGTGCCGATCGAGGACCCCTACTGCAAAGGGGTAATGTGGCGTGCTGATGCATCAAGGGGTCAATGCGGGGACACTTTGGGGGTCCTGATGGGGACACCCAGCATAGAGAGGGGTTAATTTTAGGTGCTGTGGCTGTGATTGGCTAATAGTGTGCCGAGGGCCCTTTCAGGAGCCGTAGCGGGTAATTTAAAATGTTTAAATGCAGCGGGGGCCTGATCGATGCCGATCGGGGACCCCCCGCTGCAAGGGGTTAATGTGTAAAGGCTGCGGGGGTCCCTATGGACCCCTGCAGCAAGTGGTTAATGTGGGTCACTTCGGGGGTTAAGCATAGAGGGGGGTTCATTTTAGGTGCCGGGGGGGGGGTAGTTGGAGTCCCCCCCACCGCAGGGCTTATATGTAGGACTGAACGGGAGATCCGCTGCAATTGAAAAGGTGGGTACACCTGCAAGATCTTGCAGGCTGTCACTCCTCATGTAGATTTTCTCTGTGTTGACACGGATGGCCGCGCTGCGTGGCTCACACGTTGCTCGCAGCAGGGCTAATTTAATAGCGTTGTAACTTTTCAAACTTTGCAGCACGTAGGGTTTAAGTAGACACCTCGTATCTGCGAGGCTGGAATTTAATAAGGCTGATAATCTTTATTTACTCTATTATATGTCACATAGTCTCATAAATTACTATTTTTCTGGACTGCATTTTATTATCTTGACTAGCGACTTGCCCGTCAAAAAATGACGGCAATTAAATATGTATGTTTTGAATTCTGTTTTTCACGTAATATGCGTAGTTGAGACTTTTAACTTTTTCTTATCTATAAAAAAGTACAAATACTATATAAAAGGGATCCCTATAGAGACCCCAGCAGCCCCCCACATTAACCCCTTGCAAAATTTTTTTTTTTTTTTTAACATGCAACTTGTAGGGTACCGAATGGTAACTGATCTTTTTTTAAGAGTAGTAACATTTTAATGTAAGAACAGGTCAACATTATATTAATGAGAATTGTAAACATGACATAATGTTTTGTAACATGCAACTTGTAGATTGGTAAACTGGTAAAGTAAAAATGTATTGATTCCAGAGGAAGGCAAACAGTAACCCCCCCCCCCCACTCCCCTTGAAACTTTGCCAATTGTATCAAAGGGGGAAAAAATGAATTCCTTCCTGACCCCATTAACTGGTGATCGGATTACTCCCTGGATTAATATTTAGCATTGAATTATACATTTAAATTGTACAACAAAAGCTCCTCCTCCTCTTAACATGAACTTAGAAATATATGCAAATAAACAACTTTGGCCTTTTAAAAAACAAATAGTAACATTATAAACAGTAACATAATTAAGTAACATTTAAACTGTAATTGTAGTAAAATGCAAGCAAAGTGTTTTGTGGGGCTAATCATGGTAAAAGGCTACTTGCAAAAAATTATAAATTGTTATTTTGTTGTTGTTGATTTTTGATGGTTGACATTCCTTTTTTCTTGTTGTAATTTGCAAAAATAGCACATAGAGTTTCCTATGGGAAATATTGGTTCTCTAAAAAGAGATAGCCAAACATTAAAGTTCGTCCGCGGGGTGTAACCACTGTTCTTTATGTTTTTTGCCATTGTATAGAGTTTCTTATGGAAATAGTGGTGCTCTAAAAAGAGTGTGAGTGACATAAAATGTCATTCTGTAAATAAAACCACTGTTCTGTTATATTTTTTGTTTGTTTCTTGTTGTACATTTGTTGCAGAAATTCCATTATTTTTTTAAAATGACACATAGCGTTTCCTATGTGAAATAGCAGTCCTCGTAAAAGAGTCCCAGAGATATCTAATTTTTTACTGGAACTAAAACCACTGTTCTCTATGTTTTTTGCCATTTTATAGAGTTTCTTATTGAAATAGTGGTCCTCTAAAAAGAGCTTGAGTGACTTAAAAGTTAGTCCTCGAAATTAAACCACTGTACTCTATTTATTTATTTTTTTCATCAGAAATTGTCATAGATGTTAATTGTTTTTTTTTTTTAGTTCTGTGTCATGTCTTGTATTGTTATATGTTGTTGAAATAAAGTTATAATACTTCATAGTAGACAATGTTTTTTGTAAAAATGCATCAATCATCTAATAAATCACCTTGACTTTCGTTGTTTTCAATGTAAACTTCAATAGCCTCTGGATTCTTGCATCTTGAGAATGCAACATACAGCTGGCCATGTGCAAATAATGGTTCTTCTAAAAAGATACCAACAGATTTTAAAGTTTGTCCTTGTGATTTATTAATGGTCATGGCAAATGCCATGATGATGGAAAATTGTCTCCTTTGAAATACAAAAGGGAGGCTACTTTCACTTGGTGCCAAATCTATTCTTGGTATGAAAACTCTCTCCTTTATGGGTACCAGTTAGAATTTCAGCACGTATGAAATGGTCCTTTAATTCTTGAACAATTAATCTGGTCCCATTACATAGGCCTTGTTTTGGGTTCATATTTCGCAGTAACATGACAATTGCACCTTTCT
Organism: Discoglossus pictus; assembly: GCA_027410445.1. NCBI lineage: Eukaryota > Metazoa > Chordata > Amphibia > Anura > Alytidae > Discoglossus > Discoglossus pictus. The sequence goes on from CM050167.1 coordinate 195,488,671, forward strand.
TTGGCTGCAAAATATGTGGTGGCATTCCAGAGGGAGTTAATGAATTAATGAATTCAGTTGAAAAGTTTGCCTGACTTCTTTGTCATCACCAAGTACAGAATCAGCACTGTGATAATTCTTTTGTGGTGCATTTATTTTTTTAAATATTTCATTGAGGAGTAATGCATCCTTATTTTTACATGTTAGTATTACTTTGTTGGCAAGCTCTGCATAGTCGCCGTTATTTTATGTAGTTTGGAATATAGCCAATATAAGATCCTGTTTGCAAATCATATGAGCTGGGATCTGTGTCATCAGGCAGATTTTGTATTCGCTCTGTTTTTCCTTCTCCAATTTTAATGAGCCAATCATTGAATACATTTTCTCCTTCTGATCTCATATTTAGTTGTAATTGAAGATGGGTAAAATGTTTCCATAGTGTACTTGACTTTATACATGTTTCAACAATGTCGATTCGATTTCCATGTACAACGACAGGTAATGTTTGTCTAAAATCTCCACCTAACAACATTACCTTTCCACCAAATAGCAAATTATTATCCATGACTTCATGTAGCAAACGGGCAATACATTGTAGGTCGTGGCATGACATCATTGTAGCTTCATCTATTATAATTAATTAACTTTTTTTTTTTTGCTTGTAAAGAATTAATTTGAATATCCGACACTGATGTTTCCAAAATAGATACTGGCAGTTTAAATCCACTATGCACAGTTCTTCCACCTTCTAACAAAAGTGCAGCAATTCCAGTGGTTGCAAATGCCAGCGCTATTTGACCTTGTGCTCGAACAAAAATCATCAGAAAATTATATAGATACGCTTTTCCTGATCCGCCAGTTCCATCCAGATAAAAATAACGCTCTTTGAGCATGTCATCATCTAGGGCATTTTTGATTGCATTAAATGCTTGCAATTGTAATGTATTTAAAGTTGCAAGTCTTTCTTCTGTTCTTTCTCTTTGGAGTTGAGTGTCATAGTATTCAATGTTTATGTCGCCTATGAGTCCTGGATCTGGCAGATTAAAACTTGCACAACTGAAACCATGAGTTAGAAAGACCTCTCGGATTTCAATTAATGCTTTTAATTGTGCAATCGGCTCATTGTATCGTTGCAAAAAGTCTTCAGCCATATTTGTTTTAAATTTGTCCCACAAAGCTAATGCATTTGGAGCATTTGAGAAGATACAAATGAATGCAAATTGTTTCCTCATCTGCTGTGGCATTTGACAGTGTTGCTTCTTCTAGACATCTTTCCCATTCTGTATCATCAGCTAGGAAGTTTCTGTGTCGCGCAGCTAAATTAAATGATTCATAAACTATGTCATTAACGGTTCTTAACTGTTCAAAACTTTGTGCACAGGAACATTTGGAAGTAGTAATCGTAAGCAGAAATGTTCAACGTCTCTTGGACTTACAGTGTAAATTATTGGGATAATTTTATTTCCACAACTTTTTTGTTTTTGCCATAATCTATTAAGGAAAACATAATGGTATGGAATGTCAATATATAACAATTCCCTTGCCTCTAAGTCAGTAGAATTTAATTGAAACCATGCAGTTAGTGTAGTTTGGCGAGGCTCACTTTGTGCCAAAGCATTTGTTTCCTTTCCAACATGGAAATACACTAAATGTCTTTGTGGCAAATGTACAGCTAATCGATATACTGCATGTGAGCGATCATGCATTCAAACACATTGCTTCTGGCGCACTTACTTAGTGAGCATCTACATGAGATGCAAGTTCATCATGTACTAACTCACTGTGTTCATTATTTTCAGCACTTTTGACCACTACAGTAGCTGCATCATAGCCTTTGTAAATATATTTGTAGACATATTTAATGGATTTTATAGAAGTGCAAGCTTCCACATTAATGTGTGCATTATACTTCATAAGTAAATGTGGATTGTATGGTACCACATATCTGTTGTCAACCTTTTTTCCCACGAATAATGGCAGTTTGTCCTTCTCTTCTTCTATATAATGGATAGCCATCGCAATTAGCTTAAGTTTTGTCTCTATAATCTTTTGGAAATTCTTTTGTACATTTCTTATTTTCCATACATGGTGACTGTAGATTAATATCTCCAAACGGTCCATGAATCATACGATGAGTTACAATCTCATATAGTCTACCATGTAGTTCTGGATCTGGTAGTTCAGCAATAATTACTGAATCCACTTTGTCACCAGTATCCAATTTATCTTTCTCTTGGAGGATTATAAGAATATGTGCATGTGGAAGGCCTCTTTTTTTAAATTCGATGGTATAAACATAAGCCAGACATTTGCCAAATAACGGAGTTATGGTTATGTCACATATTAATTAACTTAATTTGATTTTAAAGACTCTTGCCACTAAATCTGGTCTATCGGAAGCAGTTTGTCAAATTAGCAGATTGTGTGTAATATCTGGCCATTGTGGATTACATGTAAATGTAATAAATAAATCTTGTTTGCCAAATTTAGTTACAATAGCCATGGCATCATTGTATCTTTCTCGCATATTGTGAGGAGATCCCTGGAAAGAAGATGGTAAAATGATGGCTTTGCCAGCTGGCAGCTCTCTGGTTTTTGTAGCAACCTCAGCAACATAATCCATTAATCCACAATACTGTTCTACACGTAGTTTATCTTGTTGATATTTGATGAAGTTTAAATGATTTGCCTCAACTTGCAAATATGAATCAATAATCCATTGTTGTGTCAGTTTCACACCACATAAAATGGGATTGAATCCATCTCGAATGGCAATTTGAGCGACTTTAAATTCAAGCATGGAAATATTGTTTCTCACACGTACTTTTGAATTTGGGTAACTCTGAAGAGTTAATTTGGTTTGCCAACCTGCTTCACCATGTGGAAAAAATATGGGATATGGGAAAAATATGTAATTGGATCCAAAGTGGTACTTAAGATACTTATATTAATGAAAGGTTGCTCCTCATTTCTGGGATATATTCTAATATCTCTCTGAAATGGTGGTTCTCCTTCGTCATTTTGAAAGACCATTGCAACCTCTTTTGATGTTGGCAAGTTGTAACAGCGTTTATCAGTATGGCGATCTCTTTTAAGCACCATATTGACCTTTGGGATTGGCAATTGATGTATTTCTGCATGAATTTGTTGTTCCTTTTCTACTTTGCCAATTTTTTAAGGGCTTGAGAGTATGGGTTTTGAGCCATAATTTTATCAAGCTCTATAAAAACAATGGGTAAGCATTTTTTATTTTCTTGAAGCTGCATACGTTGGTCAACAGCTTCCATTGTATCTAGGACATATAGTTGAGCAAATGTTCTTTGCTCTCCTTCCTCTGGATGTAAATGAGACGTACAATGGTCAGTTTGTCCTTGTACTTTAAAGCAGTAAGGGCCATGTCCTGGCACTTTAGCAGCTAATGTTGCACCCATAGATGCAAAGGATATGGCACTATTATAGGATCTTATGTTTGTTTTTAAATTTTGGTAGTTGGGGAAAGTAGGCTCAGTCATAATGCTTTGTAAATATGTTGGGAATTGTTGTCTTTCTGGAAGTCTTACTTTGCCTTTTTGACAGCAACTAACGAACTCGCAATCTCTGGGTCTTTCCTGTTTGAAATGATAAGCCCCACAAAACTGACAGACAATATTCATATCACCACCATTATGAACCTCTACTGCTAAAGATTTAAGTAAAGGACAATTGTGAGAACATATATCAATATGAGTCTCTAAATCATCACTAGAAATGTTATCTGATTGTTCAACAACAGGTTCTAAATGCTTTTGTTTTTTAGTTGCCTTCTTAGGGATGGATTTTAGTTTGTCAGCTGACAGTCTTTTGCTTGCAAGTCTTTCGCGTTCTTTTTGTCGTCGAATTTCCTTCTGCTCCGGCGTCTGATGCTCTGCCCTGTTTTTTGACGCTCTCTAGTTTGACGTCTTTTCTTTTCTTGTTTCTTGTCACTATCTGCCATATTAATCTGTAAATATAAATATATTATTATTTTTTCTAGTTATTGTAATACTTTTTTTAACAGCTTATTTTTTTTTCTTCAATCCTGTTTTGTGTGCATCACTGTTTCCATTATGAGGTTAGCTTGATAAAGTTGGAGTTAGCAACATAGGGCCTCATTCAATGTCAATGTTTGCAATTGCATAAGGATGAATATAAGCACTGAGTATATATTTTGTCTTTTAGTTTTCAGGTAGTGAAGAGCTTATTTTTGTATAGAAGTTCATTTAGTACAAAGTTAAATAAATATGCTATGTGCTTATATAAATCTCTATTCAATTGGTTGATTTGCAATTGAATGAGAGTGTTAGTTAGGTTGCAGTGTATTTTGTGAAAGTGGCACATGAAAAATGATAGTTACTTTTATTTTCCATAGGGCTCATGCGAGCCTCGCGAGGGCTGCAGTTGCTGAGGGCTCCCTATGTGAGCCCGCAAAATATTGATTTCCCGAAAAAGGCGGGCTCGCATAGCAAGCATTAGCAACAACCTGCATGCTCACAACTATATATGTGATGTGTTACTCTTAATATGGTACAGATCTGGACATATAAATGAAGTGTCAAAAATGAGACTAACAGTCTACTTAAGAGGCTTTTCTACGTTACCTTCATAGTATGACACATAAATTTGACTTTATAAGGGCATTTATCTCATATGGGCCATTTAGGACTTTAGAGGTGATTATATTCATGAGAATACCGCCATGATTAGAGTTATATCTCATTAAAAAAGTTCCTTGATGTCCATCTCGTTTTTATGAGTACACTATAGAATTACAGTTCTCATTGGGACTTTAGTCACTTCCGGTGCGACCCCTGTAAGTCACAAGCCGCCACGCCACGCCTGTGCTGGACGGCGAGTCTGTTATGTGATAGAACATTTGATTTGATATCTTTACATCCTACAAAATAAGATAAGTTGCACTGTGCGAACAACATTACTAAAAAAACTGATGATTTGTAGGATTTGTAGAAATAGCAACTTCTTAAATATATCAAGATCTCCTTTCAATCTATGCTGTATCAAAAATTACCTTACTATTTGTGTGTATATATGGTAATAGATATATTGACTGTATATTCAGTGATTTTGCACCATTTATATTTTGATCCATAATCCACACTCAGAACACTTAGTAGTCAGCACTGTAAATTTCACAAAAAAATATTGATTGCTGCAGTTCTAGTAGTGCCAATCAAGACATTAGACCTATATTATAAATAATTAAAAATAAGAGGTCTGAATATTTATCTATAGGCCACATTTATATTTTAGAGTTATTATTATTTATAAATGACTTATAGTCCTTCTTGTTAACCTAATTATTGTTATTCATTGATCTTAACAATTAACATAGATTTCTTTGATTGGCACTTTACTCTCATGACACAAAACGTACGTCGATATTTCTTATTAATTCAACACAGTATATAGATTTATACAAAATAAACCACTATAGCACTTTATATTTATTAATTCATTGTTTTGCATTTTCAACACTGTATAAGTACAATAATTATTCAGAATCTAAAGGTGAAATTACTTGGAAAATATTAAGTAATTGAATATATTATCAGTGATATCAGATAAACAATTGATTTTGGGGTTGGCCTGAAAATAATACATTTTTATGTTTTAATCGTTGTTGTTTAATTATGTATTTTAATTGTATATAATAAAATATTTATTTTAATTATACTATTGTATTTCCCTTGGGGTTATTGATATCAGAGTTTAATAATTAGAATAGAGTGTCTTTTCTCTATATTTCTTTATATAGATCAGACACTTTGTCACATCCCAGGGGAGAGAAGTCTGCTTTCCCCCAAAACTCCTGCCTTTGAGCTACAGAATTCCTCCATCAGGATCTAGAGGGGATGGGCTTCTTGGTGCTTGGCTGTCATATCAGGAGCATCAGGGACCCATGATAACAGGATCAGCATAAACGTTACAGTCTGCTCTCCAGTGGGCTGGAAAAGGAGACCAATTCTACATGCAAATCCAATTACATTCTTGAATCCCTTTCTCCCAGGATAGCAACAGAGGCTCAGAATGCAATGATTATAGCTCAGTAAAAATAATAAAAGTTTGCCCTCTAAATGAAACACACATGCATATGTGTCATAAACAGAGCATAAACTTTATTTTTTCAGGTACACCATTTCATACAGGTTTTGCCCCAATCAGCATTGAGCCACTTCCTTAGATAAACCCAAGTTTCACACCTTCTGCCCTTTTTAATTACCCCAATGTGGGCTAGAACTGGCTCCAATGACCCAGCGCCAGCCTGTCTATTTCCCCAGCTAGGTGCCAATGAGTCTACTACCCCAGCCAGGATCTGGGAATAGCAGGGATTGATAAGATCATTTGAGCCCATGTCTAGGCGGGTAGTGTATTCGCTTGATGCAATAGTTACACAGTAAAACACACCCTACATACAAAATAATGCTCATAAAAATAGAAAAAAGGACCCAGAGCCTTCTTGGCTAAAATGACTCGGTGGAAAGGGGCCTTAGGGGTCCGTGTCATACAACCAGAGCTTGTGGAAATACATCACACAGCGTAACAAATCAACAAGTGGTAAAGTCTTTCACAAGACCATTCTGATTTGATTCAACTGGTCCAGTGGCCAGACCCAAAAGTCGAAGTGTCCTGGGGTTTGTGACAAGGACAGCTTAAAGGGACAATCTCCAGATTGTTAGAACAACCGGGGGAAAACAAAAAGTCTGCGGCTAAAGAAATGTACACTGATCTGCACATACACTTTTGATCCCTGAAGGGCTGTTATGGGAGTCAGGGGAGCACCATCCTGGCTCCAAAAAGCGAGTTGTGACACTCTTCATAACCTTGTGGATATTAGCATGCCAGTGATACTATCTGTCAAGATCTGCATTTAGGAGGCAGACTGAGACTACCCTTAAGCCTCCAACCAAAGGTCCTTCAGGGCATATACCTCCGCTGAAAAGTGCTCACCACTGGGGACACAATAAAAGCCTGGCTGAGACTCCCACAATAAAACTATATGGAAAAAAGGTCCCCCTGTTAACTCCCAATTAACATATGGCGTGTTTTCGATTGGCCCATTTTTATTACCGGGCAGGTATGCACTGCTGATTGGTCCAGGGAATGTGGGCCGCCTCCCATGAAGCCACCCGATTGGCTTAGGACAATACAGGATAAAAATGTAAACTGGAGCAGTACTCTGCTCTCACTAGCTGATGCTCAGCCAATCACACACCCACCAGGAGAAAACCTTGATTGGCGGAGTAATGGAAAAGAGAAGGGCATGGCCAATGTAGGCCACTTCCCATAGGCCCACCTCCTGAGGAAGGCAATTCAAACCCAATGTTGCCTGCTACTTCCTGATTTGCTCCTCGTAGACCAATCAGTAAGGTGCCCTAATAGTAGCTTTTACTATTGGCAGTTCCACAGTCAGGCAGGAAAAGTTGCTAAATCGCCAGTTATGCTGAAGCCATTGTTCTTTTACCCAATACATACCCTGTCAAATCCCAAATTAAGTGTGCTCTTTTAGGGAATATATTGAAGGTGCTCTCTATTTATTTAGGAGTTATAATTCCTGTTTCATATTTTGATCCTGTGTTCCTGATCCTTCCATCTCATGATCCTGATATGACTGCTGAGCCCTGTGAAGTCCATCCACTCTAAGGTCCTGAGGGAGCATTCCTGTTGCAGAAGGGAGCAATCTTTAGTACTAAACAGGTCCCCTCCCTTGGATCTTCTGCAGTCACCTTTCTTTTGTCTTCCATCTTTCCACAGTCCCCTCTAGTGAATATTGTCCTTTCATTTACATGGCCAATATATTTGAGTTTTATCTTGGGTAAAACTTTACATTGCTGTCTCTTACTTTCTATTATCTTTTTATATTTCTCTCAATTGCTCATTAAAGAATTATTCCTTACTCTGCTTGCTATTTGCTCGCATTTTGCATTTAAATGAGCATATACTGACTTTCAGTTTCTTTCTTTTACTTCTAAGGTTTTAGCAGTTGACCATTTTGCCTTCTTAATCTTTTTTGTTGTTGTGTTGGATCTTTTTTGTTGCTGCCTTCTGGATAATGTTGCAAACTTTTGTCCATAATCGTAGTTCTTCAATAATTATAATACGTTTTTAGTTGTTGATTCTTGTTAGGAAAATAACTGTGGCGTAGTCTTAAATTTTGCTGTTTTGGATTGCTGAACTGATTCTAAAAATGAAGTCATATAGAATTTGATAATGGTGGTGAAAAATATAAAACTAAATCTATATCATTTATCACCATGCATTTTCTTAACATTGCATTAGAAAAATAACCCTTAATGTTATATTCTGGCTACTTGGTTCTTTCTATGGCAGCGGACAGGCATAACATTTTTTAAACTAAAAAAATATGACTTGCGTGGTTTTGATGGAACAAAAATAATTGAACTGTATGTAAACAAGTGAACAGCACATTTATTTTTTTAAAGGAAAAATTACATGAGTACTCCTATATTTAAAGTAAATATAGAACTAACTGACTAAAGAACACCTATTCAGAGTCCTGAAATAAAGTTAAAATATAACTTTTATTTTAATCCACTTAAAACAATTCTTTGTTTAATATTTGGAAAGAATGATTAAAAACGAACAATTTAAATTAGAATGGAAGCTAGACCATACATTAATCACATATAATAGTTTGTAATGCTCCAGGTGGGGGTGCATGCGCACTATGGAAACTATTGTATGGAATCCGTATAAGCCGCGCATGTGCAGTGCGCTTTAATAAGCGCCGCCAGCTGCGCATACGCACTGCGCTCTGATGCGCAGCGTTGGGAGGGGGGTGTGCTGGGGAGGGGGAAGAGAAGGAGGGGAGAAAGAGAGAGGGGAGGGAGGGAAGAGGGGAGCAAGACACAGGGGAGGGAGAGAGGAGGGTAAAGAGACAAAGGGGAGGGAGAGGGGGGAAAGAAACACAGGGGAGGGAGGAGGGGAAAGAGACACAGGGACATTTTCTATTATTATTCACCATCACATTATACCAGTTCTTTATTTGAGTTTTTTTTTCTTTTATTCATTATTAATGATATATTTAGCTATTTTGTTGATCAGACATTTCATTAGTATGCCATTTTATGATCTAATTACAAGCACACATTTATATTAGGGCACCCTTATTTGCTTTTAAATTGCTGCATGAATTACTGTGTTACAAATAAAGATTTCCTTTTTTTCTTTTCCGATCTATGTTTATTTCTTGATACATTTGTGGTACTTTATTGAGGTCTAGCTTGTATTATCATTTGTATTCGGGTTTTTTTTGTAAATCGGTCATCTTTCCATATATTAAACTAATAATAGTTTTAAGTGGATTAAAATAAAATGTATATTTTAACTTTATTTCAGGGCTTGAAAACAAACTCTGAATTGGTGTTCTTTTGGGTTTATATCTTTCATAATCCTTTTTGTCTGACAAAATATTGTTATTTACACCTAGGAGTTTACATTGAGTTTATCGCTGACAATCATTGTTGCACTAAATATAGAACCATCCCCTGAATAGTGTATATGCACAAACAATGTCATTTGAAAGTCAAATGTCTCTAAAAAAAGCATCTCTATTGTGTGGTTACCTCAAAGAAAAACAGTTGAAATTGATGTTTAAATTGGAAAAGAAAAATGTGTCACAAATTGGCTCAGATCACAGGTGAAAATGTGTTCAGTGGCAATACAGCTAAGGAGTAAAATGTTCTCAAGAGAAGAAAATATCCATATATATTATATATATATATATATATATATATATATATAGAGAGAGAGAGAGAGAGAGAGAGAGAAAGAGAGAGAGAGAGAGATGATATAGATATACTGTATGTAGATGGATGTATACATAGATATATGTATACTAGCGACTTCCCGTCAAAAATGACGGGGCAATAAAATTGTAAGGCAGGTAATGCTGTTTGCCACAGACATTAATTTTTTGGGTGGTCTAAGATCCTTCGGCGCTCATTGCGAGCCTCGCGCAGAGCGCTCATCGTGTGGCTCGCAATGAGCCTCTTGGTTGTTGTATATTTTTTTTATCAGAGGCACTTTTGCTGTCAGTGTAAGGTCTGCGCTGATCTGCTTTTTGCGCTTATTGCAAGGCTGTCCCCTGTTGTAGTTTGTGTGCTATGAGCAGCTTTGGCGCTTGTTGTGAGGTGAATTGCTTTTGCATTTATTGTGATAGTGTTTTTTTTTGTGTATATGTATTTTTGTATGCTAATTAAATAAGTAATAAATTAATATACTTTACCTATTTGTAAGCAATATATGCAGGAAGCATTGTGCTGAAGAGCTGACAATGTTTTGATGTTCCTGCAGCATACAATGTAGGTTTGCACTGTTGTGGAGCAGAGGTGTAAGTGTCAGCAATGTGTGCAGTGTGTAGTGTACATAGGCTGCGTGCGTGAGGGGAAGCCATTAGTGTAGCTGTGTACTTCCACATTCTGTAAGTTAGTGCTGTAAAATGGCGGCGAATGTGTATGTGGTACGCGGGTGTGGATGATTTAGCGTCCTTGCTAAAAGTGTAGCTTGTACCTCGTACGGCTTTTTGGAAAAGCCATATGTGCTTGTTGGTCTTTTGCCGCTTTAGGGTCGTGTAGCCTCGTTTTCGTATTTTTTTCGGCTGCCATTTTTTCTGTCACTTAGGGGATTTTCGTGTGTCTAAACTTGGTAAATTGGACTTAAATTGAGGTGTAACTTCACTTGCAGAGGTCCTGGGTGCCCCCCTTGCTGTGGGTATGGTTTTTATGTCATTTTTGTGTGCATTTATTGTTTTTTTAATGTTTTCAGCTGTGCGCTGTTGGCCGTTAAGGTCGTATTTTTGCAAGTCCGTAATGGGGTTTTTTCTAAGTCCCGCGGCTCGTAATTTTTTTGTGTAAGTCCGTAATTTTTTCGTTCTAAGTCCCGCGGCTCGTATTTTTTGTGTAAGTCTGTATTTAGTCATTGCGTGTTAGATGTATTTTTTCAAAGTCCCACTTCTGTGGGTGTTTGTAACCGCTTGTGAGGAGCCGTAGAGCCTCCTCCTCCGCAAATGCGGCCCCTCGCCTTCGGCTCATTGCAGCCGACATGGGAGCCTCCACCTTTCAGATAGATGAAAAGATAGATGTAGAGATATGATATAGATAGATGTATAGATGAGTATATAGATATGATATAGAAATATAACTGTATATATAGATAGATGTATAGATATGATATAGATAGATGTATATATAGATAGATAGATGTATATATAGATAGATGTATAGATATGATAGATAGATGTATAGATGATTATATAGATATGATATAGAAATATAACTGTATATATAGATAGATGTATATATATGATATAGATAGATGTATAGATATGATATGGATATATGTATAGATATGATATAGATATATGTATATATATATATATAGATATGATATATATAGATGTATATATAGATATGATTGATTGAAAAAATTGAAAAATGATGGCTTGTAACACTTTGCTAAGGAAATTCAAGGCAAGCCATTTAATATCACAATGATCCAAGTCTATGCTCCAACCACGGATGCTGAAGATGTCCAGTTCTACGAAGACATTCAACACGTATAACACCAAGAAAAGATGTTACAATCATCATAGGAGATTGGAATGCGAAAGTATGGAACCAAAAGACACCTGGAAACACTGGCAAATTTGGCCTTGAAGTACAAAATGAAGCAGGTCAGAGATTAGTAGAATTTTGTCAAGATAATTCTCTGGTCGTAGCAAACACCCTCTTCCAACAGCCTCTGAGACGACTCTATACATGGACATCACCAGATGGACAACATAGAAATCAGATTGACTATATACTTTGTAGCCAAAGATGGAGGAGCTCTATACAGTCAACAAAAACAAGACCTGGAGCTCACTGCGGCTCAGACCATTAGCTTCTTATTGCAAAGTTGAAATTTAAACTGAAGAAAAGAGGGAAAACCATCAGACCAAGTAGATACAAAATAAATAATATCCCTTGTAAATATGCAGTGGAAGTAAAGAATAGCTTTAAGGAACTAGACATGGAAGATAGAATGCCTGAAGAACTTTGGACCGAAGTTTGCAACATAATCCAGGAAACAGCAACAAAGAATATCCCTAAAAGAAAGTAAAGTAAGAAGTCAAACTGGCCGTGTGATGAGGCTTTGAAAGTAGCCCAGGAAAGACGGTAAGCGAAAGGTAGTGGAGATAGGAAAATATGTGTGCAACTGAATGCAGAATTCCAGAGGATAGCAAGGAGAGACAAGGAGACATTCTACAATGAGCGCTGTAAAGAGATTGAAGATGATAACAGAATGGGTAAATCAAGAGATCTCTTCAAGAAAATTGGGAACCTAAAAGGCATCTTTCATGCAAAAGTGGGAGTGATAAAAGACAAAAATGGTAGGGGCTTAACAGAAAAAGATCAGATAAAGAAGAGGTGGCAGGAATACACTGAAGATCTATACAGGAAGGATCTTAACAGTAGTGATGACCGCAATAATTTGCCCAATGAGTTGGAGCCAGACATCTTGGAGTGATGTGAGATGGGCCCTAGGATGTTTTGCTGATAATAAGGCTGCAGGAGGTGATGGAATCCAAATTGAACTAATCAAAATTCTACAGGATGATGCTGTGAACGTGTTACTTGCCTTATGCCAAAAAATTTGGAAAACTCAACAGTGGCCAATAGACTGGAAAAGGTCAGTCTACATCCCAATCCCAAAATAAGCAGTGCCAAAGAGTGCTGCAATTATCGAACAATTGCACTTATTCCACATGCCAGCAAGGTAATGCTTAAGCCTACAAGCCAGGCTCCAGCAATATATGGACCGGGAACTACTAGATGTGCAAGCCGGGTTCCACAGAGGAAGAGGCACAACAGATCAAATTGCAAATAACCGCTGGATAATAGAGAAAGTGGTAGAGGGTGGAAAGATAAGGAGTTCAGTCTTACACATGTTAAGTTTGAGATGGTGGGTGGACATCCAAGAGGATATACTAGAGAGGCATTTGGAAATGTGTGTTAGAAGAGAGGGGGGTAGATCTGGTGCTGAGAGGTAGATTTGGGTGTCATCTGCATAGAGATGATACTGAAGCCCAAAAGTGTTTATTAGGGTACCAAGTGAGGATGTGTAGATGGAGAAAAGGAGGGGGCCTAGGACTGATCCTTGTGGTACGCCGAGGAGAAGATGAGGTGTCAGAGGAGACAGTGAGTGATTGATTTTGTAGGTATGATGAGAACCATGAGAGAGCAGTGTCTCGAATATCGAGGGAGGAGAGGTTATGGAGTAGAAGTGGATGGTTGACTGTGTCAAAGGCAGCAGAGAGGTCAAGAAAAAGAAAAATAGAAAAGTTACATTTTGACTTGGCGGTAAGCAGGCCATTAGTGACTTTGGGCCGGAAGCCGGATTGGAAGGTGTCAGGAAGGGAGTTAGAGGAAATAAAGCTGGTAAGGCCGTTATAGACGAGCCGCTCCAGCAGTTTGGAAGCCAGGGGAAGTAGAGAGATAGGGCGGTAGTTAGATGCGATGTCAGAGTCAGATGAGGGTTTTTTGAGGGTGGGTGTAATTATAGGATTGACGCCTTTGAATTGTGGTGTTGGAGTAGACTGCTTGGAGTCCCTTGGACTGCAGAAAGATCAAGACAAACTGTTCACTAGAATGTATGAACATGAGGCTGAAAATCAAATATTTTGGCCATATCATGAGATGGCAGGATTCCCTAGAAAGGACTCTGATGCTGGGAAAGATTGAAGGCACAAGAAGAAGGGCACGACAGAGGCGGAGATGGATAGATGAGGTCACTGAAGCAATGATCATAACCTTGATGGAGCTCAGAGGGGCAGTAACTGAGAGATGCACCTGGCGTGCTGTGGTGCATAGAGTCACTCAGAGTCGGATGCAACTGAACAACTAAACAACAACATCAAACAGATATGATATAGACTAGCTACTTGCCAGTCAAAAATGACAGGAATAACATTTTAAGGCTGGGAATGCTGTACCTTCGGCACTCATCGTGAGGCCTGCGCTGAGCGCCTTTGGCGCTTATTGCGAGGCTCTTCCTCTGTCTACTGTATGGGCCTCCTGATGAGCACCTTCGGCACTTATTGCGAGCCCAGCAATGAGCGGCTTTGCCGCTCGTTGCAGGCCTTGTCAACCCACAACTTTCGTGCTTCCCAATAATAACCTTTGGCGCTCATCACGTGGCTCCTAACTCATTGCAGGGCTTGGCAACCCACAACTTTTGTGCTTCGCAATGGAATTGCCTGTCAAAAATGAGGGCAATAAAATCTGATCCTGTTTGAGAATTTTTACGTTTTTTCAAATTTGCTTGCAACCTCACTCCCAGGGTTCCTGGCTCTCCCCTTGTGCTGTGTGTGAAGGTATTATATTATTATTTTATTTTGGGGGGGGGGGGGGGGGGTCTTTTGAGTTTTGCGCTTGAAACTATTTTGTCCGTTAAATTAGTAAACTGCGTGCCTCGCGATCAGCGGCAAAGTGCTCTGTTTTTCGGCCGCTATCGCAGCCATCGACATGACCGCCTTCTGTGCTCATGTCTAGGCTGTTTTAAAGTCCTGCAGGCCTCGCGATGAGCGCCTTCAGTGCTCATTGCAGCCTAACTCCCTCAGGCGCTCATCGCGAGCCCTGCAATGAGTGCCTTTGGCGCTCATTGCAGCCCAGCAACTGCGGGCCTCGCTTTGCGATTATTTAACATTGCGTGACCAACATCGCAAACGTGACCAACACTGACAACTACATATATATGGATGTATAGATATGATATAAATAGATGTATATATAGATATATGTATAGATATGATATGATATATATATATATAATGTATAGATATGCTATAGATAGATGTATGTATATAGATAGATGTGTATATATAGACACGATATAGATGGATACACACGGTATTTTGCACGTGCCTCTATACACATCCCGCACCGTGTTTCCTCCCGCCCGCCGGCCTCTTACGGGTCACGCCCTGCACCTGTCTCCAGGCGGCGGTTGGCCGGGCGGACTCTGTATATGGAGCTCTGGGCCTGCTGCGCTATGTGCTCCGGGATAGCGGGGGTTTCCAGCGGAGCCAATATAAGCGCACACCGGCACACAGTGACACAGTAAACATGGCTACACCAAGTCAGAGCAGGACCTCCGTGCACTTCACTGCATCCCCGGGTAGCCCTGCCCGCCTCACTCGCCTGCAGGAGAAGGATGAACTGCGGCACCTAAATGACCGGCTGGCTAACTACATCGAGCGGGTTCGGGCCCTTGAGGCCGACAAGTCCCTGCTCAGGCTGCAGCTGGAGGAGCGGGAGGAGGTGACGACCCGGGAGGTCACCAGCCTCAAACTGCTGTATGAGACCGAGCTGGCAGATGCACGGAAACTGCTGGACCACACGGCCAACGAGAGGGCCCGGCTACAGGTGGAGCTGGGCAAGGTGCGAGAGGAGCAACGGCAGCTGCAGCACAGGTGGGATGTATGTGACTGGGTCCACCATATAACCACAGGGAGACCACAACATAAGGACCTCTGAGTAATCACATAGGGCTCTATAATGTAAGGAATAAGAACCCCTTAGCCACAGGGAGGCCCCATGCACAGAGAAAGCTCCTGTACTCACATCAAAGTAACCACATAGGGCTCAGTATGCAGAGAGATGCCCCATGTAAGGAGAGCGCTCCTGTAGTCCCATAAGGACCTCAAAATAACCACATAGCGCTCTGTATCCAGAGGGAGACCCCATGTAAGGAAAGGGCGCCTGTAGCTAGAGGGGTGTCTGTCCAGGAGAGGGCGCCTGTAGCTAGAGGGGTGTCTGTCCAGGAGAGGGCGCCTGTAGCTAGAGGGGTGTCTGTCCAGGAGAGGGCGCCTGTAGCTAGAGGGGTGTCTGTCCAGGAGAGGGCGCCTGTAGCTAGAGGGGTGTCTGTCCAGGAGAGGGCGCCTGTAGCTAGAGGGGTGTCTGTCCAGGAGAGGGCGCCTGTAGCTAGAGGGGTGTCTGTCCAGGAGAGGGCGCCTGTAGCTAGAGGGGTGTCTGTCCAGGAGAGGGCGCCTGTAGCTAGAGGGGTGTCTGTCCAGGAGAGGGCGCCTGTAGCTAGAGGGGTGTCTGTCCAGGAGAGGGCGCCTGTAGCTAGCGGGCCCTGGAGGCTGACAATCTATGGCGTAAGCCCCTGTAGCAGTGTAAGGAGAGTACCCCTGTAGCCAGAGGGGGCTCCTAACATGGCCAGGGCAGCCCTGTACTAGCACCTATATGTCCTGTTTAGTCAGCTGCTCATGACCCCTTATGCCCCAAGATAGTCAGTATGATTTGTTGAAAGATGTTGTAACTCCCATCAGCTGTGTTTGATTTATTCAACATCTTGGCTATGACATCCCCCTCTAACACCTGCACATCAGTACAAAAGTCCCCACTGTCAATATTCATATTAGTGAGGCTTAAAATGACACCATTTCAAATGCGCCAGCCATCTTTGTGTTAGACCATTACCTTGAGGGGCCGCCCCCTCTAGACTTGCTGTATCAGGGTTAGGGCCTGTGGTTGTCACTTTCCTCATGCTCCTTGGGATAGGGCATTTTTCATCTTCCACAGTACACCTAAAATTGGTATTTCCATCTTGTGCCCAACAAAATTATATTTCTTTCTGCATTATTTCCGCTATAGTGCTTAGAAGTTCATCTTTTTATTGATGAAGTATAGAACATGATGTTAAATGTATTCTGCAGTCCTTTTCATGATTCAGGAGACCCATACGCTGCCCTTCAAATGTAAAGGAATTATTATCCTTTTATTTGTAGTGCACCAACCTATACCATAGCGATATAAAGGGATTATGTACAAGGCAAAAACCGTATTAACACATTGCAAAGGAATGGAGGGCCCTGTCTTTGAGCTTAAAATCTTAGTGCTGGTTTCCAAAGCACTTTACAAGATTTAAAATTTGGAAATTTACTATCTAAAGGGACAGATGGCCCATCACTCTTCTTAATAAATAGGTCAATATTCTGATGTTTATTTGGTTCTCTAATCTACAGTGTGTAAGCAAAAGTTTATGGAAACTACCTTAATGATCACAAAGTTGTCCTTAATAAACTGAGACTTGGTGTTGTCCGGTTTTTATGCTGTTGTCCATGTCACAGGATACCTGCAGATTTGGAAAAATGTCATATGTTTGTAACCAATTAACAACCTTGGCAGCTACGTAAGCTGCGGCTATTTTAAAGCATTTTTTGGTAAAATATTTTAGCAGACAGTTTGTGCCTTAATGCCACCATGTTTGAGTCTCTCACATCTCCTGCTGGAAGCTGAGGGTCTGTTGCTATTTTTTTTATTTATTATCCATTCAAGAGGAGGAGGAGTGTAGGGAATTTGTTTACAGTTTGATGGATTCAGATAAAATTTTAGCGCACCTTACTCTCCCATCCATAGGCTCAATGGAGGCATGCTGCCAGTATACTTGCAAGTTTTGCTTACCCTGCTTTGTAACCACCTCCTCTTGCC
This sequence comes from Discoglossus pictus, assembly GCA_027410445.1. Classification (NCBI taxonomy): domain Eukaryota; kingdom Metazoa; phylum Chordata; class Amphibia; order Anura; family Alytidae; genus Discoglossus; species Discoglossus pictus. The sequence continues at coordinate 195,506,181 of CM050167.1, forward strand.
TTGAAAAGTGAAAATATGTCCTGCTTTTAAAATAAAAAAATAAAAAATTTCAGAAATGTATTTTTATTGGCATGTTTTGCATAACTGCTAATGCTAGTTTCTTGCATACAAACGTGACATTTTTTGCTAGTTTATGGTGTTTCTTTAACTGTGTTCCCAAAGTCTGCATTAATATATGGAGTTTGTGAAGTCTCCTATTCATTCTTTGCACATGTTGCCAGTAGCAAAATCTGGAATTCCTCATACTACTGTGGGTTTTATATCCTGCACCAACAATGTTTGCAATCACTCCATTCATAGTATGTACATTTATCTAATGCAACTAGGTAATTTTTTTTTTTTTATTATTATTATTATTTTTTTACTCCACTGCTAGATTTCGTAACGTGGGTTATTACTCAAATGACTGTGCCATCCCCATAGATAATTAAATGCCTTTTTTTTTATTTTATTTTTTTATATTGACTACCAAGTTTTTAGTGATGTCTACATGTGTAAATCTTTGCAGAAATAACAAAAAAGAAAATGATTTAACCTTGGCTCAAAATCAGCTGAGAGAATTGGAATCTAAACTGAACTCCAAAGACTCTGAACTGGCAACTGCACTTAGTGGAAGAAGAAACCTTGAAGAGCAAGTCCAAGATCTGAATGCTCAGATACATTATGTAAGTGGCAGTGCACTTTCATTTGTTCTGTGATAAAAGGAAATCGTCCACCCACCCCCACAAAAAAAAAATCAGTACTATGCTTTCTGTAGTGTCTCTGTCCATAATCATATACAAGGATCTGAAATGATTTTTTTAAATAAATTATATAAATAAGTATCTTAAAAAAATTGTCTTCAAAACAATATACAGATAGTGGGACCTTGGTTTTTGTTTTTAATGGACAAAGGAAGTGGAAATAGCTTTTATAATTCCACACTTTGTGTAATCACTTATAGGATGCTACCACTGTTACACTCAAAAGACTGCAATGTCAAGGTCTCCAAGATCTTAAATGCTTATTTATTTTAATATGTTCATTTATTAAACCATGTTGATTTTATTTCTTAGCTTGAATCCTCATTAAGTGATACCACACAACAGCTGCACAATGAAATGCTTTGTAGAGTTGACTTGGAAAACAAAAATCAAACTATTCGAGAACAGCTGGATTTTGAAAAGAATCTTCATGAGCAGGTAAATGTTCTAAAGGGTCAAGGGACTGCCAGATTTTATTTATCGTGTATTTAAAAAAGCAAGATTTAAAGGGACTTTACAGTAGAAAAGTGTGTCATCAAGGATAACAAAATGCATATTTGCTCCATTTTTAGATGGATAGTGTGTGTGTGGTTAGGCAAGGCGCTCCCTGCGCTGGTGGAGATGATCGCCATAGGTTCTCATCACTACAACCCCGCACCACTTTACCATCATACCTATGAGCCGCAGGAATACACATCAACAGAAACCTCATACACAATTCACACTGCAAGGCCTGTAGCACTTTGAAAAAATTGCATGAAAAAAAATATGGCCCGTAACTCTTACAAAAGTAAACCGCGACTTGCATAAAAAAAGAGCTGCAAAAAACTAACTTACGGCAGAACTGCACACACCAAAAACCACACTAAATACAAACCATAAAAAAAAACACACAGCAAGGGGGGGGGGGGGGGGGGGGGGGGTAACACCCAGGACGTCTGGAAGTTATGTTACACGTCAATTTAAGTCCAATTTCCAGAGTTTAGCCACTTGAAAATCCCCTATGCGAGAGAAAAAATGGCCGCCGGGAAAACGAGGCTACACGACCCTAAACACCCAAACTCCGCCACGCACATACCACTTTTTTTTACACAGGACCATACCAGGTATAAAATACACTATTACGAAGGATGCAAAATCCACTAGACCCGCCGAACATACACAATCGCCGCCATTTTACACCACTAACTTGCACATACTAACATTCACATTACAAAATGCGGAACTACACGGCTACACAAACGCAGCCTATTTACACTACACACTTCACACATTGCTGACACTTGGACCTCCGCTCACCAATGCTGAAAATCTACATTGTATGCTGCAGGAATATCAAAAAAGATTGTTAGCTCTTCAGCATATTGGTTGCTGCATATATTCATTACAAATAGGTAAAGTATATTAATTTATGATTTAATTATTACAAAATACATAGAACTTTTTTTTTTTTTTTTTTTTAAACACCACACAAACTCAAACGCCAAAGGCCTTCACCATGCGCCTCACAAGAAGCACAAAGGGTGCTCACAGGAGCAAAACTACACCAGTGCCAAAAGGCAATCTGCATGGCCTCTGCCATCCGCACCAAAAAACACCAATCCAGAGTGTGTGTGTGTGTGTTTTTTTTTTTTGCATAGTAGGTTCCACTAGCTTAGTCCTGGTAATGGCCAATAGAAGTGTGTGACAATTTTTTTTTTTTTTTTTTTAAAGTATAATTATATATATGTGCCTAGACATAGTGACAGAAATAATACTTATGCTTCAGATGTTATCGCAACCTATACATCTACACCTCATTTAACACTGTAGGTAGGTTCCAGGCAATAGGAGTGTCTAGCAAAACGGCTCTAAATGGGGCATTTTAACACAGGGAAGATAGAGATAGGGAATATCATGAAAAAACACACAATTTCAATTGAAATTTGAAAGTTTTTTTTTTTTTTTATTTTTTTTTTTATTTAATTTTTTTATTTTTGGTTTTATATGAACTTTAAAGAAACGGAAAACATAAAACAAACACAAAGTGAACATTAGTAGAAATATAAACTTATTGATGGTGAATCTTCTGGGTCACTCTGGATTCTGTTTTTTCTTTGGAGAAAAAGTGCAATAGCGAAACAGAGCATTAAAATTGGTCTGGCAGGAAAAAATGCTCTATAGCAAATCAGCTCTAAGCAGGGCATACCTGTAGTTATAGTAGTGCTCCACTTTTATTTAGCCAAATCCATGCTTGTGCCATTTATGATTTAATTGCAGGATGTATGCATAAAGGAAAGTGCTGTAATTTTATAGATAAGGACAAATAGACACTTATTAGATATCTCGGCAAACAGACCAATATTTCTACATACAATCATATATGTCAGTCATCTAAGACAGAACCGTGAGACTATTGTGGCTCGCCGAGTGATGTCATCAGGAGGGGACAGTCGACTGAAGCCTGACGCGTACATTTCGCGGATAGCTTCTATGGAAGCTGCATGAGCACTTTAAACATTCCATTAGCATTGGTCACACTTCCAGATCAATTTAAATGTACTCCAAATCTCAGACACTACTGGAATTATTTCAATTCTAAACGAAAATTTAAACACCCTGCTCAAAATGTCTGGGCCTCAAAGCCAATACACTTGATAATTGGAAATCAATAAGTTGGTCACCAGATCAAAATGTCTGAGAGCCTGTAGTCTAAATGGAGTACATGGTTTCTACGTAAAAATCCGATTGTGCGGTGTACTGACTACCCAAATTCTGAGTTTTAGGAGGTCTTGAATTTCAAACCTGCTTTGCCCATGGATTCAAATGGAATCTTTTAACATTTGCAGCACCTTGCAAAAATCTGCTGTTTTTTTATTGCCCGATACTTCACAATCTTCTATGAACTATATATCCCTTTTAATGCTTTATTATTTCCCTGTACTTTCTAAAGCGGACTACTGCATAAAGACAGACCTTATTTACTTAAATAGCTATTGATATGCTTTGTCAAATGTGTTAGTTGTGATGACTCCTAAGATTTAAGGAATATGTTAAAACTATATATTGGAATATGCCTATCTTAAATCCATGTTAATGATACCAGGTAATATGGAAGTACCACCCCGCTCTCTCCTGTTTTTTTTTTTTTTTTGTTAAGTATTCTCTAGCATTTAAGTACCCTGCCTGGGCTAGGTGAGTACTTGCACAGGACTGCTGTAATGTTCAGTATAACTTGTGTAATCCTATATGCCTTTCCCCTTTTTTAGGAGATTAAGGAGATGAAGACCCGCCATGAGACTAGGATAGTTGAAATAGATTCTGGCCGCCGGATAGAATTTGAAAGCAAGTTGTCAGAGGCTCTGCAAGATCTGAGGAAAGACCATGAGCAACAAATTCTGGAGTATAAATCCTTACTTGAGAGAACCTATAGCTCAAAGGTGATGGGTCTTCAGTTTTAAACATATCTGATAAAATGTATGAAATTATTATGTTTTTTTTTCTATGTACTGGCATGGTGAGTGAGATCAAAGTTGGTCATTAATTTTAATAAATATTTAACCTTACTTGTGACACACACAGCTATTGCTGGAATGAAAAGTACACCAGCAAGTAAATGGATGTGCCTTAAATCGCATATAGATTTTATTTTATATATAAATTAACTGAAAGATCCACACTCTGAGCTAATAGTATTATCTACAGCAATTAAGACTTGCAATGGGAATGATTTAAGAGCGTGCCCAATTGCAAAAATAGCAATAAGAAGTTTAACAATCAAATTTAGTTTCCCTGACTATTGCCAATTTTTTCCAACTAAATTTGATTGTTTTATTAAACTTCTTATTGCTATTTCTTTTTTTGCAACTTGGCTTCTATTGTGAGTATTGAGAGTTGTATATTGATCTAAAACAGTCATGTTTGTATCTGCAGATACACTGTAAACATTTTACTGTGAACAATGAGGTGATAGTGCAGCAAAATGAAGCATTGGAAATGGTAAACTGTTTGATAGAGTGTGAGGTTCAAGATCAGATAGAAACGAGGAAAGAACAAATTCAGGTACAGACCTAATAAATGGTATCCTAGTTATTCTAAGATGTAGTAGCCAAGACCAGCGGAAGCACAACCTTTGTCTGTATTAATATATATTCTATTTAAACTGTAATATAGAGTTTTGCTATTCCTGAATATTTATTTCTTATTGGGAACTGTTGGTAGCCCTCACTGTTACTGCTTTCGTGTGTGTTTTTTTTTTTTCCCATCCAGGGCACAATATTCTCCTGGGATGATGTTCCTTACCAAAAGTCTAATGAAATGACCATGAGCACTTTATATACTTTTGTGTAATTCATAACATTTCCAAATAAACCGTTAATATAATAAAGTACTGGGCATAGATTTTTTTTTTTTTTTTTAGTTGGAACAGTGATGAATGAAGTAGACTGTGTGTTTTTTATGGTTGCCATGCCATTTTATAAGTGTCACACATGCACAATTCCCTGCTGGATAACATGGAAGCAGTTGGCAATGTATGCATGAGGGCCAGTGATGTATTTTGTAAGTGATAAAATGTCAAGTCAAAACTGAGTAAGGCTAGGGATGTTTTTTTGTTTATTTTTTCTTCTCTTCCCCCCCCACTTCCTATAAATTTCATAGGAAATAAATATTAAAATGTTTTATCTATATATTATTATGCAAGGGCCGCAAAGCATGACAAACCCGCAAACGTGACCAACGTTCTTGGTCCACAACTATTATAGTGATGCATATACTGAATATTCTTTCCAAAAGAATATCTCTAAGATCTACAGTTGTAGATTGTTTGTTTTATAACCTTTCCCCTTTTTTTATTGTGTTCTTCTATTTTTAACATGTTTCTCGTAGTTAGAGAATGCTCAACTTGCAGCCACGAAGAACAGTGATTATGCCAGTGCAACCCGGGAAGAGATCATGGCAACAAAGCTAAGAGTAGACTCTTTAACATCACAGCTAAGCCAGTATCAAAAGCAGGTACAGTCTGGTGTTTAATTTCTCTGGTTTCTCTTAATTGGGAGTGATTCATGTGGGAAGTCTGTAATTTTTTTTTTTTTTTTATCACAGAACTCTGCACTGGAGGCAAAATTGAGAGAACTGCAGGAAATTATGGATTGTGCACATGACATGCACAGAAGACAGATGAATGAAAAGGATAGAGAGGTTGCTGATATGAGGTGCAAGTTGCAGGCAAAGTTTGAAGAATATGAGCAGCTACTAGATGTGAAACTCGCTTTAGATATGGAAATAAACACTTATAGAAAAATGCTGGAAGGGGAGGAACAGAGGTAAGCAATTGTTTTGTAAAGGAAAACATTGACGTCAAATTACTAATTGCCCACAGGTAAACTACAGACATATTTCCTAAAGTAAATATATTACTATTGGACTCTTAAATATGTAATAAGCAAGGAGGAGAGGGGAAAGACACAAGGGAGGGGTTGGGGACCATTTCTAGTTGGCAAATGTCTAAAATGTCTATTGTGTGTAAAATAGGTTGAAACTTTCACCAAGTCCATCTTCAAGAGTATCCGTGGCTCGGACAGCTGCAGTTCATAAGACACACTTTCAACGTGGGAAGAAAAGAAAACTAGATGAAACTGAGAAACGAGAAGAAAGCGAACTTAATTATAAGGTTGTCCAGCAAGCCTCTGCTCTGGGACCAGTGTCTATAGAGGAAGTTGACCCAGAAGGGAACTTTGTCAGGCTGGCTAATAGTTCAGATGAGGTATTGTTTACAATTACGTCTATTGACTGCAGAAGCAGTAAGAAAATTGTGTTTATACAAAATGAGAATTAAAGTGATCAGCGCACTTCAAGTACAATCATTCTGCATCAGAGAATTGGTTACTTTTAGTTGTTGTGATTGCACTTTATTTGAAAGCTGACTTGCACCCCTTGGGTAAAATGTACAGTTACTGTTTGGGGGGGAAATACTATTTAGTTATATTTTCCTTCTGACATGGTCTTCCTGACTTTTTTTTTTTTTTTCCTTTGCTTTAATATTACATTCTTATATGCTTAATCTGCATGTACTATTTTAATTTCTAATATTTCTGTATGATTTATCTCGCGCTTTAAAGAACATTCCTTTATTTCAGAATGTTTGTTTATTTTGAACACAGGATCAACATCTACATGGGTGGGGGATTAGAAGAATGCAAGGAGACTTGCCTGATGTTATTTATACGTTCCCAAGTCGATATGTGCTTAAACAAGGCCAACAAGTGACTGTAAGTAAAAATGTGTAACCAGACACAAGGCTTTAAATTTCATTTGACAGTATAGTTTGGCATATTTATCTCTAGCGCTAATTTAATCAAATCAATTTGGGGCCTTGCTCATGTGGCTGCTTCAGTGATCTTCCACTATTGTGTTTTTTTTTTTTGTTTGTTTTTTATATATAATGTTTGAAGATTTTCAGCAAATTTAATTGAATGGAAGGGTTACTATACTTTAAAAACTTTAGCCCTTAAGTCACCTTCCCCCTTTGCTTTAGAAAAAAAAAAAAAATATTTTAAATCTTGCATCCAGTGGTAATGATGATTTATAATTATTTTAAGATTTGGGCTGCAAATGATTCTGCTATCAACAACCCTCCTACAGATTTGATATGGAAATCTCAAAAATCTTGGGGAACAGGAGATAATATTAAAGTCACACTTCTTGATTCAAATGGAGATGTAAGTAGTGTTCTAGTAAATTACCTGTTTATTTTAATGTAGCTTTTGTTTTGTAAGCATACAGTTCATTTTGGGGCAAAAAAAATCTGCCCCTGGGTGCAGAACAAGAAGGATAACAAGCATGTTAGCCCCTACACCCAAATGAATTTGACCAAACTGCTTTTAATGATTTTGGTTTACATAGCTGCTAATGTATGTTATGTACTTCACAATCAAAATATAATTTTTTTTTATTTTATTTTTTTAGATTTACTGGATAGCACCGACTGTTTTTGAAGGATTAGCATACATTTATATATATATTTTTTTTTTTACACTTTTTAGGAATTTGCGGAAAGAATGCTATTAAGAATAAGAAAAGAGGGTGAAGTGGATGAGGAATATTTTGAGGAAGACATTGAGAGTCAGTTTCGACCTCAGGTACAATACAGATTTTATTTAAAGTTTTAGGGTTTGGCTGAGAAAATGACCCATGTTTGTGTTTTTTTTTTATTTGCTAAATCAGACCAAAAGAAGAAAAAAGAAATGTTGTTCAGTTTCATAATGGCATCATACACCAGGAAGTGTCAGTAGGTGAGACCACAATCTGCAACTAGCTGTGCCTGCGACCTTCCCAGTGCATGGTCTTAAATTCTAAACTGTCCATTGCAAGACTCAATTTCCAAAAGGGAATGCTTTTTTTTTTTTTTTTTTTTTTTTATATGAATACATACATGTGTAAAAATATTTTAGTATTTGCACTGCATATGTATCTTCCTAGATTTTAGAGTAGACAAAATTTTAACTTCACATGTATATACTTGGCTTCTCTTCTTTTTATTTTTTTATTTTTTTTTGTAATGCCTAATGTGACTACATTTTAAAGATGCACTGTAATCTGATAACTATTGTTTGCTTATGGAATATTTTTTGACAATCTGAAATATGATTTTCTGCATTCTGGTATACATAAATTAGCCTAATTAAGCATGATGCATGTAACTGAAGTTGCACAAATAGTAAAACCAGTTCTTACACAAATAGCCTAGACTGTTGCCTTGAGGCATGTTTTTAGTTTAAACAATTTTTCCTCTCTATTTCTTTTTAGTGTCATCAGCCAGGGGATCCCGGCTGTTCTGTCATGTAATTTAAATCCCAGAAAAGCCTAAGTGAAATCAGGTGGTGAATACCTGAGTGTGGCCTTCCTCTGCCACTGAAGTATTTGGATTCCATTTGTTCTAAAGTTTGATCAACTTGGCAAAATTCCCCGAAGAATATGAAAAATGTTTGATTTTATTTTTGGAACTTAAATACTGAATAATATGTATCTGCAACAGCCTGGGTATTTAATCTAAGACTGGTTTCCAAAGTGATGAACTGAAACTATAGTTTTGCACATGTTGAAAGGTTTGTACAATTATATTTAGAAATAGCACTGTTTTTAGCTTTTCAAGGAAGATAAGTTGGTCGCTGTAGCTGGGTGCCCACTTAGTGACTATTTCTATGATTGGGGAAGTTTATATATTTTATAATAACACAGATATCTGTTTTTGAGAACCCTAATGTCACAACATATACTTGCATTAAAGTGAGCTCAATGAGCCCTGTTTTACACTGTACCCTTGCTCCAACACCCTGGATGGTGTCTGTAAAGTAGTGACTTGTAGACATTTAGTGTTAATGTTTTTTTCGCGCAAGCAAAGAGGCAATTTTTTATGCATTTGATAGTTGCATCGACACATAGTATTGGCATTTGATAACACGCAAAGTATTTATTTTGGTAAATCTTTTTATTTTAAATATGAACTACTCTACATCATCCATTGCCAATAAAGTCCCATTAAAGTCTACAGTGAGTTTTATAGTGCAATAATTCAATTGATGTATGTTTTCTGGTCTTTTAACAATAGTTTCCAAAAACCTCTATAAATCTACGGTTTGGTCCATTTTCCTGATAACATACTAGTTATTGGCAAAGGAAGAATTGGGGGTTCTAGACAGGGTAAAAACTGTTTCTCTTGCTATTTTTTGACAGCATCCCATATGACCTAACAGGGATTACTGCAGTACTGTGAAAACATCTGAATTCACTAGGATTACAATTGGGTTACATATTGTAACCCACTATTGTACATAGGACCCCCCCACACTTAGAAACCGTTCCTCTGCCATGTGGTTATGTAAAGGTTTATTATGAACTTTAGCAGTGGAACATCTATATCAGAACATATAAATGTATGTAAGCATCATCTGTGGTGAACAAATTTTATGTCCGTTTCCCTTCATAATAAGCAACAGACTATATTATTTGCATTATGATGCAACCGATTCGCAGCTCTTTAGTCACCCTTAAAGTGGCAACTATTTGCATCTTCCCATGTCAAGCATTTAATCCATATTTTCTTCCCTGTTTAACAAATTCTATAGTGGTCCTTATTATGCAAGGAACAGAATCTCCTCCTACCTCCAGCTCATTTTGTTGGTGAGCCTCAAATCTTGTTTTGGTACACACATTGAGAGCACTCATGAAAAGTTTTTCATCCCCATGCTGATGCTTTTAACCCGTTAGATGTAATTGAAATGTATCCTTTCGCTTTACTATATATTACCACTTTAAGCACACCATACAACCTCTTGTTTGCCCATTGGCTAGTTATTAAAGGGATCTCAGACATCCACATTTCAGTCATACATTTAAGTAGCATGTTTTTAAACCATTCATTATTTATTTATATATATATATATATATATATATATATATATATATATATATACTTTTTTTTTTTTTTTTTTTTGATCCCATACCAAAAAAGTTTTCTTGGTGAAAGCTGATCATTGACTCCCTGTACTACATAAACTGCTAAGGAAATTCAGAATGCTACTACAGACTATCTATTATTTTTTTTATTATTTTTCAACAAAGGTGCAAGATTCTTTTGAAATTGTTTTCAATTTGATGAAACCTCCGATACAGAAACTGAACATCTTTTGTCCTATTTTGTTCAATATTTTATTAATATAAATAAAGATGCTTTGTATGTATATTGTCTACTGTTCCCTCTCTTTAACAATCTAATGGTAGCAGATTCAGTTTTTGCAGCCATATGCATTGCAGAGCAATATAGTTATAGAAATAAAATTGGTAACTGATCCAGAGGAAGGCAAACAGAAATAAACCAAGTGAAACTTTGCCAATTGTCCCAAGGGGGGGAAATAAATGCATCCTGACCCAGATACTGGTGATCGGACTCCTCACTGGATCCCTCTCATTAACCTGGTTAAACTGTGAATGCCCTTTTTTATTTAAAAATCTATCCAGTCCCCTTTTTAAAGTTATCGATAGACTCCGCTGTCACCACCTCCTTTCGTAAATAATTCCACAGATTAACCACCCTTACTGTGAAGAGCCCTTTTCTTTAAGGTAAACTTCTAAGATCAAAGAATGTCCTCTTGTCAACTGAAAACTTCTTGGCACAAAAAGTTCACTTGACAAAGCTTTATACTGACCCTGGATGTATTTATATAGAGTTATCATATCTCCTTAGATGACTATTTTTTTCTAGAGAAAATAAGCTTAATTTGGGTTAGTCTTTCTTCGTAGCTTAGCCTCTCAATTCCCCTTTATTAGTTTTTTTTATTTTTATTATTAGTTGCCTTTCTCTGTACCTTTTCCAGCTCTAAAATGTCCTTTTTATGAAGTGGTGCCCAAAATTGTATGCCATTTTCCAAATGAGGGCGTACTAGATATTTGTATAGTGGCAGAATTATATTTGCTTCCCTGGCTTCTATACCCTTAATACATGCTTTATATTTTTTTTTTTGGCTTTGCAGCTGCTGCTTGGCATTAGCCTCTGTCCACAAGCACTCCCAAATCACTTTCAATATCTGAGACCCCTAGATTTGCTCCATTAAGATTATAAATTGCATGGCAATTTGTGTTCACGTCTGCCATCTAGTTGCCCATTTCTCTAATTTATGCAAATCCCTTTGGAGGGAAAGTACATCATTATCTGATTTTTAAATACCTTGCACAACTTCGTGTCATCAGCAAAAATGGAGACCATACTTTCCAGTCCTACTTCAAAGTAGTTAATAAATATGTTAAAAAGGAGAGGACCTAGTACTGAGCCCTGAGGAACCCTACTTGCCACACTGGTTCAATTCGAGTGTTCCATTTACCACAACCCTTTGCTTTCTGTCCTTTAGCCAGCTCGCAATCCATGAGCAGATATTTACTGCAATTCCTGTATCTCTTAATATGCACAATAGTCTCCCATGTGGCACTGTATCAAAAGCCTTTGCTATATCCAAAGACTACATCCACTGAGTTGCCTTGATCCAAGTTCCTACTAACCTCCTCATAGAAACTAATTAGGTTTGTTTGACGGGACCTATCTCTCATAAATGCATGTTGACTCTTATTTAGTCCATGTTCAGATAGACATATTTTTGTATATTATCCTTTCTAAAACCTTTCCCACTACAGAAGTGAGGCTCACTTGTCTAGAATTCCCCAGATTTGCTCTTGCTCTTCTTAAATATAGGTATCGCATCTGCTTTTCTCCAGGCATCTGGTAGCAACCCTGTGATGAGTGAATCTTGAAGAATCCTATATAATGGTTTGGCTATTACAGAACCCTTGGGAACTGGGTCAGCAACATAATGTGTACTCCTTTAAGATTCTAATTCAAACGTACAGGCCAAAAGTTTTTTTTAATAAGCTAATCTATTCACACTACCAGAGTCTAATTGCTGCTCAGACACAAAGCATGTTTTTGCTGGTTTGTTAGAAAGAAACATGGGCAATGTGAAGCCCCTCCCCTTGCATAAGCAAATCTGAACAAGGGGGTGGTTGTCCAGAAAGCAATACTTTTTTACTCTGAGGGATTCTTAGTAGATGAAGTATAGATTTTATGACACGTTCTAGGGGAGCACATGTAGTTACCGAATTAAAATTTGATTTAAAACCATCACTAGAATAGTTTTCATAGTGTGTAATGTTGATGTCATCGGGGCAGGGCCTAAAAGCAGGAATTAATAGCAGACAGCAGCCATAATGCAGTGGAGATGGCACAGAGAAAACACAGCACAGATAGACACCGACCAGAGGGAGTGAGGTACAGAGTGAGCCACAGCACAGATATACAACAAAGAGAGAGGTACAGAGTGAGAACGCATGCAGAGCACCGAAAGAGGAAAGGGTACAGAGGGAGCACAGACAGCGAGAGAGGGAGATTGAGCGCACAGACCATTAAAGATAACATTCCATTATACCATCATTTATGACTGGCAAGTTACTAGTAATTAAATATGGCAGGAAGAAAATCTGTCTGTTTTCTGGTTGTGCCTATCAATATGCTTTTCCTGGCAAAGATATTGGAGTGGATTAACTTCTTGTTCTGGTTGTATTATAATAAATGATGTTTTGGGACTGTAGTTATTCTTTGGTTCAGTGACTCCATTTTAACCTAAATGCTGCTTTTAGGGTAGTCCAGGAGGTTTAAGTTGCTTAGTGCTTTTTATGTTATTGTTCACCTTTTTCAGTAAAATAGTTCAACCTTTTGGTCCTATAAAGTCAAGATCAAGGTTGTAACCATTATATTTGATTAGTTTAAATGCTAAAGTGGTTTACTCCCAGTGTGAAACAATACCTTGGTGTATTTTATCTTACTAAAAACTTGAAATGTTCAAATGTTCTTCTCTTAGTTTAGTTACTGTTGTATTGTGTTAATTAAGTACTAAGTGCAATGATTAACATCAGTTAATGCTTGTTATATATTTTGATTATAATTTTGTATCCATAAGATTGAGTAGTTTCATAAAGCTGTGATTAGTCCGTAAGATTCAAACATCTCTAACTAGTCAATTAGAATGGCTATAAACCAACCTGTTTCTATTCTCTAAGGGTGTATGTAATAACTTCAGCACTCATATTACTGTAATGCAAATTATGGCTGCAAGTGAATTCACTGAATGTTTTCATTTAAGGGACTATTGTCTGTTTTTGTGAAACACTGTTGCTATAGCTATAATTCATATCTTATCATTCTGGGTTCTCCTATTCAGACAGATGACTGCTTCATTATTATTATTTTTTTGTGAGATTACTAAAAGTATATCTTGGATAGTGGAGAAGAGTTTTCTGAAGCTCAAAAATATAAACAGCTTGTTGAGCTTTGGTTTAGGTACATAGACAATGTGTTAATGATTAGGACAGGCTCAGAAGACCAACTTATCACCTTTTATCCAAAGATGAAATGTTAATGATATAAATCTTAGATTAATTTAGTATACCATCACATTTGTAGATCACAGAATTAAGAGAAATTAGAAACTACTCTTGTCAGAAAGGAGACAGCAACAAATTATTTATTGCACTTGAAGTGTCCTCCCCCCTCCTTCCTCCATCAAGGCCATACTGGTAGGACAATTCCTTCACTAAGGTTAAACATAGAGGCTTACAAACCAGATTTATGGAACAAGGATGCTCTAAGAATTTTTTTTTTTAATACAAGCCTACAATTAGGCCATTCAACAAGCAAAACCAAAACTACTTTACAGCAACTGATCACATTCATTGAAAGATTCAATAATCCGCAATCACAATCAAGACAAATATTGTCCAATATTAGATTTGGATGCTGATTTAGGAAAGGTCATTACTCCCACAGAATCGATCACCCACAAAAGAGCTAATAATATCAGAGATCTTCTAGTACTCCACCATTATAAGGCAGAATATACCATATTTTTTCCATGTATAAGATGACCCCTATTTTTGGAGCCCAAAATTCAGAAATAAGTAAATATGCAAATGTGTATTTTATAAGTTTTTTTTATTGTGTTACATATATATTTAAGGGCAGTTTCTGTCAATGTTTTCACGGATTTCCATTCCAGCTCAATATCCTTGTGATCACATCACTTATTACTCTGTCGCGATTTTTCCAGTTTAACACAGGATCAGAAAGATATTGAGCTGGAATGGAAATCGGTGAAAATCATGACAGAAAGTGCCCTTAAATATGTGTAGCACAATAAAAACATTTCTATGCACACAAGCGGATCAGCTCATTCACGATGTGTATCACACTGTAATGCTGCATCTGGCCACTAGACTAAGGCAGGAGAAAAGACACACGAAGAAGAAATACTTGTTCAAATTAGATTGCATTACAACACTGCTTGTGCGCTTAAAAATGTATATTTTATAAGACTTTATTGTGCTACACATATTTTTAAGGGCAGTTTCGGTCATGATTTTCACTGATTTCTATTCCAGCTCAATATCTTTAATCCTGTGTTAAACCGGAAAAATGCAATGCACATCGCGACTGAATAATAAGTTATGTGATCACAAAGATATTGAGCTGGAATGGGTATCCGTGAAAATCATGACGGAAAATGTCCTTAAATATATGTGTAACACAATAAAAACATATAAAATACACATTTTTATGCACACTTGCAGTGTAATGCACTCTAATTGGTACCAATGCATTTCCAAATGTGTGTCTTTTCTCCTGCCTTAAATCTAGTGGCCAGATGCAGCATTACAGTACCAGACCAGGGTATGCAATTGCAACATTCCGTGTATAAGACGGTCCCCCTATTCTAGACGTAAAAAAATACCATCTTAGACACGGAAAAATACGGTAATCAACAAAACTGGTTGAGTAAGACAAATGTAGGCTGTTACCTATGCAGGTCCCCAAATCAGAATAACACAAGAAATTTAAGATTTTTGTTTCAAAATTAAGAAGAATATTTTTTGATCAACAGTTGGGGTAATTTACCTAATAGTGTGTATTTGTGACCAAAAATATGTGGGTGAGACTACTAAGGAGGAAGACATTGGGACACATCAACTCTTTCCTCAGTGAGGAGAATACTCCAATAGCACACCGCATAAAATCTGTCCACGGAATCAACTCGGATGTTTTTATCACTCATAGTCATAATATGGGTTCCTCACACTATAAAACAAGGAGATCCTATTGGCCTTAATGAAGGCTTTGCATATCAATATTTACAAATTGTCTTAGTGTTCTACTAGATCCGTTTAGTGCTGGGTGATATGTTGTTTTGTTAAAAATTATGGTTAATAATAATGTGCTCTTTCTATAGGTATATATCGTGATAAATATCACATATATGGTTATCAGCATTGCAGGCTTACCAATGAGACAGAGGGAAGGGGGGGAGAGACAGGGGAGGGGGGAATAGACACAGTGGAGGGAGATGAGGGGGGAAAGGAGGCACAGGGGGAGAGGGGATGGGGGAAAGGAGGCACGGGGGGAGAGGATGGGGGAAAGGAGGCACAGGGGGGGAGAGGATGGGGGAAAGGAGGCACGGGGGAGAGGAGAGGGAAAAGCAAGCACAGGGGAGGGAGAGGAGGGGGGGGGAAGTACACACAGGCGAGGGAGAGGAGAGGGGAAACTACACACAGGCGAGGGAGAGGAGGGGGGAAAGGAGACACAGGCGAGGGAGAGGAGGGGGGAAAGGAGACACAGGGGGGAGGGGGGAAAGGAGACACAGGGGGGAGGGAGAGGAGGGGGGAAAGGAGACACAGAGGGGAAGGAGAGGAGGGGGGAAAGGAGACACAGGGGGGAGGGAGAGGAGGGGGGAAAGGAGACACAGAGGGGAAGGAGAGGAGGGGGGAAAGGAGACACAGAGGGGAAGGAGAGAAGGGGGGAAAGGAGACACAGAGGGGAGGGAGAGAAGGGGGGAAAGGAGACACAGAGGGGAGGGAGAGAAGGGGGGAAAGTACACACGGGATGTGTAAGAGGAGAACCACCTCTCCTAGGGGAGACTCCCGTTCCAGATCAGCAAATGCTGCACCTATACTGCTTACATCTAGCTATATCTATGTTGATTACACGCCAACTATTACAATAAGCTAACTGAGTTAAGGATAACCCAAAGTAAAAGTAATGGGGTGCATCACCCAATGAGGTATTAAACTTAGTACTCCCTCGCATAACCAACTGAAGAGAGTTTTAATCTTAGCAAATCTGCAAGGTAAATCTACAATAAATTTACCTTGTGGTTCAAATTGTAAAAGGAAAATAATAGGAGCAACCTGAATCTCTCACACCGAGTGGATATAAAAATATAATGAAGAAGCCATCTGCCTGCCTGAGAAGAACTTAGAATTAAAATATATTTTAGACACACCAACAGTGTATCTTGTATTCACTTAACCCAAAGTCCTTACAGCCAAAATTTCCAGTAAACAAACTAATATGTCTCTGACTGTTAAATAGTCATTAGAAACACTATTATAAAGCTATGTTTGTAGCTATCCCAATTGTCCGGTTAAAGAGATATTCAAATATTTCTGGCTAATTAGTGCTATATGAAACTACTCACTCTTATTGATGCATCATAATCATAAAGACTGATGTTATTGGTTGCTCTTAGTGCTTCAAGGTGAAATAAACACAGGGAGTAAACAGCTTTATCAAAGCACATTTAAGCTAATCAGATATAACGGTTACAACCATTATCTTGACTTTGTATGACCAAAAGGTTTGAACAACTAATTATTTAGCTGAACAAGGTGAGGAAAAACCCTGAAAAGCAGTAAGAAAGTAAACTTCTTCTACTACCGTAAAGACAAGATTCAGGTTAAAACCAAATAATCACTAAACCAAAGAATATTAACTGCTGCTTCAACAAATTAATAATTAGTTTTCACTTAATGTTGTAATACAACCAGAGCAGTAAGTGACCTCTGATTCATATAAACTTACCCCTTGAACTCATTGATAGAATATACTACAGAAGTAAGCAGTCTACCAGAATGAACTTGTCACCTCAATAGAGGTAATAGACTCTCAGACATAATCTTATTGATCACAAAATGTCATAAGTGTTCAAGACTGGAACACAATTCTATGCACATAACATTTATTTATATTTTTAAATACCCTCTAACAGTAATAAATGTTATGTTTTCATTATTATTGGTGATGTTTCAGTGAACTTTTCTTTTCCTTATTGGTGTAGCCTTATATTTCTAGTGGTGTGGAATTCTTCATTTCACACCATATGATTCATACATTAAATTGTTTGCATGATGCATTCCTGTAACAAAATACAAAAGAATTCCCCTTAAACTGGGTACCAGAATCTACTGGGGCATAATTATGCAGTGGGCTAGAGTGAGATGCAAAGAACTAGCTGTCCAACCCCAACCCTATGAACACCCACCCAATTTCTAACCTAAGGGAGTAACGATATCCAGGACTGCCTGTTAAAAATTATATTTATAAAACTGCCATAGATATACTAGGGCCCTCATTCAATTGCAATTTGGCCAATTGAATAGCGGTCTAAATAAGCACATAACATATATTTTTTAAAGAAGTTTTTAGTTAGTAAACATCTATCCAAAAGCAAGGTTTTCACTAACTAAAAACTTATTTAAAAACAATATGCTATGTGCTGATTTTGAGCCCTATTCAATTGGCCAAATCGCAATTGAATGAGGTCAGTAAAGGGTAGGGAGAAGGTCATTTGGAGAGTAAATGTAGCCAGAAACAAGACAAGTTGGTAAGGGGCATGCTAAGCCAATATCAAATTGGTAACCAAGTCACAGATCCACAACAACAAAGAAGTGGCTTTAAACATACCATTTTTTATTAAATACTTTAAAAAGTCAATTTAAAAAATATTCTAGGGAATATGCTGGGTAGCAGTATCTCATGTATAACAATAGAAAACCAATGTAGTAATTTCCTGGTGCTTAACATCGACTTTCAATAACTTAAACAAAAGCATGACACATTTTAAGATTGCTCAAAATATTACTGATTATAATTAAAATATATCCAAGAAACCCAGTATAAATGAAAGAAAATAAATACTCTTGTTCATAATAAATCATTATTAAGAATTTGATCAATCTTGAGAAATATTTTGGAGAACAAAAAAAAAAGTGCAATCTTAAAATGTCTTATTTTTGTTTAAATTATAGCAGTATGTCAATAACTATATTATCAGATTTCAAGGCAGGAACAAGGTATAAATTCGACAGGTACTATTGGAATAGATTAACTTTTACTGCCACATTTGTATTCTGATATAACAACGTAATATCTGTGGGGATGGGATAGTTGTTACAAATTTGCAGCATTATAGAAATCTTTGGACTGGACCTAAGATGTTACATAATTATTTCAAGGTTGCTAAATCTTTAAGAAAATCTGACAGTTCTGCTTTTTTTATTTGTTTTTCAGTAAACAGTGCATGGACTTCAAATACATTTCTAGGTGGATCACCATAGTAATTCTGGAGCCTTACAAGAGGGAAGACCAATCCCCCCAAACTTCCATTCTGTGAGCGCAGTCTTTTTCCTGGTTTGATTTCCCAGCTACTAGTTGCAATAGAATGATTTGAATAAATACCAACACAGACCAAACTAAAAAAGCAGTGTTTAGCAGAAAAATGCTTCAAGTGGTTGGTGGTTCTCCTCTAATATGTTTTGCATTTAATTGTATTGAACAGAGCATTAAATACATATTTTACTTCTTTTACTTGCTGAAATTGTCAGTGCATGTATTTATGTATGTATAAATGTGTGTGTGTGTGTGCAAAGCCACAGGTATAAAAACTCAGAAAGTGGCAAAAGTTGATTTGAGATTTTGAGAAAAAAAATCTTTCACTTCCCCAGGTTAGGGCAGTCATAAATCCTACCTTAGACACAACAGATTTCTGTGTAGGGAGTAGGCAAACCAAACTTTACGGATGAGACACAGCTGTAGGAGCCAATAGGAAATGGTAACGTCATGAATATTATGAGTTGGAAGTGCGGTAACAACTGTTGCGCAAGGAAACATTAGAGATATATATATATAATTGTTTTTTTATTTATTAATATATTTTGATATTAAAAAGATGTGGCAATTGTAGTTATAGCTTCAATAAATAAGATGTGTTTATTTTGTGTTAAAATATTATATATTTATAGACAATGCATTAGAGCATTTGTTCCTAGACAACATGGTTTTGTGACACATATTAACCCCTTGAGTACTGGGTTGTGTGTTACCCTGGATTTTGTATCAGAAAACAGGCTTAATACTAACCTACCATATTTTTTTCTGGGGGTCTCAGCAAGGGTACATGTAATTCTTTCTTCTGCTTTTTGCAGTTATGGCACTGCCTGGATTTGCGAGTGATCCTTAAACTCTTATTAGCATAGGGTTTGGGAGTGTAAGGGAGTAACTACAAATTTAGTCAGTGCAAAGATCACTGGAGATTTTTTCCTTGCTTTTTGGCTTTGTCATGCAGTTCACTCTTGCAATGTTTTAGGAATAGGATTTACTGTGCTGCTACGGCACTCGTAAGTGCTTTTGCAGAGATTTACATGTCGGTAACAGCCCAGTCAGTTTTAACGTTGCTCAAGAGCTGCTCCTGCTTTTGTGACGTAGGAACAGTAATAGTTGTAAACAAATGAACCACCATATCTATAAAGCTAAGATTTAAAATATTATATAGCTATTAGTTAAGTTTTTGGCATCTGTTGGGGTGAGCAGATCACATGTTGTCAATGTAGAGACTGAAAGCGAAGACAAATTCTTGAATGGCAAGATGTTTTTTTCTAAAGGCTGTGAACTTTGGATTTGACTGTTACAGAGACGGAACCTTCATTAATGGTTTTATTTGAGTGATTTTGTTGGATGAGATGAAAAAATATTCTAGATTACTGTCCTTGCTCTCTAAAATATATTTGTGTGTGTGTGCTGAGACTAGGTGAGCTGGGATGATAATGGGAGGTTAATTAGAAGGTATACATGAAGTGCCTTCTTGAGGATTGTTAGTGATAGATGGTTGTGAATTAGATATTGATAATGTTATTTGATTAATTATATGATAGTAGAGGGAATTTAATTATTTTTCAGAATAGACCTTTTATTTAATTCTTAGATGGCAGAAGGGATGTTGTTAATGAGTGAACTGAGCTGTTGAGAATCTGATTGCTGAATATTATGAGCTGGAGTTGTCCTAGGAGAACGCATTAAGGAAGTGGAAGAAGAAAGATTTGTTCGGAAAAAAAAGTTCAGTTTTTCTTGCTGAGTGGGGAATTGTTCTTTTCCCAAGTTCGGTATATGATCTGTAGCAGTTTAGGGTAGAATCTTGGTTGCTTATTTCTGATGGCGGAGATGATAGTGCTGATGAAAAAATGCTTTCTTAATCAAAAGGATGTTGATCTCCCACGATCTATACAATGAAGTTAAATATATTTTTAGAAAAAGGTAGTGATTGATTGAAATATAGACTTATTAGAATTATTTTTTGATCGAGGGATGATCTGATCTGTAAGATATGTGTAAGGCTTTGCCTGAATTTGTATATAAACCCTCAGTCCCTTTCCCTGGGCTACGCCCATTTGATCATAAGAGAAGACAGATGAACCTTTTTCTAGCCTCTCACTGAAACTAGGAATTTACTTTCTTACATCCCCTATCAGACGCAGGTCAGCCTGATCAAAGTTCCTCTGTGCACCAGGTAATCATTTCCATACACTTCATCATTCCTTTCACATCTTTCACTTGCCTTCATGCACATCAGGCCTCAACAATCATAACTTCCTAGTGACACATCATCAGCAGTTTTTTTCAACATTTCAAAATCCTTCCTCAAAATTCAGCTCTATATTTGTTAATGGCCATTGTCCTCCATGTGCTCTTGTTATACCTCCCCATTCTACTTACTCTAATATCTGTTCACCCCACTGATTCCTGCCTCCTTATACTCAGTACAGCTTCTCTCACCAAACTTGGTCTTATCCCATTACTACTCTCCTACACTACCCCTATCACCAAGGCACCCAATACACCTCCTCACACTCCTCTTCCACATTCTCCCTCACCGCTCAGGGTTTCATGGTGCCTCCTCACGCTAACGCTGCTACAGCAACTTGCCCTTCCCACTCCGACATTGCTCTTTCCCTACTCAATCCTTAGTTACCCATAATTGATGTAACCTTCACTGTGCACGCTGCGAATAGCATCCAAGCAGCCTTTCCTCTGACACCAGATCCTCTCCTTACTGTCACTCTCCAGCTCCATCCTCTTCTGCACCATCCTCTCCGGCACACGCTACAACTCCACCAATGTTTCTCGCTCTCCCTCACTGCCCACAAGCTTTGTATTGTCTCCTCATGCGAACGTTGCCATAGCAATGTGCGCTTCCCATCCAACTGTGCTCAGTGTCTTGTCACCACAATGATGCATGCCTCCTTTCCCCAATTAGACTTTCATTGTTGCATAGTCTAAGCAACAATCCTACAGACACACGTTCTACTTTTACCAGTCTCATCCAGTTTCCTCAGTGTATCTCTTTTGTCCCTATGTTTCCTTCCCTCTCCCACCTACCCCACACTTCCATACCACCACTCCAGTGTACTTCATGTTATTCCTCCTGGTTTTCATCCTAGGTCCTTCTTGTCAACTTTTCCACTGCAAAAATTATTTTCTGCAAACCTTCCCTGCACTCACGTTAGCCTCCCCAGTTTAACACTAATCTACATCCATCATCCAGTACTCTGTTACAGTCTATATCATTCCATCTAGACGTCTTTATCTCATCATTACTCTCCATCCCTGCACAATTCATATATGTCCCCACAACACTATCTCACACCTAGTTCATACAATATCCCCACCATCCAACCACAATTTTCAGTTTTATATATACTAGAGTAATAACCTGCCATAAATGATGGAATGAGTCAATTTCATTGGGAAGTTAGCTGCAAAATAGACATTTTAATTGAATGTAAAAATATAATTCAATACAATAAATTTTCTTTTATTTCTTTTCTTCTTTTAAAAGTCTTCCTAATTATTCAGTGCTTAATTTAAAAAGAAATGATTAATAGGGTGCAAGTTTTAAAAGAAGAGACTATAAGTACTTTAGGTAATAGAACAGATTACAGTGCAGCATGCTCCAAAACACACTGGCTACACACCTCACAAGAACCGCCTATAAACCTGATACACCCAATACTACCATAACCGTACAAAGAGTTATTTCTACAGAAAATTGGCAAAAAGATAGATATGCTATTCTACATATGAGGTCTAGTCTTCCTTAGGAGCATTGATGTCCATGATATAATACATCTAAATACAATGCTGATGCATTCCATTTTTTAGCAGTACAGTGAAGAATAAAATAAAGTGACACACCAAGGTTCTTAATATATTTTATTAGATTTGGTCAGATAGACATGGCAGTTATATATAAGACAATTTACAACAACTTTGTAGCAATATATTCTACTCTTGTTAATTGTGCAACATGTATTAGAATATTCACAGTTAAAAGTTTATGAATAAAACAAAGAAATCAGTTTCTTTCCTGAAACTGACATCTTCACTTACGGTTTTAAAATACTTATAGACAGAAATAAAATAGACTGTCTCTTAAGTAGGCTACACAAAGAAGCAAGAAGTCACTTCTGAAACAATGCAGTGTTGAATTTTTCATACAACAGTAAAGACGAAAATAGATTTGCATTTCCATATAACAGAATGTCAATGTTTTTCATAAAAATAAAATTAATACAAAATAAATACATATAAAAGAGATGAGACATACTAAAAGTTGTAAGTCACTCAAGTAGCAAGGCGTTCACAGAATGCCACATTCAAACTGTTTGTGAGTCCCCATGGTGAAATTTTCTCAAAGTCTGCTTTTTCATTGTGGAAGAGGAACCACCACTTCAACATAATTTATAGGGAAGAATCCAGATTTACCTCTGACCATGCCTTCAAACCAGTTTTCGTCAATTTGGTTGGTTAAAGTAATGATGTCTCCTTCCTTAAACCCAAGTTCCCCTTCATTTTCTGGGTCAAAGTCATATAGCGCTCTGCAGCAAGGCTGGTCCAAATGCACCATAGAACCTAGAAAAGATAGAGACAAAACTTTATTTGAATTGAATATAAATTTCTACTTTCAAGTTGGATTATTGGTACTATCAACTATAATAGTTGTCGTAATTGCGAGTTTGTCGGTAACGCTATGTTAAAAGTTATGGCTTGCGCATGCGCAATGAGATTCGAAGGCGCTCATTGCCAGGCCCGAAAGTTACAGGATTGACGCGATCCACAATAAGCGCTAAAGGCGCACATCACAAGGCCCGTAAAGCAGAGGAGGGTGAAGAGGCTCACAATTAGCGCCAAAGGGGCTCATCACAAGGCCCGCAACTTAGATGGGGGAGGAAGAGGTTTGCAATGAGCGCCAAAGGCACTCATTGCGAGGCCCGCGATGAGCGTCGTAGGCCTTTGGCTCACATCCCAGGCCCGCAATGAGGCAGGGAGTCCATAAGTGGGGTTGAAAGCTGATTTGCTATTCAATTGGCGTCTTTTGGAGGCCTCCCAACGGCTGCCGAGTTACTACCTTTAAAAAAAATTGCAGCGTTAAACCTGTACATTTTTTTTCAAGCCTGCAAGGCTTGGAGCAATAACAATTTAAGCTTCAAGTCTTGCAGGCTTGAAAAAAAATTAGAGGTTCGACCACCATCAAGCCCGCAAATGAGTGAGGGAAGTGAGAGGGTGGGACAGAGACACAGGGGAGAGAGAGAGGGGGAAGACATAAAGGGGAGGGAGATGGGGGGAAAGAGACACAGGGGAGGGAGACAGCGGGCAAAAATAGATTTTTTATATATTAAATATCACTCTTAGAGAAGATTAACAAACTGGACAAGTCTTCATAACTTTTACATAGATAGTTACTTCTCTACTGCTGTGGAGACCAGAAGCTGAGCACTAAGTTGTGACATATACAGTAGATATATTCTGTTTTGTGCAGCAGCTAGCGTCAGCTGTGAGCAATAATAAGCAAACACTATAACTTTCACACATATATTTAAACTCATTCATATAAGAGCAAGTTGTGTTTAGGTGATGCTTCTCCTTTTTACGGGGCTGAATGAAAGAAGCACGTCAGAGAAGATCCTGTAGAGGTTTATAATAGAAAAGCATTCCATAATTCTTGGTCTGGACATATGGCAGTCTTGAATATAAATTAACCCAGAGACATTATACAGATTTGTTGATGTGACATGCTCAAACTAAAGATGCAAAAAAAACTAATCTTCTTGTTAACTTCTCACACGCAAACTATTGGCGTATTTAGGTGGATGACTGACTAAAACACAAGCTTCAGAACAAAAGTGTATGTTTCCTACTAGCATCTCCAAATAAACATTAACCACAGATCTCTATTTTGTGCACACCTCTTGTGTAACTATTCTCAGATTTGAGACAAATTCATTATTAAACCTTAACTTTTATTCTGAGTTAATTAAAAATGGTATTTAAAAAAAAAACACACATACGCTGCTGTCATATCAGGAAAAATTCACATAATTTGCAAAAATGTATAAATAAGTTGAACAAAAATGACATGGGTCTCTATTTGACATCAGAAATAAGTTAAACATCAATAACCTTTCTAGATTTGATAAACAGCAAAATGAGGGATGGTAAGTAAAAGAACAACACATATAGGAAACCAACAGGAACTAATAACCTGTTATATGCCAAAAGTAGTCACCCAAGAAACCTAATTTCAGGGATTCCAGTTGGCCAGTGTTTGTTTAGAAAGCAAGATTGGAGCACTTTTTTTTTGCCTCTTGTTCAAAGTCTTGACTTTCTTGAGTGTGGTTACAGCAAAAAGACACTAAAAGACACTACCACAGAGCTTGAGATGTAAATAAAGAAAGCTTGCTTATTGAGAAAATCAAAGAGAATGATGATTGTGTAAGGTGTATTTGCACATACAATGACAAATGGCAAAATATAAGAAAGATCTTTAATAGACATTGGAAAATCATTTTAGATGATAAGGACTTAAAGCCATTTCTCGGTGATCATGCAGAAGTAACAAGCCGCAGATCAACCAATTTGAAGGATATATTATCAAAAAGCCATCTGGAGATTCGGAAAAAGAGAACTTGGCTCCAAAAAACTAAAGGTTGTTTCAAATGTGAATCCTGTAAAGTTTTTCCATATTTTGGTCCGGCTAAAACCTTTACCTCCCTAGATGGTAAAAAAGTCTATACAGTGAAATATTTACAGACCAGAAATGTTCTAAATCAGAATTTATCTAATATCTTGTATTTGTGGAATGAGATATGTGGGTAAAACTTGCCGTGAATTTAGAAGAAGAGTTCTAGAACATATACAGTGGATATAAAAAGTCTACACACCCCTGTTAAAATGTCAGGTTTCTGTGCTGTAAAAACATGAGACAAAGATATATCACTTTTTCCACCTTTAATGTGACCTATAAACTGTACAACTCAATTGAAAAACAAACTGAAAACTTTTAGGTAGAGGGAAGAAAAAATATAAAAATAAAATAATATGGTTGCATAAGTATGCACACCCTTAAACTAATACTTTGTTGAAGCACCTTATGATTTTATTACAGCACTCAGTCTTTTTGGGTATGAGTCTATCAGCATGGCACATTTTGACTTGGCAAGATTTGCCCACTCTTCTTTGCAAAAACACTCCAAATCTGTCAGATTGTGAGGGCATCTCCTGTGCACAGCCCTCTTCAGATAACCCCACTGATTTTCAATCGGATTCAGGTCTGGGCTCTGGCTGGGCCATTCCAAAACTTTAACCTTCTTCTGGTGTAGCCATTCCTTTGTTGATTTGGATGTATGCTTTGGGTCGTTGTCACGCTGAAAGATGACGTTCCTCTTCATGTTCAGCTTTCTAGCAGAAGCCTGAAGGTTTTGTGCCAATATTGACTGGCATTTGGAACTGTTCATAATTCCCTCTATCTTAAATAAGGCCCCAGTTCCAGCTGAAGAAAAACAGCCCCAAAGCATGATGATGCCACCACCATGCTTCACTGTGGGTATGGTGTTCTTTTGGTGATGTGCAGTGTTGTTTTTGTGGCAAACATATCTTTTGGAACTATGGCCAAAAAGTAGAACCTTGGTTTCATCAGACCATAACACCCTTTCCCACATGCTTTTGGTAAACTTCAGATGTGTTTTTGCAAAATGGATGTTTTTATTTGTAAGGAAAGGCTTTCGTCTTGCCACTCTACCCAATAGCCGAGACATATAAAGAATAAAGGAGATTGTTGTCACATGTACCACACAGCCAGTACTTGTCAGATATTCCTGCAGCTCCTTTAATGTTGCTGTAGGCCTCTTGGTAGCCTCCCAGACCAGTTTTCTTCTCGTCTATTCATCAATTTTGGAGGGAGCTCCAGTTTTTGGTAATGTCACTGTTGTGCCATATTTTCTCCACTTGATGATGACTGTCTTCACTGTGTTCCATGGTATATCTAATGCCTTGAAAATTCTTTTGTACCCTTCTCGTGACTGATAACTTTTAACAATGAGATCCCTCTGATGCTTTGGAAGCTCTCTGTGGATCATGGATTTTGCTGTGGGATGCGACTAAGAAAATCTCAGAGCAGCCAAACTTAATTTGGGGTTAATCAGAGGCACTTTAAATGATGGCAGGTGTATGCTGACTCCTATTTAACACGATTTGGAATGTGATTGCTTAATTCTGAACACAGCTACATCCCCAGTTATAAGAGGGTGTGCAGACTTATGCAACCACATTATTTTTATTTATTTTTTTTCCCTTTACCTAAAAGATTTCAGTTTGTTTTTCAATTGAGATGTACAGTTTAAAGATCACATTAAAAGGTGGAAAAAGTTCTGAAATTATTTATCTTTGTCAATTTTTTTTACAGCACAGAAGTGTAGACTTTTTATATCCACTGTATATAGTATCAATAAAGAATATGACATGCCTGTCGCTGTCCATGTTAATACAAAACATAAGGGAAAAAGGAAAGTACTTTCCTTTATGGCCATTGACCATATTGAAAAAAACATAAGAAGAGGAGCTAAGGAGCTTCTAAAAAGAGAGGCAAAATGGATTTACCTATTAAAAACGAAAAAAACTTTGGGCCTAAATGAGGGCTTTATGTTTTCTCCTTCTATTTAAAACATCCTATTTTCTTTCAATCACATCTATAACAACAGAATGTCTTAGATATGGATTCTTGACGCATTCTGTATGAGAGAAAGAAAATCTAAGGAATTTGATTTATTCTTAGCAATATAAGACATGTTAAAAAGTATATGATATGATTATATATAACAACACTAAAGGAAGGAGATATGTAATAGTAAGGCCTAATGTTGAAAATTAAACATGTTTTGGTCCATTATGAGATTTATCTTCTTGTTAAAAATAATATCTGAAACATAGATATCTTATGGTTAATCTAATATGGTATAATGGCCTATATGGAACCCTAATAATTGGTAATTTAAAAAACATTAATTGTGAAGTGTCTCAGCCGCTATACACGCTTGATAGTGCTGCATATACCAGACAAATGAAAGGAGACAGATATCTGGTATTAGATACTTTCTCAGACATAGGATAATGCTCTATATATATCATATATAGGCAATGACAACTTAGTAATAACTCAGCACTAATATCGGGATATAAGCTCATTATATAATATGAGCATTGTGGAGCAATAATGATAATAAGGAATAAAGGTAGAGATAGACACTGATCAAAAAAATAATCACAAGAAATGTATGTCACTATATAATTATTTAAACAATATTGAAGTAGAGCAGTCATAACTGGAGTTAGGATTAGTTCTGACAATCATAAAGCACTTTAGTTATGAGCACCTTGCACTTTATAGCACAAAGCACTACCTTACTTTTATTTAGATATCAGTGTCTAACATATACTGGATAATCCCTTTACCAAATCCAAATTGCAAATATCGAAAGTTATCCTGCTATGACAGCAGCGTTGGTGTGTTTTTAAATACCATTTTTAATGAACACAGAATAAAGGTTAAGTTTTAATCATGAATTTGTCTCAAATCTAATAATAGTTACACAAGAGGTGAGCACAAAATAGAGATCTGTGGTTTATGTTTATTCTGATCTCTTTATCTCTAGTATCACTGTTTCCTAAAAATATCTAAGAGACAGGACCTAGAGCCACCTTTTCTCTTTTTTGCAATGGTTGCTTATCACCACGCATCTATCATTGCTTTACCTCACTTGTACCCTTTAGAATGTAAGTTTGCAAGTTTTCAATCTTTTTGGTGCTTTAGGAGAAACTCTATGTATATTTTATTATAAGCTCAATAACAGCGCCCTCCATTCTTTTGCAATGTGATAAAAAAAAAAGTGATTTGTTCTTAACCCTTGTACAGTGCTACAGAATAGGTTGGTGAATTACAAATGAAGGATAATAATAATAATAATAATAATAATAATAATAAATAGGGCTTCCATAAGTGTGCGTCACTGTGAATGAGCCAGTCTGTGAGAGTGAGACTGTACTCATCAAATACTTTCATCCCTATAGCATTCTTACTCATGAACGGACAGTAAATAAAGGAGGGATTTGAATATGTTTAATAGAGGGGAAAGGTTTCACGGGATACGGTCACTCCAGCAATAAGTTGGTTAAATCTTAAATAATGCTAAAACTATCTGTACATTGTATTAGGCATTTTCTCTATAGTAAATCATTCCAGAAATAACTGCAGTGTGGGCATGGTTTTTGAAACCACACAAACAAGCAAACTTTGATCCTAATGCGTATATTGAAAAAGCTTATTAGTACTTTGGAACCACTCATTTGCATACTAATACAACACAGATAATTCTGAATAGCTCTGTAATTATTCACTTTAGAAAATATTAGCCTTATTAAATTAAATTGCAATTGAATAGGGCTCTATATAAGCACACAGCATATTTTTTTACAGAATTTTTTAGTTAGTGAACTTCTATCCAAAAGCAAGGTCTTCACTAACTAAAAACTTCTATAAAAAATATACTATGTGCTTATATAGAGCCCTATTCAATTGACCAAATCTCAGTTTAATAAGGCTGTATATCTCTACAGTGTACATGCAGTTTTTCATGGACTTCAAGAATAATTCAAAAACAACAGTCTCGCTGCCATTCACAGTCCCTTTATATAGAGCAGCAAACAGAAGAAGATGAAAGCCTTTCTCATAAACTTTGTTGAAGATCCAGTTAATATGCCACAATCTTCAAAAAGACAAATGGCTTTTTTAAGAATCCAAAATACTAGCAGCAAGAACATTTCTGGTACAAAGTCCTGCATCTGTGTGCTTGCTTATGTCCTAATTATTATATAGTTTCATTATTATTATTTTAATTACAGCAATCAAAGCCAGTGCCACATTCTGATTTTAATACATTCTGATAACACTGTACATTTTGAGAATTAACAGAATACTAGCTAAATATTTTTTAACAAAAAGGAAACTTTACTGTATATCACCTGCCACTGAAATATCATAACCTGCATAGCTCAATATCTTTTTTTTTTTTTCTTTATAATCAATTTTTATTTGTTTTCAAACGAACATGACAAAAAGTAAAAAAAAATAAAAAGACAGAAGTATACAAGGTAAATCGCATCTTAACAACTTAATAAAATTGCTGACATATTTTTAAGAACAAGATGCCAAGAACATACCACAAACCATTAAATTCAACAATAGGAAAGAAAGGAAAAAAAAGGGGACCCATTTTCGAGTATGTCATTATTACATTGCTTGGGAAGCTTTATTAGTCTGGCTTAAAATTATCTTTTAAGTCAAACTAACAGTATATTGGTCCCATAGGTGCCAGTTTAGTGCTACTATTTTTTTTTAGGGATTAAATCAGTATTCCCCCTTATTATTTCTCTGCTAGTATCGACCGAGTATTTTACTTCATACCAAGATGGGATAGTAGATGTTTTCCAATATTTTACTATAAGACGTTTAGCAATCAATAGAATATGTGTGTATAGATATTTTACTTTTGACCCAAGGGTATCCATATTAATATGTAAAATTACTGTTTGGGGAACACAAGGTATTAATGTGCCCCCCACTATAGATAATTCTAAACATATCCTTTCCCAGAATTTTCTCATATGGGGGCATTCCCACCAGAGATGGTATGATGTACCAACCTGACCACATTGCTTCCAGCAGAGATTATCTGAGAGTGGGTAGAATCTATTCAGCAAAACTGGAGAATAGTACCATCTATGGATGATTTAAAGTATATTTCTGTATAAACAGCATTTATCGCTGAATTTTTAACCACCCTAAAGAGTTAAGCCAAGTAATTGGATCAAATATCAAATTGGAATCTCTTGTATCTTGTAGAAACAAATATAGCTCTGATGCTACATACTGTAATGTCAACCATGCCTAACAGATCGAATTCAATGACATTATTTGTGTATGTGCTTATTTTTTTAACATAATTCCTTTGACAGCATACAAGCCGAGCAACTTCCTGTTTCATAAAAAAAAAGCCATATATAAAACAATACACTGTATGCTCTCTAGATAATGTTAAAGAAAAACATTTTACTGCCTCTACTAGACCTCAGTAATATCGTGTAACTGCAACAGCTTATAAACACCAAAAAAGGAGGTATACAAACAGCAAAAAAATACATTTTGAATGCAATTCTTTAATTACTGTTTTTAAAGGTGCTACATGTGCAGATCTATCATCTGCCTGATATATCTGTATTTCTGTTTATTACCTCCAGATATTGGCTTTTGGCGTTTTACTGGTTTTCCCTTTTTTGAAGTGATGATGTGGTAACATGACGTAAGGAGGTTTGATGTCTGAATTCATTATAAATACATATTGCAATATGCAATATTAAGCTAAATCTGAATGGCACTGAACAAACTATCAGCCTTATTAAATTGCGATTCGGCCAATTGAATAGGGCTCTATATAAGCACATAGCATATTTTCTTTACAGAAGTTTATAGTTAGTGAAGACCTTGCTTTTGGATAGAAGTTCACGAACTAAAAACTTCTGTAACAAAAAATGCTATGTGCTTATATAGTGCCCTATTCAATTGGCCGAATCTCTATTTAATAAGGCTGTATATATTTAATGAATGAAACCCTAAGCGATGAATATTATTACTTTTTATTGTCACAATAATACAGTTTCTAACTACTTTTATTTGTAATTATGCTGCTGTGGAATCTACCATTTTAGTTTCCAGTGTTCAACTTCAACTACTAGTGCTCTCAGCTGTAAAGCAAAGCTCATCTGTTTACAAACACATGCCCTGTTGACTAGAAGCTGCAAGAAACAGGCTCAGTAAAGAACATTGAAGCCTGCAGTAAAGAATAATAGTCTGGTGGATTAGTGATATAGCATATGGCTTTTTGCAGCCACTGACCTAGGCAACGTGATATATCACTACATTACATTCCAGTAGTTACACCAATTATATATTTAGTTATATTTAGTTTTTTTTTACTTTTCTTGCATCAGATATTTTCACAAATCACTAGTGATGTCACAACACAAGGCCTTTGTCTCTTTGTTCTACAAGAACGCTGAGGATCAGTGTTACAAACTCAAACAGAAAACAAGGGCAAAGAGAGACAAACATGCAAGAGAAAGAAAGAGCAATGTAGGGTAGGAGTGGATAGAAAGGCCAGTCAGATATAAGGTCATGAGGATTTTGGCATCACAGCACCACCAAATCAGTACACTTCTATTCCTAGGACCCGCTATTTCTTATATCCTATATGTTGGTGCCGGCATCTAAGTTCTGACAAGCTGTTGATCATATCCATCTTAATATCCATGCTCAATAGAGTCCACATAAACATGAAAAAACAATTCCATATACAACTCGCTCAATCTGTTCCATAAAATATATTATTGGTGTGCAACTTCCTGCACTATTTTTGAAATTGTATAATTTCTTTTTATTTGCATAATAAAATAAGTACGCCATCTCCTCTCACACATTAGCAGTACCTTGTATACATTTGTTTCAGTGCTCAGCATTTTGAAAAAACCTATTCATTTGATCCTGAGATCAGACTTTTATGATAAATTGTTATGCACATTTTGCTCCCTGTGTGATGCAGAATATTATCTTTACCTGATAATTTGAATGATGAACTGCAGGAAAGTCCATTATGCTGCAACTTTTCTGTAGACTCTAAGGTTGTGATTATTGATCGCGGTTGGAACTCTCGTTTAGGGCGTCGGGATGCTGTATTCATTCTGTAAACAATCAAGGTAACTTATTCATAAGACACTTCAACTTCAAGAAAGTAAATTATTTCAAGTAACTCATTTTGTGCTGGAGAGTACAAATCTCAATGCACCCACCTGAAATAAAAAGGTAATTCTCACCTTTCAGGTGTTAAATTTGAATAAATAAGTGAAGAATTCAAAAGTATCCATCTTGTCTCAGAATTAGTTCATTATCAAGATGTTTTCTTTTCAAATAGGGATATCCTAAGTATATATACGGTATATGAAATGGATCTTACAGAAAGTAAAGAAAATAACTACTTGATGAGCCAAGAAGTTTGGGAA
The DNA here is from genome assembly GCA_027410445.1 of Discoglossus pictus. Classification (NCBI taxonomy): domain Eukaryota; kingdom Metazoa; phylum Chordata; class Amphibia; order Anura; family Alytidae; genus Discoglossus; species Discoglossus pictus. The sequence goes on from CM050167.1 coordinate 195,539,049, forward strand.
TTACTTCTTTATAGAAAGCCAGGTAAATAAGTACAGTGGAAATAGTCAGGACATAATGTCTAGGATGTGTATAAGTACGTTCTCAGGCAGCTAGAATGGATACAATAGTTGGACCTATCCATTTCTATCTACTGTCAAAATCAAGGTTTATAAGATCTTAAAGTGATCTGAACTGTGAATTTAAAACCAAGTTTATAATCCATAGGCTCTTACAATGTTGCTATCTGCATGGTAATGTAAAGTACAAAAGTTGTAAAAAAATAAATGTTTTTCTTACCTATTTTGTAGCTTGCTGAGAAGTTCCTCGAGAACCTGAACAGTCTGTCTATGATAGTCTAATGCTGCTTCTGTGAATACAGCCAGCTGGCTCACTTGTTCTATCTGTAATGAGAGCAGGACAGGGTATTTATTCTTCAGCGCATCACTAAAGTATTGTTGAGACAAATCTAATGTTTTTTCTGCTTGTTGCTTCTTATAATGTACTGTGCTATAATGTAATGCAGAGGTACCACAGTACTCGTTAATTAGTTCCAGGAGGCACAGCGAGTGGTGAAAATGAGTTCCGAGCTACTCTTTGTTACTTTAGGTGAGACAGCCTTGATTGCTGAAGTATTTTTCCTTGTTGAAATGCGTTGAATACCAAATTTGACGAGTTTTGAAGCTGACGAGTGCCGAGATACCACTGACTACCCTTTGTGTCTATTCATAATTAAATATAGTATGTAGGCACTTATGCATAATTTTTTATGAATTTTTCTTAATTTTCTTAAATGTGTTCCATATTTCTTGTAATCTAAGTTGTAAGTTTGTAATCTTGTTAGGTGCTTTAGGGAAAGCACTATGTACGTATAAGTTTAAGCTCAAATACTGACGGGCTGTAGACCGCCCCAGGCCTCCTGGGGTCGGTAGGAGGGCAACGTGACCCGTGCAGGAACGGGAGTAGGGTAGAGTAGGAGTGGCTAGCTGGGGGGCAGGGCCGTGACCCGTGCAGGAACGGGAGTAGGGTAGAGTAGGAGTGGCTAGCTGGGGGGCAGGGCCACCTAGAGGATTGGCGCCAGTTTGGTCAGTGTGCCCCCAGCTAGCCAAGAATGCAGATCCCACCCACCCATCCCTTATATATTTTGGAGCATAGGTGTTAAATTATTGAAAATTGTAAATATGTGTTCAAAAAAAAAAAAAAAAAATATTATATATATTTATGTATGGAAAATTGGAAAATATGTAAAAAAAAACAATAAAAAAAAATTTTGGAAAAGTACCAATACAATAAGTCGAGTATATTACTTTAATCTGTTTACGTTATTAGCAGTTATATATGTATTCATTTCAGGCCGAGTTATGATGTGCCTGTATTTTGTTGTTGTCACAGCAAGGCGGTGGTGAGGGGAGTCGCCGGGACAGTGGTAAAGTGGGGGTGATCCTACCCTACGGGGGCACGGATGCTCCATCATGGTAGGCCCTGGACGAGGGTCAGGGCGCAGAGTGTACTGTCTTGGTTCCCAGGCTCCTCCCCTTTCTTGTTTACGTATATTTAATTAATGGGTTTGTTATTACGTGAACTTGGGTTTACCAATAAACGCTGTGGCCAGTATTTGCCCCAAACAAGTTGTTGTGTCTAATTATTTATTGATTAAGGGTTTAGAAAGGATTTTGCATAACAAGATTATTCAGGGAGCAAGTTATACCCAAAATGTCACGCGGACATACTCACTGGGCCTTTCACGGGTCAAGGGCCCTCCATTCTTTTGCAATGTGTTCAAATTTGTTTTTGCCTTGTACATAAGCCCTGTATAGAGCCACAGAATATGTTGGAGCGTTACAAATAAAGGATAATAATAATATTGTGGAACACATGATGATCTGTGATCCAGTTAGAAAGCTCTGAACCAGGTGACTTTAGCTATCTTTAGGTATTGGCAATTATAGTCTCTTTAAATGTTTATACAAATGTGTGACACTCTAAAATTAATATGTTAAAATTCATGTAAATTTGAAAATTGCTTTACAAACATATATATAAGTGTGATTATTATATATTTTTTGTGCAGTTTTGGGATTTCTTTTATTCAAAAATAATTTACTTGAACATCTTGGCCCTCATTCAATTGTAATTTGTCCAATTGAATATGGTGCTAAATAAGCACATAACATATACTTTTTAAAGAAGTTTTTAGTTAGCAAGCATCTATCCAAAAGCAAGGTTTTCACTAACTAAAAACTTCTTTAATAAAAATATGCTTAATTAGAGCCCTATTCAATTGGTCAAATCGCAATTGAATGAGGCCCCTTGTATGCAGTATAAATAAAATATTTCCACTAGAGGGCAGCATTTAACAGCCAGATTTTTTATATTCTTGTCAATAGAAAATTGGCCTGTAACAACTGTTAGTTTGGAATCTGTTGCTTCAAGACGTGTGCAGCTAATGCTCTGCAGGAGTAGGCCTAATTTTTAGTGTTTTACCCTACAAAATATAACTTTTTACAAACAAAACCATCATATTAGAATCCAAGATCGTCTGCTGAACAGAACCATACCCAACTGCAGTGGGCTACATTAAATTTTAATTACACATGGTTGAGGCCTAGGCTGGGCTTCCATCATTCCCAGCCTTTCCTGATTTTTCCTCTGATCAGAGTAAAACCCCGATAATTCGAGCTGTCATACACAAAGCCAGCAACAGTGACAGCCACTACAGGGAGACACAACATCCTCCAAGAAAAAAAATGTGACAAGTAGAGCTGAAGACAGAGGCTACGCACAACTAGAGCAACCCAAGGCAGGAGGTCCAAAACTACAAAAGAGACCATCCACAGGGTCACAAACAACGAAAGAGGCCAAGAGGAGACGAAGGCCCGCCACAACTAACCAAGAAAAGGTACCCCCGGGAGAAGCTAGGAAAAAAACGTAGGAAAGGTCTATAAAGCACATATAATTGGTGTCGGGGGATAACACCACATACCCAAAGCCCTAACACACTAAATCCACCACCATATTCAACGCTACGCTGTATAAGGTGACCAAGGGGTAATCACACCTCCATATATTTACTGAGGCGTCACACAGCTATACCCTCCCCATTGAAAAAAGAAACAACAACTCCGCCATCTTGGGGAGAGGAATCAGTGCGGCCCTCTAATTCTACTTAAACCTCCAAGGATATTATTGACCCTATCAAAGGACTTATACATCTTTTAACAAGCTGCCTTAAAAGATGGACTTACTTTAAAACTGAAACCAACGAAAGTAACTAACTTAAACCAACCTTGTAAATAACCAATTAATCAAAATCTTACCACAACATCAAGCCTCCCAACTAAAGGGTTAAGCTACCCAATCAAGTTGAAGAAAACAAAAAAGGTGCAGCTTATCCCAGTTGAGGAAAAACTCAAGGTTTACTACTAGCCTACAGCAAAGCCAAATATGAAAATGATCCTGCACTAATTTTACATTTCATACGGCTTCTTACGCCTAACACCTCTCAACTAGGCCACTGCTTTTAAATACACTACTTCCCTACTCTCAAGGTGGGATCCTCTCAAACAACCGAACCACTAATTTGTCAAGTTAAAGAATAACAAATCTAAACAAACTAAGCAAAGTCTGTAACATTTGAAGGCTCCACATCTTACATTTAAGATCACCTTGTTTTTTCCAACCTAAAAGGTGTTTTCTTAAACTTGAACTACATTTCAAATTAATTTTATCCTAGGCTTAGTATAAGGAATCTCTTAACCCCTTATTTATACATAGCAAATATAATTGCAAGTTATTCCACAGCAACACTAGCAGTTGGAAACAGTGCAACATCACCACCTAGTGGCCAACAATATTATCCGCAGGCATACAAATAAAATCTGGATTAAAAAACTTTACATGCCTAACCAATAGACAAGACCCCTATCAAATATGGCCTAAAAAACATCCCCAAAAGGGGCTACCAACGAGCATACAAGATAAACTAACATGTTCTATATATAAATCACCTATAACACTACCAACTACAAAAATGATATGCCTATAAAGTTCACAACTTTACACCGCCAAATCTTAAATCCAATAGAAGGGTCTTCAAGTATACTACAACATAACCCAAAAAAATGGGCAAAACCACACATAACTGAAAACAAACCTAGCTAAAGAATATAGTAATGTTCTAAAGTCCCCACAATACAATATATAGAACAACTTACAAACAATCTTAAAAAAGTAATGATATAAGACTCGAGCAAAAGCCCTGATATAAACCTGAATTATAAACTTCAAATGGGTATTTTACTCTGGATATACTTTTAATACTTCAACTTCTTCATTTGTATTATTCTCCCTTTAGTAACCTTAAGGGTCTATTTTGTTATGACCCCCCACCCAAAATTAGTGAATACTCAAATGAGTGTAGGGAGAATCTATATGCATATTGAACCAGTTTGTTATTTAATTGTTCTAATGTTTTTGTATTTTTGCTTTGCTTTATGTTTCCTATACCTGAGTGATTCAACTAAAACCTACAAAATAAACTGGAGGCTAAGAGGATCTACACCAGAGTCCCGAGATGCTGATATCCCTTTACAAATGGGTGAACCCTCATCAGGTAACTTAAATATCAGTAATTCACCCACCAACCCCATGACAAATATTAACTACACATTCTTAACCCACAATGTGAGAGGGTTCAACTCCCCCATCAAGCATAGTAAAGCCTTTATTTATTATAAACTTTTAAACCATCAGTAATCTTTCTACAAGAGACCCATTTTGCTTCTTCTTTCCTACACAAAGATTACCCCAATTTTTATACTTACAACCAAGAAACCAAAAAGGCTGGAGCAGCTATCCTAATTCATAAAAATGTTCCCTTCAAACTTGAGAATACACTAAAAGATAAAGAAGGCAACTACCTAATATTAACTGGGACCATTCTAAATAATAAGGTTTCATTAGTTTACATCTACGTGCCCACAACCACTCCCCACAACACACTAACGAAACGTCTAAATACTCTTATCTCCATTGAAATAGGCAGAATTATTATGGGAGGTGATCTCAACCTAGCGTTACAGCCAAGTCTAGATAGATCCAAGTACCGTATTTTTCGCCGTATAAGACGCACTTTTTCTTCCCCAAAACTGGGGGAGGAAAGTTGGTGCGTCTTATACGGCGAATATACCTTTTAAAACTGCCTCTCTGTCCTCTTGATCTCTTCCCACTCCTGATTGGCGCTTCCTACAGCACCAGCAGCATGCATCGCGTCGGCCGGTGCATCCTAGTGACGTCACACACGCAACGCTGCAGTACACGAGGAGTGCTGGTAGGAAGCGCTGGGGTGAGATCAAGATGGGCTGAGATCAGAAGAAAGGTGAGGATCAGGAGGGTCAGGGAGGGTCAAGGGCTCCCAAATGCTGCAGTATGTGTATGTGTGTATATGTGTATGTATGTGTATGTGTGTATGTATTTGTATGTGTGTATGTATGTGTATGTGTATGTATGTGTATATGTATGTATGTATGTGTGTGTATATATATATATATATATATATATATATATATATATATTTGTGTGTAATGTAGGTGTGTATCTGTGTGTGAAGTGTATTTGTGTTTGATTCAGAATTTTTTTTTTCTTGTTTTCTCTCCTCTAAAAACTAGGTGCGTCTTATCTGCAGGTGCGTCTTATAGGGCGAAAAATACGGTATGTCTCTGATACATGCTATTCTAAACAACTTAAACTAATCACACTCTTCTGCATAAACTAGAGCTTATAGATGCATGGAGGGAACATCATCCTGATGACAAAGAATATACATACTTTTCCCATATACATAATTCATATTCTAGGATAGAAGCCTTTTTAATAGATTACAAACTATTTGACCACTCAAAAGAAGCCCAAATACTGCCATGCCCCTGGTCAGATCACTCCGCTGTATCAATTAAAATTGATTTAGGCCTTAACCTTAAAACAAAATTTAGCTGGAGACTAAATGAAATGCTTATCTCAAATCCCTCCATCCAAACCTAAATTGAAAAAGATCTCAAATGCTATTTTTACCAAAATTATATTCCAGAAACTGGAATCGGATGGATTTGGGTTACCCATAAAGCCTTCATCAGGTGCACTCTTATCAGATTAGCAACTACCTATATAAAAAAACTAAATCTAAAAGAGTCCAAACTATTAAAAAAATGATATCACCTGGAAAAACAAAATTAAATTAAACATTCCACCATAATTAGCAAAACATTTAGAAAACTAGAACAGAATTAGACATTATTCTTTCAGATAAAACCGAAAAAGCCATTAGCAAAACTCGCCAAAAATTCTGTACCCAAGTAAATAAACCTTCACCCATGCTGGCTAAAGAACTCAGATGTTAACAAAGTTATAATCAAATTTATCAAATTAAAACCCCACAAGGGAATTTTTCCATGAGTCTAACTACAATTCAAAAAATATTTGCAAATTACTTTCAGGATATTTACTACTCACATTCTAAAACCAGCGACTTTATAATACAAGATTTCCTGAACAGATTCGACTTGCTCACAGACTGTACTCAGGAACTTAACCTACTAAATGCAGAAGTTACCGATAAAAAAATTAGCGAAACCATTAACAATCTTAAATTAGGGAAATCACCGAGACCTGATGGTTACTCAAATGTTTACTATAAAACTTTTTCCAACATTCTTATTCCATACTTGACTAGACTATTTAATGCTATACATCAAGGCAAAATAATACCTCCAGAAATAAATCAAGCCAATTTAATATTTTTTTCCTCAAACAGAAAGAGATCTACTCAACGTTAAAAATTTTTGCCCAATATCTCTATTAAATGGAGATATAAAAGTACTAGCGAAAATAATGTCAATAAGGCAGGCCAGATTTCTTCCCAGACTGATCCATAAGGATCAAGTCGACCTTATACCATTCAGACAAGCGGGAGACAATATCCTGAGAATACTAAATATATTGCATCTAGCTAAATCTACTAATACCCCACTATGCACTCTAGCCCTCGATTTGGAAAAAGCCTTTGATTCCATTGAGTGGCCCTATCTACATGTGGAATCAAGAGAAATTTAATTAATCTTATTATGACATATTATCGGGATCCAACAGCATACCTCAAATTACCAGGCAAATCTACTGATCACATTCAAATTCAAAGAGAGACAAGACAGGGATGCCCCCTAACTCCTTTATTATTCGCCTTAGCTATAGAACCCGTAGCCCAAGCTATCCATACCGAATCTAAAATACAAGGTTTTACAACAGGCCTATATCAATTCAAATGTTGTCTGTTCACCGATGACATACTGTGTACACTTACAGACCCCATAAACTCCATTTCATCCTTAATGGATACCCCTGAAACCTTTAGTCAGATTTCTGGCCTTTAGGTAAAGCTTGAAAAAACAGAGGTTATAGGAGCTCAAATCCTAAACCATATAATCGGCCAAATTAAGGAAAAATATACATTCTGATGGCTAAATTCCCACCTTAAATACCTTGACCTTAATATAACCCCGGAATCGTCCAATCTATATAAATCGAACTAACACACCCCTCATGAAAGAATTGTCCGCAGACCTCTCTAAATGGAATACATTTCAGATCTCTTGGACAGGAAGAATAAACACCATTAAAATGAACATCTTACCTAGAATCTTATATTATTTCAGATCATTACCCATTCCAATTAATGTAATAGATATAGAGAAACTTCAAAAACAAGCCTTTAGATTCATCTGGCAAAATAAACGTCCAAACATAAACAAAGCTCTTATGCATAGACATAAAAAAATCGGAGGGTTATCCTGTCCCAACTTTAAGTTATATTTTAGAGCTGCACACGTTTTCTTTATCCCTCAGGCACATTCAAAAGAACATTATTATTAACTTTTTTTTTATTATTATTATTAACTTTTATTTGTAACGCGTTGACATATTCCGTAGCGCAATACAGGGGATAAAAACAAGGGAAAATACAGCATTAACAAAATTCCAAAAATGGAGGACCCTGTTTTGAGCTTAGAACATCAACCATTATGGGTCTTTATTGAAAACCTCCAAATTACACCATTTCATTGGGATTCATTAATATGGACCCGCACAATTCCTACCATAGGCCCTGGACTTACCAACCCCTTGATTACGTTATTCTTAAAAAACTGGGCTTGGGCCAACTCTTAAACTCAACTAAAACACAAAATTTCACCTCTGACCACCACTCTCACTTCAAATACTTAAAAGTATGGGAGAAAAATACAAAGCATGGTGGAATATTAATAAACTATATAGTCTAGAAGCTTGGCTCCTAGATGAACAACTACTCTCAATAGGCCAATTTAAAACCAAATTTAAATTGCCCCAGAAAGAAATCTTCAACTTTAACAAAATCTGATATCATATCACCTCTATGATCCGGACTTTGGGAATACTTCAATCCTCCTGGCTATCTCGTATTTGCAATAATGCCTCCACTAACCAAAGGAAGCCTGTGGATCCTTTATTCAATTCTAAATCATCCTCTGACTAACCAAAAACCAAAAATGTATTAGACAATGAGAATTAGATCTAGGAGTCACATGTAACCACCAAAACTGGGAAAAGATATGTTCAGACTTAACTAAAGGATCAGTTTACTTTAGCTATTTAGAAACAGCAACTAAAGTCCTACATATAGCATATCTTACCCCAGACAAACTACATAAACTCAACCCAAAAATCCACCATGAATGCTTCAGAAACTGCAAAGAAAAAGGTACCTTCCGCCATATTTGGTGAGATTGCTGGTTAGCTCAAAACATGTGGTCTAATATCGCCAAAGTAGCATCTGAAACCCTAAACACCACAATCAAGCCATGAATAGACCTTTGCCTTTTAGGTATACCTAAGCCCCACACCACTCAAAATCAACATAAATGGCTACAATGTTTCATGCTGGTGGCCAAAAGTCACCTGGACAAAAAATGGAAATCATCTGAATTAATTAAACAAGACATAATTAACAGACAAAATAATATGATTTACAAAAGGTTGACCAACACCCTTAACAACACGTACCCAACCTTTCTAGAAATCTGGGGCAATTGGATAAATTCAACCTATGCGATCTCTATTACTTAAAAATGAACTAATACTGACCTCCCACATAAACATCTTCCAAAAACTAGCATACCTCGGGCTCCGGTGTAGACCTCGAACCTTATAACAACCTTTCAACTATAATTCCAACAACAGGTAAAAAGCATTGAATAACTCAGAGGAAAAGTGTCTTTACTATTGTTTATGTTTATTTGTATTTTGTTGAAAATGGATTTGGATATGTCACAATGTTGTCTGTATTATACAATTAATTAAGAAACCAATCACATATGTAGTTGTGGTAATGCAAGTTTGTGTTCAGTCTGTTTGAACGTAAGCAATGTTTCCTACTAAATTAATTTAACTTCATATATAGTTTATAGCACACAATATACTTACATCATTTTCTAAAAAGTTAAACATGCTCCTTTCAGCAAGTTCTTTTGATTCTTCAAATTTCTCAACTGCTTGTCTAATTTCTTCATCTGGAATCTTCCCCTGTCGCTTCTTTTTATAATCGTAGTCCAGGCGGCGTCCTTCTAATTTTTTCAGGTGATACTGCAAAATAAAAAGACAATTTCCTGAATGAAATCCCTGCTATAGGGGCTGTAGTTGTTGAATGTTTTCCTGTATCGTAGCAAGGTTCAAATGACCTTTACTTATCGAAACATACGGCTATGACTGAAAAGGAAGTTAGTTTGAGACTCCATGTATACTTGAGGCTGTGCAAATACGTATAATATACATTAAAAGGGTAAAAGTTGTGTTTTGGAGTAATATCTAAATGTATAGCACAAACAGCAAGTCTACCCTCTCATCCCTAGTTCACCATTTGAATGAAGAAATTAAGTTCAATTACATTAAAACCAGCAACACTGAGCGGATATGTATTGAAAAACTTGTATATAGCATTTTTCTACTACTGCGCGGTAATGCATATGCTCCAGGTATTATTGCTACTTGAAGAACATCCTTTGAAAATAATCGTTAGCTGTGGCAATGACTAATGTGTACATCTTCGGTGGGGGGGGGGGGGGTTGTTTTTTAGAGGTTGAGAAATAAAATTCCTTCTTGGCAGTTCAAGTAGTAGTCTAAAATTTCACTGACCAAGATCACATTATAAGCAGTTTTGGTACCCAATGACATGGATACCTGGAGTGTTTCTGTGTGCTAGGCACATCTTCTGAATACCCATGGGCCTCCCACCACTGGCTCTCCCACTTTACAGGATACTATATTTAAACCCATTATACATCAGGAGTGCAATAACAATATAATGCAGGTGACGTGTTAGTGTTTTGCACTTTTATTATGGCTCTGAGGAGATATTGTCAGCATTTCAAGGTTATTATTCAACCAACTTTAATTTTAAAAGCTCTGAGCCTTAACAGCACCAGCAAAATACTTGAAAACTTGTTATGAATATTTCACCTTTTCAAACATCACATTTTGTCCTTGAATGCAATTAATGCTAGCAAACAAAAATACTGCAAGTATAAAATAATCTAACATAATTTATCAGCCCATTTTTTTCAATGTTTTTAGAAATGTTAAAACATACAGCATGTAAGTCATTACAAGATACAGTGTTTCCCAAAATATTTCATCTGTTGAACTCTATCAGCCTCCAATGGTATTGATGGAACTCCAGTGAAACCACACAAGTGGAACCACACAAGCCCCTCTGCCTTATACCCCCCAAATGGATCCCCCCCCTCCCAAAACAGGCACCAAGCCTTCAAAATTCATACACAAAGCTTCATAAAACCTATTCATGGTCTCTTGAAGGTTAACAAATCCTTTGGGTAGATTGTCTTATGGGAACCCTATGATTTCACAGAACACAGTTTTGGAAGCATATGACATATTTATTATATACTATGGTCTGCCATCTGCTTTGCCAACAGTGAGGGAGATTTCCTTTGAGTCATATTGAAAGCACTTGCACTAAGGAAGATCACATAGCAAAAGAAGCAGCAAAATCATTATCTGTTTTCAAACTTTCCTGCCTCTTGTGGAAGCGGATAAACAGAAATAACAGTGGCATAATAGGGTAAATTATTTAATCTGTTATTAAAGGCTGTTTTTCACCTTCTAAAACATGTATTGTTTAAGTCTTACAAACAGGAAACTAAATATAGGAATACAATGAGTACTTTAATTACAGTAAGTGTTCTTTTTTCACAAAGTTCATCTATGTGCCGAGTTATCAATACAATACACAATTTTTTTTACATATTTTTGGCAACCATCACTATCTCTATCTATTCACTGTTATCCAAACAACTCTTCATTGCAATTAGACAGCATTTATTAAACGCCCTGTGTAATATGAGCTGACAGACCTGCCATGATGATGTCCATGAGCGCTGTAACACTTGCCATACAATGATGTTAATGGGAGTGGGCTATAATAACTGGCCCGGTCATGTTACACAGGGGACTAAAGGCATATCTAGACTGGGAATAGGGAGCGGTTACCTGCTTATAGTAAGAGGTATACGATGAGCGGAAAGCTGAGCACATAAATACACATTGAAAACAACCAACTAAATAAAGACAGATCATTACATGGCCACTGTAGTCATATGTTAAAAATATATTCTTTTAAAGAATTACACACACAGGCCCTCATTCAATTGCGATTTGGCCAATTGAATAGGGCTCTAAATAAGCACATAACATATTTTTTTTAAATAAGTTTTTAGTTAGTGAAAACCTTGCTTTTGGATAGATTTTTACTAACTAAAAACTTATTTAAAAAAATATGTTATGTGCTTATTTAGACCCCTATTCAATTGGCCAAATTGGAATTGAATGAGGGCCACAGAATGTAAAAAAAGAATACAGACTTTAATTTATTACCTTTTCTATTACACTGAAGTGGAATCCACTATTTTGGTTTCTGCTAATTTATTTCCTAAGGAGATAGGAGAATAAAATGTAGGGAATGATTATATTTGCAAAATGGGAGTCTCAGCTAAAATTGCCAGTGCTTTCAACAGGACTAATAGAAATTGATGTATAAGGGAAAAACCTCTTGAGAAAGAAGCATAAAGAATCAGATCAGAAAAGAAAATGTTAGTTGCAGTAAAAGGTTGTATTCATATATTTGTTTTTTGTTTGTTTTCTATAAAATACATTGCCCATTATCATATTTTTTTGTTATACAGAAGAAAGGATAGAATAAATGGGACCATAGTATACTTTATGGTAAGAATGTCCTTTTAACCTAGTATTTCCAAATAGGTTGATTCCTGTGACTGATCTCATATTTAAAAGCAAGAAAAAGTCTAATTTTTTGAAGAAATGAAAAGTGCACATAAAAACAATCATAACTGTAATTGGTTGTAATTTAAAAAAATATATGTGAAAGTGCTTTAAAGTTTATATAGAAGTTACCGTAGTTTTTAATGTATAAATAAAAGAAAATATCAACCGTATGAGTTGATGGTTTTATCAGCAGCAAATAATTAAAATAATTAGTTGGAGGAGGGGTAATCCCACTTAGTAATGTTTAGGCAAGGTAATGTATGTCCCTGTGCTTTAGAGACCATGCAATATAAAAAGATGAACCAAGCTAGGGCTGAGATGACAATTTAATCATTGGAACCTTTCTGCAAAGCATACTAAGTCTATTTAATGATTAAAAGATCTCCCCCACTGTTGTTTACAGAGAGGACCAGGATATAAATCTGTAATTTCCAGGCACAACGCACAACAGTACTTACCAAAATTTCTTTTAAGTCTTTGTCCTGTAAAGACTGAAGCGGATCAATAAAGTTCTGCTTGACATTAATATCAAGCGAGTCTTTCACTTCTGCCATTTGTTTCATACATTCGCCAACATCCAGCAAAGCACCTCCTAAGGTAAATAGAGCATTGATTGGTAACCTGTTTATACACATTATGATGGCAAGGTGAGAGAGGAGCATTCATCTGTTGCAAACTCAAAGTATAATTAATTAATTCAAACACATAGAAAATGGCACAGAGCTATATTTTGGTTTTATTTATTTGCTTATTAATTTTCTGATTTTCCAAAACAAAAACAAATTAAATATTTGTAACTTAAATACATTTTATAATAAAGTCAATAATACTATATATATATATATATATATATATATATATATATATATATATATATATATATATATATATATATATATATGTACAGTGGATATAAAAAGTCTACACACCCCTGTTAAAATGTCAGGTTTCTGTGCTGTAAAAAAATTAGACAAAGATAAATCATTTCAGAAATTTTTCCACCTTTAATGTGACCTATAAACTGTACAACTCAATTGAAAAACAAACTGAAATCTTTTAGGTGGAGGGAAGAAAAAAAAAAAAAGAATAATAATGTGGTTGCATAAGTCTGCACACCCTCTTATAACTAGGGATGTAGCTCTGTTCAGAATTAAGCAATTACATTCCAAATTGTGTTAAATAGGAGTCAGCATACACCTGCCATCATTTAAAGTGCCTCTGATTAACCTCAAATAAAGTTCAGCTGCTCTAGTTGGTCTTTCCTGAAATTTTCTTATTTGCATCCCACAGTAAAAGCCATGGTCCACAGAGAGCTTCCAAAGCATCAGAGGGATATCATTGTTAAAAGGTATCAGTCAGGAGAAGGGTACAAAAGAATTTCCAAGACATTAGATATACCATGGAACACAGTGAAGAGAGTCATCATCAAGTGGAGAAAATATGGCACAACAGTGACATTACCAAGAACTGGAGCTCCCTCCAAAATTGATGAAAAGACGAGAAGAAAACTGGTCTGGGAGGCTACCAAGAGGCCTACAGCAACATTAAAGGAGCTGCAGGAATATCTGACAAGTACTGGCTGTGTGGTACATGTGACAACAATCTCCCGTATTCTTCATATGTCTGGGCTATGGGGTAGAGTGGCAAGACGAAAGCCTTTTCTTACGAAAAAAAACATCCAAGCCAGGATACATTTTGCAAAAACACATCTGAAGTCTCCCAAAAGCATGTGGGAAAAGGTGTTATGGTCTGATGAAACCAAGGTTGAACTTTTTGGCCATAATTCCAAAAGATTTGTTTGGAGCAAAAACAACACTGCACCTCACCGAAAGAACACCATACCCACAGTGAAGCATGGTGGTGGCAGCATCATGCTTTGGGGCTGTTTTTATTCAGCTGGAACTGGGGCCTTAGTTAAGATAGAGGTAATTATGAACAGTTCCAAATACCAGTCAATATTGGCACAAAACCTTCAGGCTTCTGCTAGAAAGCTGAACATGAAGAGGAACTTCATCTTTCAGCATGACAACGACCCAAAGCATACATCCAAATCAACAAAGGAATGGCTTCACCAGAAGAAGATTAAAGTCTTGGAATGGCCCAGCCAGAGCCCAGACCTGAATCCAAATGAAAATCTGTAGGGTGATCTGAAGAGGGCTGTGCACTGGAGATGCCCTCGAAATCTGACAGATTTGGAGTGTTTTTGCAAAGAAGAGTGGGCAAATCTTGCCAAGTCAAAATGTGCCATGCTGATACACTCATACCCAAAAAGTGTGAGTGCTGTAATAAAATCAAAAGGTGCTTCAACAAAGTATTAGTTTAAGGGTGTGCATACTTATGCAACAATATTATTTTATTTTTATATTTTTTCTTCCCTCTACCTAAAAGATTTCAGTTTGTTTTTCAATTGAAGTTGTACAGTTTATAGGTCACATTAAAGGTGGAAAAATTTCTGAAATGATTTATCTTTGTCTAATTTTTTTACAGCACAGAAACCTGACATTTTAACAGGGGTGTGTAGACTTTTTATATCCACTGTATATATATATTTCAAAATAAATAATTAAAGCAATTTTTCAATGCACCATCACATATACAACTATTTAAAAATGCATATTTTTTGAGTCTAAACCTTTATCTTAAAATCATACTATATATAGTGACAGAGTTAGAAAAGGTACAGAGAAATACAACAAAATAATAAAGGGAATGAAGCTATGAGGAAAGAATAAACAAATTAAACTTATGGTACTTTGTCTAGTAAAAAGGTGCCTTCGAAGGTATATGATTACCTTATATAAATAATCCCTGGTCAATATAAGGCTTTGTTAAATCATCTGTTTTGTGCCAAGATATTGTCATCCCTTGAGGTTAGAAGAAACAAGATTCCATCTTAAGGAAATAAAAGGGTTCTTCCCTGTCAGGGAAGTCAGACTGTGGAACTCTCTACAAAATGAGTTTATGCCAACAAATTTAATACATAACTTTAAAATGGGGTTGGATATATTTTTCAATATAAATATGCATACAGGGTTATCCTACATAACTAAAGAAAAATGGGTATTGATCCTGGGAGTAATCCAATTTCCAGTATTTAGTGTCAGAAAGGATTGTTTTCACCCTTACGAGACAATTATAGTTTCAGTTGAATTTTTTGTTTGCCTTTCTCTGGATCAATTAACAATCAAATATTAATTTACATATTACAAGGATCAGAGGATAGCTAAAACATGAAACTTGATGGGCTTAAAGGTTTTTTTTCAACTCCACTGCTATCTTAACTATAGATTAAAAGTAATATTTTTATGCAAAGATAAGTTTTACTTATTTGTGACATCAGTGCCTTATGAAATTCTGTACAAAAGTGTGAAGAAGACATTTTTATTAATGTGAAAAAAATCTCAAAGTTCACATTTGCTGATTTTTTTTACATCGGTATACAACTGTGCCTCAATATGTGTTTGAAACATCTAAATAAACAATAAAATGCATTTTATATCTTTAATCTAATAATTACATTATTGACTGATCTTTTTTATTAATAAAATGGCTTGTATAGATTCTTTTGTCAGTTATTCTTTATTTTTTAATAAATCACACTAAAATTCCACATAATATGTAACCAAACTTCTCATATGTGCAATAAACATATACAAAAATCATCACAAATATGTCATGCATAATCTAATCATAGTCACATTTTTAACTGGCTGATTCATGCATTACAAGTCTGTTTGTAATGAGCCACCTCCCATACTCCCACTGCCTTATACAGTTCTATAAACCAATGTGAGGAGGTGTGTGCTGCTGTGAGTATGTGTGCTGTGCCAATGTGAGGAGGTGTGTGCTCCTGTGGGTATGTGTGCTGTGCCAATGTGAGGAGGTGTGTGCTGCTGTGAGTATGTGTGCTGTGCCAATGTGAGGAGGTGTGTGCTGCTGTGGGTATGTGTGCTGTGAGGATGTGAGGGTGTCTGTGTGAGTGTGTGTATGCTGCTGTAAAAATGTGGTTCTGCTTGAAGGTGTGTGTGGGGTTGTGAATACATGCATGTGTCCTGCATGTGTGTATGTGCTGAAATGAAAGAGTGTGTGTGTGAGCACTTTGAGTGTATGGGCCACTGTGAAGGTGTGCTTGCTTTTGTGAGCTGCTGTTTATGTCTGTTGTGAAAGTATATATGATATGAAGGTGTGTGTGCTGCTGTGCAATTGTGTATGCTTGTGTGTCTGTGCTTATTTGTGCTGTTCTGATAAACAGATTTTCTCTACTGTTATTTAAAAACACAGAGGAGATTGTAGTCCAGCATTTAAACAATAAGTAATGTGGAGCTAAAAAATAACACTGATTTAAGTATTTGGGCTGCAGTTTTTAACATAATCTTAACTACTCATGAAACCCCCAACATCCTGGCGGAGAAACAGAAATATAATAATACATCAAAAATTGATTTTATTGAGAAACATATGACACATCTCAAGCTGCCACTGTAATTCAACCTAGTGAAACAAAATACTTACTACAGCATTAATGTGTTTAACATCCAGTGCATGACATATTCATATAATCTAATCTTCTATAGTAGGCTTTCTACTTCCATATTGTTATTGCTATCCCTTTAGCAGCACTTCATAATGAAAGGATGTGTTTCTTATTGCCCATGAAAGGCTTGAATTTAAGGTCACAAGGAGGATGGAGCAGGGTAATCTGGTAAAACATATTAGCCGCTTTAAACAGGGTAGAATTTGCATAGATATTAATATACCTTTTGATTTGGAATATAAAGTACATGTGCACTTGTGTGCTAGGGCTATTGGAGTTTATACAGGTTTATTCATTTATAACTGTCCAGACTGTTGATTATGCCAAGTATTTTCTTAACTTAACCTTAGCAAAGAAGGTAACTTTGGCGGTGGCTTGACTTGGATCCCTACAGTGCAGCAAAAAGCTGTCTCATAACTATGGCAATGATCAGTTTGATTTTCATATGGATAGGAATTATCAGCTGTGTCTCACGTACCCTGGCTCCTAGTACCATAATTTAACAACTGGAAATAGTGCTCTAGGAATGTAAGAACCTTTAACCATGTGGACCATTAGGGAGATTTATATTGCACAGTTATTCTATTCAGTATACATCAGTTATAAAAGGCCAAGGGTTCACCCACTGACATATTCAGCGTCTAGATAACTACATTTAGTATCATGAACGTGTCCTTCATTCAGGTAAGGGGAAAGGTAAGGTGAAAAAAAAAAGATGATAAAATAGCACATAAAACACAATCATTAAAAATATTATAATGCATTAGGTAGAACCTAGATACTTAGTTTTGTTGTTTAGAACAGTAGATGGTGTAGTCCAATACTGTTTCACTGTAAAATAGGCAGAAATATCATTAGATGATCTACAATGACCATGTCTCAACAATGTTCAAGTGGTCCATCATTGCCTCTGAACTACCCTACATGGCTAACAGCTTTTTACAATTTCTTATGTTAGCATGACATATTCATATAATCAAGAGCTACCAAGAGCTACATAACCAAACAATGGAGGATTAAGAAGACATACAGTAGTTATAAAAATAATGATATTCTCATCTGGGAAAGGCTTTCAGGTATTGTGGCTCTCTTTCAAAATCTGGGAGACCTAGCTATTGTCAAGCCATGGCCCTACTATACTGTAACTCACAACCTGAGTATTTACTAAGGGCCCTAATCTATTGCCCAATTTGTAAATTATACACACTTAAAACTGCTCTTAATATTGCCACATGTTCTATTAGCCACTCGCAATCCAATTACAAATTCCCCGCCTTCAATCACTACGGGCCAGCTAAAGACGGATTTGACCTTAGAACTTCATTGGTTTTAGCACAGCTCAAATAATATGAGCTCAAAATAATTTAAAGTTAAACAAAATCAATATTCTATTAGACCCGGAGCTCTAGCTCGCAAATTAAGTTTGACCAGCAATTGAAAAATGTATTAAGTTTCTGTCAAAAATATTACGAGTACTAAATACGACTCACAAGGGCTTTTTCAAACACTTATTATATCTGTAACAGCATGTACTGTACTTTAAAAGCAAGGGAAGGCATGTAAACACATTAGAATGAATTGCACAACAGTCTCAAACCCACAAATATGCAATTAAAAATATTATTTTTAAATTGTTATTTCTGAGTAATATTGATCCCAGGACTCAAGGGGTTAACCCACATGGACTAAAACAGATGATCTGATGGATTTTTTTTAGAGTGCTAGATTGTTTGATTGCGAGTCTGATCGTCAAATATTACTTATTGGCACTAATTCATTTGTAGTGTCCTATTGCAGGTTACATGTAACTTCCATGTTTTATTGACGTCATGATGACTGGCTTGCTGAAATATTGTCAGATTATATGATCACGCCCCCTGAACTCCTACTTAAAAAGGAAGGGTTTACAAGCTTAGATTTAAGGAGGTAAATTGCGAGCTTAAGTCAATAGAATACATCTAAATATTTAGAGATAAAAACATCTGCAGCCAAATTATTGAGTTTGAGGCATTTGCAGGCCCTAAATTGGCAAACTATGCATTTCATAAAACAAAGTGTAATTTAGAAACTGAATCTGCATACTCTGGATTATTGGATCTGACCTTTGGCATGGAAAGGAATACTTTAAGAAGGTAAGGCATGCACATATGTTGAAACCAAAGAAGCGCTAATTACTGAAACAGCATCTCTTTCATTAGTTATAATTAATTTTAGAAAATAAGTCATATGAGGCTGAAAAAACTGTTATTTTTATTCTTTTGTCTTTATCTTGCAAACCACCAAAATGATTGATGTATCTTCATTATCCATTGCTGAAACTGAGTGAAGTCTGTGTAATAGTTTTCTATGTCTTCTGAGAAAGTAACCTTTTCTAATAAAAATGTAATATTAAAAACAAATGTTTAGGAACATACTGTACATACATGCAATATACCATAGATAAATGAAACGAGATACTGTAAGCATAACGAAGCATATTTGCGTCACTCTGTCTCATTTGTAACGCTATACAAATATACAAGCTGCCTTAAACTATGACTGGGCATATATGTAGTTTACAAATATACAAATTCATGAAGGAAAGTTATTAACTTAATATTGTAATAGTGCATGATGTTGATTAGCAACTTTCCTAAAATAAAGAATGGCCTTAAACCAATAGTCCTTTTGTAGCCAAAACTCTCCATAAACATTGTCCTCTAACTGTTGGACCCTCTAACATTGAATTTGTTTTGAGAGGTCAACTCACCAAATTCTGACTCGTCCCCCAGCTCTCTCCCATGGCGCAGCATGCAGTCTCCCAGCATTCCTTCTGTTTGTGGATATCCTGTCGTTTTAACTTGTCCTCTGATTTTTGACATGGTGTTTAACATCCCCAGCCTTGCTCTGTATGCTAGGAACATCACATGATACTATATCAGTTTCTGAATACATATACATGACTCAGAAGTAAACTAATAAAAGGTCAGATCTGCCTGAGATTCAGGACATAAAGAGCAGGACAAAAAATATCTGGAAGAGATAAGTGGAACTTGGCAGATCCAGTATACAGTATGTCAAGTACATAACTCGTCCATAACTTGTGGAGTTACACGTAACCAGGGCCAGAGGAGCAAAACAGGTGTAGGGCTATCCGAAATACTGACAATAATAATGTCATTAGCTTAAGTAATGTGTTCTCTTGAAGACAACTTAAAGTACCACTGAAGTGTCATATCTATGATATGTTTTAAATCTAAATAAATAGTGTTTTATTTATAACATTTTGAGTTTCTTTCAATGGGATTAGTCACTTGGGAAGGATGTTGGAAGCATATATATATATATACACATTTTGATTGAAAGGCTGCCACATTAATTAAGAGGATTAAATATGGATGTAAATCCCAGCGCACTTACTATTACCCTAAGGCTTCATCCATAAAAGAGAGGTCCAATATGGAAGAGCCCATCGAGCCTGTTAAAATTCATGTTTTAATATACGGTAAGTACAGTATGTGTCCATCAGATAAGACTTTACAACTGAGGTACCGCAGAATAAATAGAGCAATTATTTTCTACAGAGTATAAACAATGCCCATGAGAAGGTGATACATAACCCCCAGACATACTCATTTTGTCTTATTAAAGAACAATTCCTATCAACAGCTTTGTGGCACTGGAAGGTGGTTCAATGTGACCCCTTCCATATCATCTGCTATAGTTAGTAGTATTTGAGGAAGGATACAGATGAAGGCAGATTTTTTTGGATGATATTTTTATTTGTTATGGTATATATTCGAAGACACCAACAAATTGTCAGCTGAGGTTCCATGTGCAAGAATATAGGATAGACCGAAACTGGAAACTAAACTATAATCTTATCTATAATAATAGATAAACTCTGCCACTAACTTTATCTGAGCTGATTAATTCTTATAGTGAGGGTGATACACAGAAAGCACAACCCTAGATGATAACAATGAGAATGATAAGCTTTAACATGTACAAGTTTTTGTGATTATGCTTACTTTACCAACTGACATGCGCTTCGTATGTATCTAGGGCTAATTAACCATGTAAGATAACAGTACCAGAGAGGGAAAACTTTTTCACGTAACATACAATTAACTTTCAACTTGATCTAGCTAACAAATGTTAATTATATCACACACACACACTCTCTCTCTCTCCCACTCCCCCGCTCTCTCTCTGCCATTCCCACTCCCTCTCTCCCTTTCTCTCTCTCCCATTCCCACTCCCTCTCTCTCTTTCTCTCTCTCATTCCCACTCCCTCTCCCTTTCTCTCTCTCCCATTCCCATTCCCTCTTTCATTCCCACTCCCTCTCTCATTCCCACTCCCTCTCCCACTCCCTCTCTCATTCCCACTCCCTCTCTCATTCCCACTCCCTCTCTCTTTCTCTCTCTCTCATTCCCACTCCCTCTGTCTTTCTCTCTTTCCCATTCCCACTCCCTCTCTCTCCCATTTCCACTCCCTCTGCCTCCCATTCCCACTCCCTCTGTCTCCCATTCCCACTCCCTCTCTCTCTCCCATTCCCTCTCTCCCTTTCTCTCTTTCCCATTTCCACTCCCTCTCTCACATACTCTCTCTCCCACTCCCTCTCTCTCACTCTCTCTCTCTCCAAATTATATTTGCTTTACCTGGGTTTGGCTGAAGATATTCTGTAGTCTTTGACAGCAGCTCTGCAACAACTTTATTTGTGATGTCAATTTTCTTAAAAAGGAAACAAAAATACACATTATGTTATGTTCGAAGCAGTTTAAATAAGAACACAATATTTGCATATGCTAGATAGAAACTTACATGTATTATTCAGTTTGTTTACATAAAAAACAACAACTATTGGCATGTAACACTGCAACCAGACACAAGCTCATTGTCACTTACTCTTTCCATCTCTTGGAAATCATTGTCAAGTTTTGTTCCTTCTGCTCCACTAATTTTCTCACTGAAAAGCTACAAGAGAGAAAAGAGTGGTATTAACGGTATTTTGTATAAGAACATAATGTAATCAGTTTGAAAACTCTGAGTCTGACAAAGAAAGTAATTAAGCAGGGAAAAGTCATATGGCTATTTTTTACTTAAAAAATAATAAAGTTTGCTGCTTTATGGGTCCTGGAGGGATCATGATACATTGGTGGAAATCATGTGTGTAAGAGGAGACTCTCACAGTTGTTGCCTTTATTGATGCAAAATTTATACTTCTGGGTGTGTTTTCAATGTTTACCTGTTACCTCCTCCCCCACCCTTCCCTCCACTAATAAATAAAGAAGCATACCCTCATGATCCAGCTCTCAGGATGTGATGTAACAAACATAAAATGGATTCCTTTACTCATAAACAGAGTCTTCAAAAATTCAGATTTTCTCTAAAAATGTTTTTTTTATATCCATGAATTATACAGCTGTGCTAATGTTGTTAGTTTATTACAAGTTTTACACAGAGATGTAATTTCTTGATCTATAGTGATCTTTTAAGAAGAAAATCTTAAAAAATTACATCTGTTTCCTTCCATATTTAAAAAAACGAGAATCATTTAATGAATGAGTTTCATTGCTCTGTCAACTCTGTGGCATCTCATTATCATTCCTTAATAAGGATTTAGCAGGGAAAGACACTGAAATACATCACAGCAAATTTCATTTAAGGATCGCTGTGGCCTATTTGTTTCTATATAGTACTTCTTTGGGGTGGTTCCGAGTTAAGCGCTTGAAACAATTAGGAACCTCTGTGCCTCGTTATCAGCAGGAAAGTGCTACGTTTTTATACGGCGATCCTGGCCATCGACATGAGCGCCTTCTGTGCTCATGTCTATGCTGTTTTAAAGTCCTGCGTGCCTCGAGATGAGTGCCTGTGGCGCTCATTGCGAACCCTGCAATGAGCGGCGAAGGCGCTCATTGGTATTGAACTCCCGTGGGCTTTGCGATTTGCGCCTGCAGCGCTCATCGCAATTTAATAAGGCTGTTGGTACCTATTTTTAAGTGTCGATCTTCAAAACCGGCTATTTATTTTTTTTGGACCATTGTGATTCTCTAAGCTTTCACTTTTTAAATGTAATTTTGAATTTGAATTAATTCATACTTTACTTCTATTAATTTTTTGAAGCATTTACAAGAACAAAATAAATAAAATATAGAACAAGATGACACTGGAACTGTTCTTCCAATACTATTGAATTATTATACATCTCGGCAGGGAATCATCGAGTCAACATTGTTCCCAAGTCAACATCCAGCATTGACCTAAGGTAAAGAGAGATACAGGAAGGAGAGAGGAAGAGGGGAAAGAGATGTGTTTCCGTGATTAACCTTTCTATGGCAGAATAATATGTACTTATTTTTGGCTGTGTGCTTATTGAACTGCTCTGCTTAAAGGGAATAACAGGAAATATTACGCAATTTTAACAGTTTGTTCACAAAACACCACAAGGTGCTATTGACGTTCAAAGGAGATTTATTTTAATAAGAGCTTTGCATCTAATTACATTAAATACTTATTTACAGAGATCTGAACATATACAGCCTTATTAAATTGCAATTCGGCAAATTCTAAAGGGCTCTATATAAGCACATAGCATATTTTTTTTACAGACGCTTTTAGTTAGTGAACTTCTATCAAAAAGTAAGGTCTTCACTAACTAAAAACTTCTGTAAAAAAAATATGCTGTGTGCTTATATAGAGCCATTTAGAATTTACCGAATTGCAATTTAATAAGGCTGATAGCTTGTACAAACAGTACAGAGTGCATAGGACAATGCAATATGTATATGTAATGATACAGGAGTTGAGGGCTCTGATGAGGTGGCCTTAAAATCTTGAGATGAAAGAGGATGGCTGAGACAAGACATCATGTGGTTGGATTAATTAGGGAAGTTAATTTACTGTGACTCATGCTGATACCCAACATTACGTTTATTTGAAATTAATGCTCCCCTTGCTATGTTTTCGAGTGGCTGTTTGCTTTTTAAAATGACTTGCATAAGTATTTACCGCTTTGGACATTTTGTAGCATTACAACCTGGAATTAAAATTTATTTAACTTGGATTTTTTCTATTGATGTATAAATCATACTTATGTTATTACGCATTTTCATTGAGACATTAAATATTAACTTAAAAAAAAAGACATGTGTTGGTTGAATAAGTATTCACCCCTTGAATCATTGTAGAACTCTCTCTCTATCCAATTACAACTTTGAATCTTTTGAGGTAAGAGGTTTGGGTTTTGAGGAGGTCATTCTAATACATTCAAATTCTTTTTTGTAACCCCTCCATTGTAGTTTTGTCTGTGTATTTAGGGTCATTGTCGTCTGAAAAGTAATTCTCAACTCCAGTTTCAGGTCTCTTCCATCCATCTTACTCTTGACCTTGACCAGATTCTACCCGCTGATGAAAAGCACCCCCACTACAACATTCTACGGGGGGGATGAGGGGGACATATCCCCCACAGATTTTTTTGATGCGTGTATGTATATGCAGATAAGCTGTTGTGCATTTTTGTATACAATGATTTGTTTCCCCTCCAGAATAGTTTTGGCTCCTATACCCATGTCTAAATCTATTATTATTTACCATGGGGATTTATTTTGAGACAAAAGAGCAGTGTTGATGTTACTCCACATATAGCATTTTGCTCTTAGGCAAAACAATTCTATTTTGGTCTCATCAGACCATAGAATCTTTTTCCAAATGTTCCCACATACCATTTTGGAAACTCTAAACAGGATCTGATGTGGTATTTTCCATAATGGCTTTCTTCTCACAACTCTTCCCTAAAGCCCAGCTTTGTGGAACATCTAGGTTCTCATTGTCCCATCTCAGTAGTGTATTCCTCCAAAACTGGACGGCGTTATCTAGACACAGTTTTGGTTGTGTTTCTGTTTTTTTTTAAATATGAATTTAACCATGTTACAGGAGGTGTTCAAAGTTTTGGATTTTTTATAACCTAATGCTTTATAACCTAACCCTGATTTGTGCTTCGCAAGGATGGTTTTTAAAGCCCCTTCTTCTTCTCAGTACTGCTTGCTCTCTAACAACTCTGGAACCTTCCAGAAACAGGAAGATATGACACCATAAATTGCTCCAGAGTTTATTTAGGTGTTTCATAGCAGAGTGAATACTTATGCAGTTAAGACTTCAGTTTTTTAATATATAAATAATTTTCAAAAACACAAAGATTGTTTCCACCTAAACATTATGTCCTGTTTTGTGTAGATCAGTGAAAAAATCCCAATTAAATAGATTTGACTCCCAAATTGTGAAGCTATAACATGTGGCAAGACCAAGGGACGGATTACTTATCCATGAAACGTTCAATTTGTTCTTAGGGTGAAGGCTAGACTTAGGGTTTACGGTTAGGGTTACTCAAACCCTAAACTCCAACTCTAACCCTAACAACAACTTGAACAAAGTCTCAGAGTGGCACCTAGTGGCCGATGCACCCCACTGCTGGCGGAGGAGGAAAGGTCCGAAAAAGGTATAAAAGTTTAAGTTTTCTTTCACAAAATTCTTAAAGGGACTCACCAAAATTAAGATTGACTTTTAGGTTATGCTTAAAGAACACATTCTATTAGCCATTTTCTTGCAAAGTGAATAATTTCTGAGAATTTTAGTATTGTTTGTGCTGTTTTATGCAAATGAACAGTTCCTGAATCATATTTACCTGCTTATATATGATAAATAGACTCACAGTCAATGTTGTCATTCAGCTAGATCCCTGCCCCACCCTTATCAAGTACTTGTTTGGCATACCAAATTAGAATACTGAGTGGAAAATAAGGATACTGGGCTGCCCATTAGCATAAAGGAGCTGCAAAAACAATGCTGTACATCTCCAAAATGATCTACTGTAGAGAGAAATGACAGGTACAAATACATTGTTTAATGCTCTTTCAAACAAAATGTATTTCATATAGGGGTGATAATGCCCCTTTAACAGGGTCCATTAACTGATTTTTGATACAATTTACAACCTCCAATAGTTCTGATAGAATGGCTGCAAATGTTTGCCTTGTGTATGCAAATGAAGTTGTTTAAACTGCTCTAGTAATAAAAAAGAAACCCCACCATTGTTATAAATTGGTACCCACCATTGTTATAAATGTAGTCCTGTTTCATTGCAGTGCACCAAAGCAAAACAGTCAACTTTTATTAAAGATAATGGCTCAAATAATGCAAACATTGGCATATACATGTGCAATGTGGAATCAAAACATTATGATGGCAGAGAAGTAATACGTATTTTTCTACTGTCAGCTTTATTTTAATGGGTTAAAACAAGTTTTTTAGACCCCAGTCCTCAAGGTCTGCAACCAGGCCACAATATTCACAACAGAGGTAAGACTTTTACAATTATTGCACCACTGAATAACCCACTTGTCATACAAGGTGTATTGACAATTCAGCATGATAATAACCCTTGTGGATTGGAGTTGGACAATGCTTGGTTAAATGACTATTCTGCTTGTGAGAGCTGAGATAAAGTTTTATGGAGCAGAGCAGAACATGTCATAGAGCAGGAAGAGGACAGGAAAAGTTCTGTATGGAGTGATAATGAGAAAGCAGATATCGAAGGTCATACATATAGGGTTTGGAAAGTGCACAAGGCTTATATAGTACTAGCGAATTGTCCGTGAAAAAATGACGGCAATCAAATTGTAAGGTAGCTAATGCTGTTTGGTGTGTAATACTAAAATATATAATACATTAATAAATGAATATACTTTACCTATTTTGAAGCATTGTGTTGAAGAGCTGACAATCTGTTTTCATGTTGCTGCAGCATTAGTGGTGTGGAGCTGCTGTGTAAGCGTGATGAATGTGTACAGTGTAAGAGTGTGCGTGCGCGAGACGAAACCGTTAGCGTAGTGGTGTACTTCCGCATTGGCGTAAAATGGCGGGTTATCTGTGTTATGCGTCTTTGCGGATTATCTGTCGGTGCATCGTGGTGTTTTTCGAGTTTCGTGTGTTGTTTTGCGAGTGTGTTGTGGTGTTTTACGTGTTGAGAGTGCTGTAGCCTCGTTTTCGTTTTTTCGTCGGTCATTTTTTCTCTCGCTTAGCGATTTCATTAGTGTCTCAAGTGTTTTATTTTTATTTAAATAAAGGTGTAACTTGTTTTTTTTAGGTGCTGGATGCTCCCTGTTGATGTAGGTATGTTTTTTGTGTGTGGTGTGTGTATTTATTGTGTTTGAAATGTTTGTAAATGGGCGTGTTGTGTCCGATGTTTGCAAAGTCGTAATGTCTGGTAACGTGTCTCGTATGGTGTTTGCGTGTGTAGCCTCGTTTTCGTTTTGTTCGGCGGCCATTTTTTCTCTCGCATATCAAATTTTTTATTGTCCAAACTCTTTTATTTTTATTGAAATGAAGGTGTAAGTTGCATTTTTGAGGTCCTGGATGCTCCCTGTTGCTGTAGGTAAGTTTTTTATGTGTGTGCTGTGTGTATGTATTGTGTTTTTAATTTTGTAATGTTCGCGAGTTGCGTCCGAGTGTTGCGAGGCCGTAATGTGTGTGAACGTGTGTGGTATGTTGTTTGCGAGTGTCGTAATGTGTGTGTCGTGTTATTTGCGTTGCAACGTGAAGTTTGCGAGGGTCGCAGTTGCTGGCATGGAGTTCTGCTCCCTCTCTCCAGCGGCGGGGTATTGTGGGGAGGAGGTGGCTGCTCCATCCCAACAACTGAGGCCCTTGCACGCAGCCCTCGCTACGCGAGGGCCGCGGGCTCGCTATGCGAGCCTGCAAGCTTGAGCAACGGGCCGTACGCTGCGGGCAAGGGCCTCAGGCCCTTGCCCGCAGCTCTTGCTACGCGAGGGCCGCAGGCAAGCGCCTCAGTTGCTGGGATGGAGCGCCTTCGGCTACGCGAGGGACGCGGCTCGCTGCGCGAGCCCGCAAGCGTGAGCAACGGCCCGTACGCTCACAACTATATATGTGACTAGCGAATTGCCCGTCAAAAAATGACGGCAATGAAATTGTAAGGTAGCTAAATTAGTAAATGAATATAGTGTACCTATTTTGAAGCATTGTGATGAAGAGCTGGCAATCTGTGTTGATGTTGCTGCAGCATTAGTGGTGTGGAGCTGCTGTATAAGCATGCTGAATGTGTGCAGTGTAACACTGTGCGTGCGCGAGACCAAACCGTTAGCGTAGTCGTGTACTTCCGCATTGGTGTAAAATGGCGAGTAATGTGTGGTATAGGTCTGTATCGGAATATCCGTAGGTGTTTTGTGGTGTTTTGCGAGTTTAGAGTGCTGTAGCCTCGTTTTCGTTTTGTTCGACGGCCATTTTTTCTCTCGCTTAGATTTTTTTTTAGTCTCTAAACTGTTTTATTTCGAGTAAAATCGAGGTGTAAGTTGCATTTTTGAGGTCCTGGGTGCTCCCTCTTGGTGTAGGTAAGTTTTTTATGTATGTGCTGTGTGTATGTATTGTGTTTTAAATGTTTGTATGTCGGCGTGTTGCGTCCGATGTTTGCGAGGTCGTAATGTGTGGTAACGTGTTTCGTACGTTGTTTGCGTTCCTCGTAAAATTTAGCGAGTGTCGTAATTTGTGTGTCGTGTTTTTTGAGTAGCGACGTAAATTTTGCGAGGGTTTGAGGCCCTTGCCCAGTGACCTCGCCAGCAACTGAGTCCCTCGCTTCGCGAGGGGCCTCAGTTGCTGGCATGGAGCGCCTTCGGCGCTCCATGCCAGCAACTGAGGCCCTTGCCCAGTGACCTCGCCAGCAACTGAGGCCCTTGCTTCGCGAGGGGCCTCAGTTGCTGACATGGAGCGCCTTCGGCGCTCCATGCCAGCAACTGAGGCCCGTGCCCAGTGACCTCGCCAGCAACTGAGGCCCTCGCTTTGCGAGGGGCCTCAGTTGCTGGCATGGAGCGCCTTCGGCGCTCCATGCCAGCAACTGAGGCCCTTGCCCAGTGACCTCGCTACGCGAGGGCCGCGGCTCGCTTCGCGAGCCACGGCCCTCGCTTCGCGAGGGCCGCGGGCTCGCTACGCGAGCCCGCAAGCGTGAGCAACGACTCGTACGCTCACAACTATATATGTGATAAAGGCACATGCACATTTTGAACCTGGTTTGAAATTTAAAGGCGTACTCAAGACTGACATTTTTTTTTCAAAATAATACAAGACTTATCCAGCGGCCAGCAGGTGGCACGCCTCCACACACCACATTATTTGTTCTTAGTGTCAGGGTTTAGTTTTAGTGCAACTATTTTACTATGTGTTATCTGCCACTACCCTAAGAACAAATTCAACAAAGACAGTGGTGTGTAGCAACTTTAATAGTGATAACACATAGGCAGCAGGAAACGTCATACCTATTTAAAAAAAAATAAACAAACAAAAGCAAATATTTTCATAAAAACATATTTTTTAAAAGACAGAGGGCAGAACCAACAGCTGCTGAAGTGTCTGACTAATTTGTACTCTGGATATGGTCATGGTGTTCTGCCAAGGTAAGTCGTCTGTTCCTGTATGAGCACTTTCATAAAGGGGATTTGGATCTATCCTTTTAGAGTGCTCTTTCACGTGCCCAATCGCGTCCTCTTAAAGGAGAATACAATGAAAAGCATTTTCATTTTTTACAGTGAATCCTAACACATACACCCTAACCCCTGACCCTAACCCTATGTCTAACCCCTGACCCTATGCCTTACACTAAACCCTGACCCTATGGCTAACCCTATGTCTATCCCTAACCCCTGACCCTAACCCTATGCCTAACCTTAACCCCGGCCCTAACCCTAACAGTAACCCTATGCCTAACCTTAACCATAAACACACCTTCCACCTTTTATTAAAACATAGAAAATAACACAATCACATATGAAGTATTTTATTTAAGTAGACTGCAATACCACAATATACAGTATAGAAGGTGCTAGAGCAGTGCTCTTACAGAAAGCCGGCTGCTTTACCACAATATAAATTGTAGATGCCGCTAGATCGCACGGGTGTGCGCAGCACAGCGCAATCAAAGCTCTACTATAAAGGTAAAGGACCAAGGATTTTACTAAGCATCTCAAGTGCATCTCTTTGATTTACCTTGCACTATTTCCTATTGAAAGAAAATATAAAGGCTTGAGTCTTTTTAATGCTATAGAATATTGGGAATCAGTATTGCAAATGATACTGTGGTGCAGTAGATAATGGGGAGGGGTGGTCACTAGGCTTTTATACGGGATGGGAAATGCTGCAACCTCAATTCTCCTTATAGGAAAAAAAGCTGAAATTATGATGCTTACTGAATCTCCCCCAATGAGTCAAAAGAATCAAAAGTCTTATAGGATTATTGTAATGATGGAATAAGTGTTTCTTTACTTAATTCCTTTTATATTAATAAATATGTTATACTCTTCCATTCTTGCCAATTGTGTGAACCTTAAATAGTGTATATTGGCTTCTGTCCTTGGGACATCTCAATAGGCTTGGATTGATTAATCAGTGATGCAATTGATTGACCTGCCCAGGCTAAAACAGAAAAAATCTTAAATCTTAGTCAGCTGGGTGGGGTGTCCTGATGACTAAAGCTGAGAAACTGACCTAGAATAACAGTGTGAATTGCTTTCTGAGATAAAATCCCTAATAATATAGCCTTATGCCTTCAAAAGATGGTACAGTTATGTCTCTGGAATATTATTAAAAACTTATTTTGGGACACTATGATTTCAAACAACTGCATCTCAGCATACTCTGCAGTGACTCCATAATATCTCAGTCTGTTGCTGGTTGCCATCTTTTTAGCATTTCTATTAAAATGAAGATGTACTTTAATTTTCTTTGCATATGTCTGGCTGTACTAACTATGAATTTTATTGCACAACAGGAAAGATCCTAAAACTTTCACTCCTCACTTACACACAGTACGTTCGCCTGGAGGGTGCGGTGCTAAACCCGGGTAATCTAACCCCAACACTGCCCTGGCTCAGTCACTCATGCCTGTCTGCTTCCGGGTAAAACTGAATTGCAGGGACATACAGTGGATGCAATCTAGGTGCCTGTGAGCATTATGTGGCATGACAACCTGGCTCCTGACATTTGTTGAGCCCTGTAAAATATATTTTTTATTTAAAGTACAGTATTCAATTTTCTGGAAGCTTGAGTTCTGGTTAACTGAGAGTATATATATATATATATATATATATATATATATATATATATATATATATATATATATATATATATATATATATATATTTATTTATATATATATATATATATATATATATATATATATATATAAATAAATAAAGCGTTGCTATTAGAGATATGAGAACTCCATTGTCTCTTATTCTTTACAGAAAACATTCTAATCATTATTTTCCTTTTTTTCTTTGTCTAGATATATTTCCGACATTTTTCTGTCACTCCGTGTTCCTCTCCTCATTCTACTTAGCCCCTTAGATCAGAAATGATGGCCTCCCAATAGTCTTTGGCCCTCATTCAATTGCAATTTGGCCAATTGAATAGGGGTCTAAATAAGCACATAACATATTTTTTTAAAGAATTTTTTAGTTCGTAAACATCTATCCAAAAGCAAGGTTTTCACTAACTAAAAACTTATTTTAAAAAAATATATGTTATGTGCTTATTTAGAGCACTATTAAATTGGCCAAATCGCAATTGAATGAGGGCCTTTGTGTTCTCTCCCTGTGAAATCATTATGTTTCTCACTGTGCAAACAGTTAAAGAACCTAATTATATCCCTATTGGACAGAGCCACTCCCTAATCTGAGGGAATGTTATCTCCTCCTCCAAGTTCTCATGCCTTCCTCAACCAATGTCCTCCAATACCGATAAGGCACATTCTAGATCCAGATCCTTATCTAAACCATCAATCTTCAACTGTAAAGTATTTTGGATAAAAATGCTACATATTCTTGGGTGGAAGCGAAAAAGCAGAGCCCTCATGTGTTTAAATCTATATATTCATCTGTCCTGGAACCTTGAAAAAGGCATTTTGGATATACACTATAAACTGCAATAAATACATTGTATTCTAAGGTGAATCGGAAGCCTAAAATATTATATCACTCAACTTGCCATCAAGGTCAAATACCTCTGTCCCTTTCAGTCCCCGAAATCTCTATTTTTTTTTTAAAATGTAAGTCTCTCATTAAGGTATAGTGAAATCATCTTAGACAGAGGGTGGAAAATTACATAAATATGTTTTATTTTTTTAAATTGTCTTAAATATTGTAATTGTATAACACCTTTACCATTACTACCCCCATAGTTTTGCTCATTGTAGCTATTTTGTGCATTTTTTGCAAGAATAGAAGTAGACCACATTGACTAATTTAAATATTACAAGCTGGTTAAGTGAATAAACCATTAAAGGGATTGGCATCTCCACAACAAAAATAAACTGACTATACATGAGATTAGCTATTTTCTCTAGAAATTGTATATACTTAGCATTATTTGTATGGCTGCTCCAATATGTAGCTCTGATAGGTGTGGGAGAGGGAATCTAACTGCATGATAACATGGGGCACATTGTTTTTGCCATCACAGATCATACTATGTTCTAATTCATATATGATTTTCAAGCTCTTTAAAAATAACTTAAAAACAACTTGATTTGGTAGTGAACATTTTTAAATGATACTACAGATTTAAACAGTACTACAGAAATGTACTCGTAAACTATACCATGACACCATATCATGATTGTTTTATTGTAATTTATTGTTCACCTATTTTTTTATATGTAATCTGATACAATTTTCAGAGAATCTGAGTATTACTGTGAACAACGTAATCATCTCTAAAGAACCTTAAAGGTATATGTAAGTCTCATGGGTTTCAAATGTTTGGTGAGAAACAGGCAGTGATTATCAGAAAAATATGTGTTATATAGATAAGTTCAGTGTACTTACAAGGTTATAGGCAGGGAGATAAAATCCAGCTTTGCACAACTACAGGGAGCTTACAGAGCCAAGTACACACAGGAAAAATGCCAGTTACAGAGTCTGACCTTTCAAAGGAAGTACTTGCTGCTAGATGGTTGGGTGGGTCTGAGCTCACAGCTGAATCAGAGCCCAAGGATAGAGAGAGCTAGAGACTACATGTTTGAGGGTGCTTTGCAACACAGGAACCTCACATTATGACACAAATGTATTAGCTAACCTCTGCTTTCTCCTGATTTGCCAAAACAAATGATGAATTTTATGCTAATCTTTTTTCAGGGGTGTCAACTAACAAAAGCCGCAGCTTGCAAACTGAAAAGATTTAGCAAACATCAGAGTTTGTAGATGTTTATATTGGTATTTTTTCATGCTAAAACTTTTTTTTGCATACACTACTGATTCTCCTCTATCAGATGCATGCATAATCCAAAAGTATGCCTTTTAAAGAGCATGGAAAATAAATTAACACTAAAATATCAGGTATAAATCTAAGCCTAAGATATTTCCCGTCTGCAAGAGTTACAATCGTTAAAATTGCAAATCGCTATTCAATTGCTACAATTCCGCAAGCCTGCAAATGTTTTCACATGCAAATGTAGAAGAAAATCCAACGGGTACTAGAGAGGAATCGCTAAGAGGTTAAAGACATGTCCGTAGCACTGTAAATGCAAATAAAAAATCAATACTGCACTGTAAATTCAGGGTTATCTCGGGAATCAATGAGTTAATACATATCAGTCCACCCACATGGACTAGAACAGTATCGCCATTAATTTTTATAATTTTGTGTTTTGCGAGTCCATTCGCATATCGTATCTCTAAATGCTAATTGATTGACAAGTAACCTCCATCTTATACTGCTGTAATGATGGCAGTCTCATTTTCTATTGGCTGTTTCGAAATGAGTAGTTAAGGCCTTGCTTAATTGATCATGTTCCCGCCCTGAAATGCTATATACAATTGCATGGTTTACGGTTTTGGCTTTCAGCCCGTAACTTGCAGACTTGTTCAATTGAATAGCCCCGGAAT
The DNA here is from genome assembly GCA_027410445.1 of Discoglossus pictus. Classification (NCBI taxonomy): domain Eukaryota; kingdom Metazoa; phylum Chordata; class Amphibia; order Anura; family Alytidae; genus Discoglossus; species Discoglossus pictus. The sequence continues at coordinate 195,572,867 of CM050167.1, forward strand.
TGTAGCAGAATGCAAGCCCACAGCAAACCCGCAGACATACGGCCTTTATACCGCAAGATGTGGGCTTCTAATTGAATGAGGCTCAATGTGTTTTATATGCCTTTATCTTACCAGTGAGTTAAAAGGAAGTGTAAAGAAGGACTCATGGAAGCTCTATTAATTATCTGATCTACATTAAAACTAATGGAACCAAAAGCACAATAGGTTGCTTTTCAAATATCCATAAAACTTGCTGGCCCTCTGTTTCCTGGAAAGGACAGTGGAGAAAAAAATAACTCCACTCTATCTATATTAATATAAATTTTCAACGTTATAAATTATTTCTCATACAAAAAAAAACTTTTGTAATGTTTAAAATGCAGTCTTTTGAAGGCATGCTAGAAATATTTTGACCTAAGTGGTCCTTGGGTTTTTCCTGTTATCTACCTGCCCGCAGTGGTGGCCAGCAGCCACTAGATGGTGTGATGGTTGTTCACCAAGATTTTCTTCAATTACTTCTTTGTGTAAGTGTTAGATTTAACCCTAACCCTGCTCCTATGGTCCTTTAATGAGACATTATAGTAGTAAAACAAGTTGTATCCAGCATAATTAAAGCCATAATGGCTCCACTGAGGTTATAAAATATATTTTTTATTAATTTCTATGTAATTATAATTTTCATATTGGCCTCCCTCCATCCCCCTCTCAATTAAATTATATATAGTGTTGTGCCTGGAGTCCTGCATCAAGTTGTGAAACTCCATTCTGCAGTGTAACTCTCTATTGATCAAAGTTATAATGTGGAGGTGAGTGGGCTCCACATTGCTGGTTCCTGCACTAGAATTTGCAGTGTGGAACTTCACATTGTATTAATCTGTATACAATCATCTGCACTACAGGGATGGGAGGAAGGAGGGAGCATATAATGGATACCTTCTAAAAGCGATTAGGTTAATATGGCTTTCATTACACTAGATGCAGCCTAAACTCTTAAAGGGCCATGCTTGTTTGCCAGTGTATAATATTCCTGGAAAACCCTGTAAAAAACACTTGGCATTTTTCTTGTTTTGTTGCCTCACAACCTGCAATTAACATGGATTGTTTGAGGATTTGCATCATTTAATTTACAGAACATGCCCATAACTTTGAAGATGTTTTTTTTTTTTTTTTTTTTATTGTGAAGCAAACAAATAGGACAAAATAACAGAAAAAGTCAATGTGCTTAACTATTCACCCCCCTAAAGTCAATACTTTGTAGAGCCACTATTTTGCGGCAATCACAGCTCCAAGTCGCTTTGGATAAGTCTCTATGAGCTTGCCACATCTTACCACTGGGATTTTTGCCCATTCCTCCTTGAAAAACTGATCCAGCTCCTTCAAGTTGGATGGTTTGCGCTTGTGAACAGCAATCTTTATGTCTGACCACAGATTTCTATTGGATTCAGGTCTGGGCTTTGACTAGGCCATTCCAACACATTTACATGTTTCCCCTTAAACCACTCAAGTGTTGCTTTAGTAGTGTGTTTGGGGTCATTGTCCTGCTGGAAGGTGAACCTCTGTCCTAGCCTCAAATCACGCACAGAGTGGTACAGGTTTTGCTCAACAATATCCCTGTATTTAGCACCATCCATCTCTTCCTCAACTCTGACCAGTTTTCCAGTCCCGGCTGCTGAAAAACATCCCCACAGCATGATGCTGCCACCACTATGTTTCACTGTCGGGATGGTGTTGTTTGGGTGATGTGATGTGTTGCGTTTGCGCCAGACATAGCGTTTTCTTTGATGGCCGAAAAGTTCTATTTTGGTCTCATCAGACCAGAGCACCTTCCTCCATACATTTTGGGAGTCTCAGACATGCCTTTTCGCAAGCTGAAAACATGCCATTTTGTTTTTTGCTGAAAGTAATGACTTTCTTCTGTCCACAGCGTAAGGTTTATTGTCGTCCTATGTACAGATACTCCAGTCTCTGCTGTGGAACTCTGCAGCTCCTCCAGGGTTACCTTAGGTCTCTTTGCTGCCTCTCTTATTAATGCCCTCCTTGCCCGGTCCGTGATTTTTGGTGGGCGTCCATCTCTTGATAGATTTGCTGTTGTGCCATGTTCTTTCCATTTGGTTATGACCAAATACCCTGACTTGTACTTCTCAACAACATTGTCCCTTACTTGTTTGGAGAGTTCCTTGGTCTTCATGGCAGTGTTTGGTTAGTGGTGCCTCTTGCTTAGGTGTTGCAGCATCTGGGGCCTTTCAAAAAAGGTGTGTATATGTATTGACAGATCATGCGACACTTAGATTGCACACAGATGGACATCATTTCACTAATTATGTGACTTCTGAAGGTAAATAGTTGCACCAGAGCTTTTTATGGGCTTCATAACAAAGGGAGTGAATACATACGCACATGCCAATTTTCTGTTTTCTATTACTAAAAAATAGTTTTATGTATATATTTTTTTCATTTCACTTCACCAACATAGACTATTGTGTTCTGATCCATCACATAAAATTCAGAAAAACAAAACATTGAACTTAAGGCTGTAATGTAACAAAATAGGTAAAAAGTCAAGAGGGGGGGGGGGGGGGGGGGGGGAATACTTTTGCAAGGCACTGTATATTACATGTAGAAAATGTCTAAATTATTGTTCCTCCCATTTGACTACTCTGTGGCTGTGTGTATGGGTCAGCCATCATTGCTTTAGTTGACATTGTATAGCAGTGACATATTAATTGTGAGAGTTAAAACCCAACAATAGTCACTACAATGTTATAATCATGTCTGCATTTATTCTTTCTTCCTGGAATAAAAACATTTTCCAAACAATACATTGATAGAGGTCTTACTAAAGGAACCGGACGTAAAATTTCAAATGTGCCAAATGGAAGGGAAAAAAACCCAATGCCAGCTATTTTCTGATAACCCTGAAATATAACAGATACAAATGTGACAAAAGTGCCTAAACCCAGAATGATGTCATGATGTCCTGAAAAGATACACATTAGCAGCTAAAGCATTTTATTTTGTGCATTAACTCTTTCAACACTTAGGCAACTAGTAAAACATGCAAACAACTTAATAGAAAATACAGTCCATATTTTACACCCAAGTGTCGAGTCATTTATCTCATTTTAAGATGCTATACCTCAAATACAAATCATTAAAGGACCACAAAGTCCCCATATGTGCTCTGCACCATTACAAGAGGGTGAAAAAGCACATGGAAAATTTTATTTTTAACAACTAATGCTGAATTCATGGAGTTATGATCAATTGAAGTCAGGCTATTTCACTGTGTTTCCTCTGCCTGAATGAGCTCTGTACCATGCAGAACATAATGAATATTAATTAGAATCTGGCATATAAGCTTTGAATCAGGAAGTGGCTAAGAGATTGTTAACTGCTCTAGCAAGCAACAGTAACTTCAGAGTCTGTGGCACACAGCTAGTGTCTGTCATGGAGAGTGTCTTGGGTTCAATTCCTAAAAAAAGCACTTTTTACTTCGCTGTTTAAAAATCAGCAATAAATATAATTTTAGAATTTAAAATAAATAGTTCACTTAATTATTCTCTATATATAGTTAAAAAATTAAATCAGTCTAACTTTTAAACTCCCTTTTTAAAGAGTATGTTGGAGTAGTGGTTTCATAAAATGGTTTTATTAGTAAGTCATTGGTCTTAAATCAATGGCTTCCACATGACTTACCAATGAAAAAAATCTTTAAATCTAACTACTTATCACTGCACCACCATACTCTACTCCTAAATCTAGTGTAAATCTATAGTACAATATGTAACAGTTGAAGACTCCAGTCTTATTATTTATGCAGGTGCTTGTGGGATGGCTTCAATGGGTAACCAAAAAGGCCAATATGTAATACAATTCTTAATCAATTTTAAGAATGTAAAAAAAAAAAGATAAATTAATTTCCACCCTTTAATTGATGGTGTAGAGCACATATTCTGACTTTTGTGGTCCTTTAAATGCCATGGCAGGTTGAGGGAAGAATAAGAAAAAGATGTAGTGTTTTATTTCTTTCCCCATATTTTGTAAAACTTTAAATGTGTTGACAAATAATTACCACAAATAATTACTTGGTTATAAATAACTATTTGATATCACACAAAATTAAAGGAAAACTCTAGTCACTTAATTATATCAATCTGTTTTGAAGCAGTACCTTGATATCTCTACCTTTTGAAAGATAATTTTAAGCTGAAAGCAGTGGCACTGTCACTTGCCATATTTCCACTAAAACAGCACATTCAAAGTAAAGTCTCCTGCCAGCTACAGACGAAGGCCGAAAACAACCAGAATAGTAGCTTCCATTGCAGCATAATTGTGTATAATATGTATACATTAAAGGGCCATTTACCTGACTATAAGTGCTCTTCCTGGTGTAAAAGAGCAGAGCATAATATTCTATCTTAAAATGATCTATTGCTCTTTTTTTTTTATTATGCTAACAAGTAAAGGTTTGCAGTCTTAGGTTTGTTTACAAACACATTGCTGACTGCTCCACGATTTACAGCATCTGCTGGCAACAGCCGTTCCAAGCTCCATGTGAACAGAAAGAATTATGGTTTTACCCTGCTTTCAGTAATGTAATCAGCCATCAGTTAACCCACAAGTAACATATTTAGGAGTTTATAGCATAGATGAAATTGGGTAAGGGTTAACCCTCTTTCTGCTTCAGCACAAAGCTCTTGCTGTCAGTCTGCCTGTGGAACTTGCCAAATCCTCATGTAAACCGAACTTCATTTATGATTTTTTTCTGTGAAAAAGGCACCTATTTCAAAAATTCAAAAAGTATTTTAACATGTTTTCAGGAGTAATTTACAGTGGCACTTTATGGGATGCTTTCCATTTTTATATTATAGAAACATTATGCCCATTATAAAGTGCAGTTGTTCAAAAGAGCATGTGTAAATATAGAACTACAGTGGTGCTTTCAAAATATGTAGAAATAGGTTTCTCAAAAATGGATAAGCCGACAACAATGGTCCAGAACACATTACCCCAATTTGACATGATGTGTGGTCCTTGACTTATCAACAACTCCACTGTATGATCTGACTATGACTAAAACATCCAATGAGATGTTTTATTCACAAATTCTAACAATTGAGGTTTAAACCAGTAACTACTGGTATGTGCAATAGATCATGACTTGTGATTTCTTCCCACCCTGAATCTTTTCTTCCCCTTTTTATTGTAGATAACTGTGGCTCATGGAAGATAACTTCATATCACTGTCACAAACCATGTAAATATGAGTGGAAATATAAATGTGGCACTAACAATATGAAAGTTATGGGAAAAATTCTCAGTAACTAAAGATTCTGATATCATTAAATAATAACACAAATATTGGTGTCTGTTTTTTTTAATATGTCATTCTATGCTTCTATCCTTAATTTTACAATACTCTTTGTTCTGATCACATGCTGTATCCCAGGCAGTGCTATTTCAGATCCCCATATGAAACAACACTTGTCACCAATATTCAACATTTCTGCATTGAACCCTAATGTAATTGAGTAGATAAGTAGTACTGGCTGAAGAATAGTGGAAGGTTACTAGCGCTGTGTGTCAGGGATCAGTGCTGAAGCCTGTTTTGTTTAATTTAATGATATTACAAATGGGTTTGCTAACACAAATATTTGTAGTAGGGTTAATAATGTCTTAAAACTAGAGGAATTATCAACTTTGTTGACTACAGTTAGTACAAAAAGCAAAATTATGCACATAAAATCCAAGCTTTAGTTTATAATTTATGTTGTTTTCTTACAAAGGAACAAAAAGTAGGAAAAGGATAATGCAGCCCTTAACCAACTAATAGAAATTAGTATCCAAAAATTGGTACTGCAAAGGTCATATGATCTTGAATATAAATCTAAGTGTACTGATGAAATGGGAACATACCATGAATATTAAAGTACTCAGTGAGTTGTAAATATATCTTATTAAACTTATTTATATTAACCAGATACATTTCATTGCATGATCTTCAAAACTGGGTGTAAAACTACTATGTAGTGTTTTCTATGTGGTCATCACCATTGGAATTCATTGCCCGACACTGCTGGATACAGTGGGAAATCATTTCTAGATGGTTCTTACGCTGTTTAAGAAATGGTTGGATCAGTACATTTTTAAGGCTGATTACTACCCTTGTTTACAAAAAGTCAAATGTCTTTAATGTAATTTATGAATGGGATAGTGTTGTACTGTACTTCTAAATTGCAAAATAGGCAAAAATGGAGAATACAGGGAACTAATAAAAATTATTAAATCTTGTAAACTAAGCGATAATATTTGCAGCCAACTATTTAGATTTTATACATACAACATTAGTGTTATTGTTTAAATAAGATGTCTACAGTATATACAGATGATATCTATCAACTAGAATAGATCACCTTTATATCCTTTAGTTTGTACGTTTGAGAATTTTCAATCTTACAAGATGCTTTGGGGAAAGCACTCTGGACACTGGATTCTAAGCTCAAAGACAAGGCCCTCCATCCTTTGCAATGTGTTAGTACTGCTAAGTACTGCTATTGTTTTTGTCTTGAACTTACCCATGTATAGTGCTATGGAATATGTTGGTGCGTTACAAATAAACAATAATAATAATAATATACCTAGTTTTCCATGTCAATCGCCTCCTCCCAAAAGCATATCCCATAGTTGATGGGCAATAACTGAAAACTAGTACTGTAGACTCTCAGTTAACCAGAACTCAAGCAACCAGAACTCTCAAGCACCCAGAATTGTTTTTTTTAATACTGTACTTTAAATTAAAATTAAATTTTACAGGGCTCAACAAATGCCAGGAGACAGGTTGACATGCCACAAAATGCTTACATGCACCAAGATTTCATCCACTGTACGTCTTTGCAATTCAGTGTGGAAGCAGACCGGCATGAGAGACTGAGCCAGGACAGTGTTAGCGTTACATTCCCCGGGTTCAGCACCGCACCCTCCAGCAGAACGTATCTGTGTGTAAGTGAGGAGTGAAAGCTGCTGCTGCTAGAACAGCCCTCACTGACAACTATACTTAGCAGAGCATCCTATGTGCAGCTAATCTAGGCCTCTTTTAATAGTGACTCTCAAGCAACCAGAAACTATATTTATCCAGCATCTACCAATCCATGTGGGTGCCGGATAACTGAGAGTGTACTGTCCTACGAATATTTTGTTGTGCAACAAATAAAGGGTAGTAATAATAATAATAATAATGCATCATCAGGTCAGTTTTAATAATTTGTAGGGAGCCATTTTGTACCCATGAGAATTGAATCGGCTGTCAGGGGACCTTAAGAAAATACTGTGACTGTGAATACAACACATTTTACTGATGTGTTTATTGAAAAATATTGAAACATTTCTACCTAAGGACAGGGTATATATACAGTACACTGCATACTGCAGAGTATTTCCATTCCTATTAACTTATTTCTCTGCTCATCTTACAAACTAACTAAAACTAACTAAAGTAAACTGATATCACCAAGCTATACAATTTAAAGCTCATCAAGTCTTAATGTAAGGGATGTAAGAAATCCTCTTGTTCATTAATACTTTTGTACCTCAATAGGAACTGCTGTATGTGAAAGTACATCTTAGAAGTTTCATTTAACAAACGTCACAAAAATTCACATGATTCATTCTGTTTTCCAGAAATATATTTGCAAATCTCCCTTATTAATTAAACGTGCTTATTTAAAAAATATATATATTTATATATATTAATATTTACAATATTGAATTTCTATAGTATTCAAAATTATTATTATCGTTTATTTGTAATGCGCCAACATATTCCGTAGCGCTATACATAAGTTAAGTTACAGACAATGACAAGTTCAAGATTCACACATTGCAATGAATGGAGGGCCCTGTCTTTGAGCTTGGAATCCGGTGTCCATAGCGCTTTCCCTAAAGCACCGACGCAGGATTGAAACTCGCAGACTTTTTGCATGCAAAAAGAACCATTATACCTATAGATTGTTTGCTATTTTACACATAACAAAACTGTACTCAATACAAAGGAGTCTTTTATCAGAAATTATTAGAAATTTGGATCAGAGGACATCTGCAAATATCTTCTACCCAGACCAATACACTAAACATAACTTTTATATATAATCATTTCTTACTGCATTGTATAATTATTTACTTATAAGCAGTAAATGTGGTAAGCTGCCATTTCATCAATCAAATTTAGTAAACTATGGTTCATTTGAGCTACATTTCTGTCCTTGTTAGCTGAACGAAGTTGGAAGAGCTTCTTATAATACCTTGGGCTTCCCTATAGTACTCTGACTGCTGTTGTAGGGTCAAGTCTTGGATTTAATTACTACACGTAGGCCCGGATCTCCAATTCAAACGTGTCAAAAATTCTTAGAAGCTTCTGCAAATTACATAGTAACATTACAATACATGTTAAGTGACCTGTATAATCTACATGAACTATAGCCTTGCTTTGATACCAATGATCAGCTGAAAGCAAAATAATTACAACTGTAAGAATTCCTTAAGAATCAATGGCATAGTACTCAAGTGACTCTTTTCCAGTGACGATTTGTGATTGTCCATTTTACATGCCATTCGCAGGTTCCATATGAGGAGCAGGTAATGGCAGCATTGTGGAGGAAATCGCTGCTTCTTATAAGGTATTTGCTAGATATGTACGGCCAATAAATTGTCCTCTTTTAGCTACCCACAAGAGATCTGCAGGTTACAGGCAGAAAAACCCTACGGTCCGTCAAAATATGAACTCAGACCCAGCTATGCCTTTGATCTTTCAATTCCGTAAATGTTACAATCGCAAATCGCTATTAAATTTCTACAAGTCCTCAAGCCCGAAACTATTTTCACACCCATAAATGGCAAATGTAGCCAAAAATCCTACGGCTACTTGAGAGGACCCGCAAGAGGGTTAAACTCCTGTACATAGCACTGTAAAAGCAAATAAAAACACACTACTGTATTTTAACTTATAGGGAAAGTGATGAAAGGTATTACAATTAATAGCACAACATTCTCAATCTTGCAAATCTGCAATAACAAAATATTTTATTATGTTTCATTTCCGTGTTATATTGATCCCGGCAGTCAATGTGTTAATACATATAATAGAACTTGCATGGACTAAAATATTATATTTATTGACTTTTTCATATTGCATTATTTCTGGAATGCGGGTCCGATCACAACTCGGACTTCAAAACCGTAGGTGATTGAAATGTAACATCCATGTTTTAGTGATGTGATGATGACGGTCTCTTTTATTATTGGCTCCTTCCAAACTCCTAACTACGGGTTTGAATAATTTATCATGTTCACGCTCGGAAATGCTACGCGCCGAAGCATGGTTTATGGATTTGGATTCCGGCCATGTCCTCGCTCTGTAACTCCAGCAAATTTCAAGCAGATGACCACTGCGGGCTTGGAATTTAATAGGGCCCATGGAGTTTAAAAGATGCCGTGTTGCATGCATTGGAAGGGAAAGAGGGGAAGATTGGAATACATACATTTACCAGCTGACCTCTTCTTTATTATAAGATATACATTTTATGGCATCTGTATAGACTGCCTACAAAACTCAGTAGTTGGAATAGGTTAATGCAATCTTGAATATTCAAAAATATTTGTGTAGCGGACTGCACTTTAGGAATATTTGCCTAGAGAATGTATTGTATATCTCGGTCTAAGTGTGTACAGCCTTTGAGCAGAACAGAACATCTCATCTATGAATTACACACTGATAAGGGGCATTGTGGGTAGGGATTATGAAGCCTTATGTTAGGCATATGGGGTAGTTTGCCAAAATAAAGATAGTAATTATTCAGTTATATAAGTTACAATAAAAAAAGATAAGCAATAACCCACGTGTTATTTTTTTTATTCCTATGAATATGGTGTAGCTTTAAGAGCAAAGGTGACACCCCTCAATTTTAAAACTAATTAGAGGATTCCATGTGCTTAAAGGCATAACTACATTTCCTGGATTATGAATGCATCTGATAGAGGTGAATCAATAGTGCATGCAAACTATTTTAGCATGAAAAAAACACCAAAATAAACATTTACAAACTAACCCTGATGTTAGTTCAGTTTACAAGCTGCAATTTTTGTTAGTTGACACCCCTGAAAATCCCTGCTAAGATTAGCATATAATTACAATAAGGCGAAAGCAGAGGTTAGCTGATACATTTGTATTAAACTCTGGCGTTCCTGTGTTGCAAAGCAGCCTAGTATATGTAGTGTCTTTCTCTATGCTTGTATTCTGATTCCGCTGTGAACTCAGACCCCACCCAACCATGAGATTCCATCCTACAGCAAGTACTTCCTTTCAAAGGTCAAACTCCTTACCTAGCTGCAGTTTGCATACTTGGTTATATAAGCTCCCTGTAGGTGTGCAAAGCTGGATTTTACTTTCCTTTCTCTAACCTTGTAAGTACCCTGAACTTCTTAATATACCACACATTTATCAGACAATCACTGCCTGTTTCCTACCAAACATTTGAAACCCAGAAAACTTATATATACCTTTAAGACCAATCTTCTCAGATATAAAATCAAAAATAGGAATCAACTTTAATTGTTACATCAAAGAAAAAATTGATGCATGTTTACAATAAAGGGTCATCCACACACGTTATCTCCTCTATTTGGGATATAAGAGAATGAATTTCCCAAATTCCCACTGAAAAAAATCAAATGGATATTCTTATTAAAAACAAATATATTAAAAAGAGGTCACAATTCTTAGGGACTAATAGGACTGCTTAGACTTGCTATTCACATTTGTTGCAGGCTGTAACAATCTATCATAGTATTCCTCAGGAATATTTGATTGCCCTTCAGGAACCTTTCAGTCTCTGGGAACATACAGTGGATATAAAAAGTCTACACACCCCTGTTAAAATGTCAGGTTTCTGTGCTGTAAAAAAATGAGACAAAGATAAATCATTTCAGAACTTTTTCCACCTTTAATGTGACCTATAAACTGTACAACTCAATTGAAAAACAAACTGAAATCATATGTAGGCAGAACCATACGTGAACTAAAAACAAATGTATTAGAAAACATTTATGACATTAATAAAGAACTGGACACCCCTGTTGCAAGACACTTTAAACAATATCATAACAATAGGATTGATTGTATTCACATTTTTGTTATTGATAGTGTGCAGTCAGACCCAATAAGAGGACATTTGGATAAATGCTTATTATTCAAAGAGTGCAAATGGATTTATTTTCTTATGTCACAAAGTCTGAATGGCCTGAATGAAGTTTTTTCTTTCAGTGCCTTTCTTTGAAACAATCAGTTAGTTCCACTTCCAATGACTAGATAGGAAATGTTGTACACATTTTATTTACGAATATCATTTGGCGTAAGAATTGGACGTATTCACATTATTTTCTGCTCCAACATACGCCTGGGTACAAGTTTTGCCTTCTACCATCATCATTATTCTCATCTATCCTGAGAATTGATTTCACACTTTGATCTTACTCATCATAAATGTACAAGCCCAATGGTTATACACATACATATTTAACATTTACATCATTGATAAAATCGATAACTCAATTTAACCTAATCTTATATTGTTATATGAAGGTATTGCTAATTTGATTTGAAATTACATTTATTTATAGTTTATGTCTCTAATATTAGTATCCAGGTTAATATGTACAAGTTTAGATCCTTGGGATGATAATTAACTGTATGTGAGAGTATTTAAGTCCTTTTAAAAGACACATCCATAGCACAAGTAGATAAATCGAATGGTCATGTTAGACCCAGATATTTAAATGGCTTATTATACCTACACAAGTCACTATTTAAAATCACTCAATAAGATTTTTTTCTTTCTTTGTTATCACATCAACACACTGTAGAACACATGATGTTTTTTGTTTTAATTTCAAGATGGATCGCTCATTAAATATTTCAAAATAATCATTGTAATTTTTATTTATTTTTAAGGAATATAACAATATAATTTTCATCTAGTTATTCACTTTATTGCACATTCTTACATGTGCAGATGAATAGTATCTCTAGCTTATCACCTTATCACTTTCTTTTACATGTAAATAGACAGTTAGTGTAAACCATGGGAATATATGACTCTTTGATCCCTTAGGATTAGAATAATAATACAAAATATATTTATCAAGAAGTCTATACCTAAGAATTGCATTTTTTTTGTTTATTTAACAAGACTTAACTTTTGTTAAACTGATAGTCAAAGTATCTGCGTATTGAGGTTTATATATTTTGCAATAATTCAGATTGGATACATGTAAAGTTTACTTTGTATGATACTAATATCTTAAATATTGTCAGGTATATATTAAAACCTTAGTGTCTGTTTAGAATGAAGAAACAGATTATGAAGAAGAAGAATGAAGAAATTATAGATTATAAATAGCCAGCTACACTGATTATTCTGTCTATTACATTGTATCTGCATAAATAGACTATAACAAAGTCAGAGGTGCTCGATCTGCGAACTAATATATTGTTCTTAGATCCAGAGTCTCTGACTGTTGTAGTCTATGATCATAATGTCTACTATATTATATCTGCATTATAATCTGTTTCTTCATTCTCTTAGATGACACTGACAGTGAGGATACTCTGGATCACCCAGCAGTGTAAAACAAATAAACACAAAATACCCTGTGGATATTGATGCCTTAAATTGCAATTCTACACAAAGACAATGGAAAGCATCTAGATGGATGCCATAGTCAACCCTTAGGAAACTGCAATATTATCCACTGATGAGTCTGCAGTTAACTACTGACCAGGGGCAAGATTTAACACCCATTGTTATTTTTGTCAAGAGAGAAAAATGTGGGGCTAATAAAACCAGTAGATATCTTAGATCCCCGAGCTATAAATATAGAAGCTCAATTAATCTTCATACAGCTCAAGAGTTCACATTCAGAACAAAAAAATACAGCAAGAATCGCTGGTTCAACGATATATATTTTCTCCTTGGCACAAATATGGCCATCTGGAAGTGTATAAGATGTGTATCAGAAAACATATGTACTGTAGTAAAATAGTGGCTTGGCTGGTGCTGAATGAAGTACAATGCTGTATTATCTTATGTCTTTAATAAAAGTCAATGTTCAAAAAAAAATATATATATAAATCAATATCCTGATGAGGAGTAAGTCACTTAGATGCTATTCTCACTGGGGAGTCACTCCGTACCAGGCAGGGACGCCTCACTGAAATGTTCTGCATCTGTAATATACTTTTCTGCTGACACCATTCTGTATAACAAAAGAACTCACTATTAACGAGCCAAGGACACGTTTCTAACAATAAGTATTTTGTTCTTTTTCACTGCTGTTTTTTTTCATACTTTTCTGCACAATAATACATTTAGAAAAATCATCCATCACTGCTGTGTTTCTGAACTATCACAAAACATTGCTTTTCTATGTACATATAATGTACATGTAGTGGTTTTGAGAGTGTACTAGATTGTCAGGATTATTTGATGCAAATATCCCTTTGTTTAAAGAACACTGGAATCATATATTTAAAATATATTATTTGGAAGAACTAAACTTGAAAACAGAGAAAATATGTTTAGAATGTAAAAAATAAGAATGTAAAAATGTTTAGAATGAAAAATAATAATTCAGACTTCATTATGCCTTCTACCATTTTATTGATCAACTACATGATATGGTAAGGACTTTGGATATATTTTTGAATAAAAGGTTCAGAGAGGGTTATGTTGGATAACTAGATAAGGAGGGTATTGATCCAGGAAATATTTGGAATTGGAATTTGCCCAATGAGACAATTGCCAGTGTTTTGCCTTTGCCTTCATCTGGATCAAATAACAATTACAATTAATTTACATAATACAAGGATTAGAGGAGATCTAAAAAAGTTGAACTTGATATACTAAGGGCCCTATTCAATTAAGTAATTGTTGGTTAATGGAGCCCGTAAACTAATTTCCTATTCAATTGGCGTCTTTTCACTACTATGGAATTATGGGTTACGAGCTGAAAATCCCTGTGGTTGTCAAAATCTTACAACCCATCTAAGCCTTTCATCTTTCAAGCCCGCAAAAATTACAATCGCTAAAATCGCAAATCGCTATTCAATTGCTACAATTCCTCAAGCCACCAAATGTTCTCACACCCGTAAATGGCAAATGTAGAAGAAAATCCTACAGCACCAGCTGGGTCTGGCAAGGGGGTTAAACACCTGTTTGTACCACTATAAATGCACATAAAAAAATCAATACTGCACTTTAAAAGACGGGGAAAGCAACAATAGACATTAACATAATTGCACAACAGTCTCAAGCCTGCAAATCTGCAATAGAAAATATTTTTTTTATGTTTAATTTCAGTGTCATATCAATCTAGGGAATCAATGAGTTAATACATATCAGACCACCCACATGGACTAAAATAGTATCGCCATTCATTTTTAATATTTTGTACATGCGAGTCTGATCGCATATCGGACCTCTAAACGTTAATTGATTGACGTGTAACCTCTTTATAGACCCCTATAGGACACTATTAACCCCTAGATTAACCCTGCAAGTGCCATAAGAGTCCTCCAGGACCCTCATTATAAAGTCTAAGCACTACACTATTAACCCTAACTATAACCCATTAACCCATACTAAACCCTATCTAACCCTAACTGGGCCAATCTAACCCAAATTGGGCCTATTTAAACCTATATGGACCTAATAACCCTAACTGGACCCTAATTCTGTCAATCAGAATGCAGCCAATCAGAAGGCGCATTGTGATTGGCTGAAAGCAATAGTGCCTTCTGATTGGTTTAAAAAAGATTGACAGTTCCTTCGGCCAATCAGAATGGGTTACAGGGGTGTATCACATCCTGATTGGCTCACACCTTGGCGCCTTCTGACTGGCTGAAAAGGCTGTCAATCACATTTCAGCCAATCGGAAGGCGTCATTGCCAATTTCATACCGGAAGAGGGTCTGGAGGCCTCATTAGCGTCCGGGAACTCTGCGAGTGCAAAGCTCCATTTGTTTTTTTATTTTTATCTATAGGGTTAATTTCTAGATAGGGGGTTAGGTATAGATAGGGGGTGATGTCTAGATAGGGGGAAATGTATTGTAGTTAGGTGTATCTTTATAATGTATTTATTACTGTAATGTTATTGATATTTGTGTATGCCTTTTCCTTTACACGTGTGTAATTTTGTTTTATTTTATGTAGTGGGGGGGTTGTGTTTTTTTTTATTTTTTGTAGTGAGGGGGGGTTGTAATGTCCTTTTTTATTTTATGTACCTTAGGTTTTGTTATTTTGTGTAATTAGAAGGGTGAGGGGTTTAATAGGGGGTTAGGTAGGTAGTGTTAGGTAGATTAGGGTAGAGGGGGGTTAGTTTAGATTTAGTGGTTTCTTGGGGGGGAGATAGTGTAGTGTAGTGTTTGTACTTAGTGTCATGAGGGTCCTGGAGGACCCTCATGGCACTTATGGGGTTAATGATAGGCTTCTAATTGTCCTATGAGGATCTTCATAGACCACCGTAAGGGATGGGGTTAGATGGAGGCTTATGGGGGTTTGTATAGACCCTCATAAGTGATGGGATTAAATAGGGCTAGATGGAGTTAAATAGGCCCAGTTAGGGTTATTAGTTCCAGGAAGGTTTAAATAGGCCTGATTAGGGTTAGATTGGCCCAGTAAGGGTTAGATTGGCCCAGTTAGGGTTAGATAGGGTTTAGTATGGGTTAATATGGTATAGTTAGGGTTACTAGTGTAGTGTAGTGGCACTTGTAGGGTTAACCTAGGGGTTAATAGTGTCCTATAGGGGTTTATATAGACCCCTATTGAATTGAAGGGGGTAATTATATTCTCATGGGGCTCTGTACCATGGGGCTCTGTACAGAGCCCCATGAGTTATAGGGTTAATTTAAGTGCTCATGGGGCTTTGTATAGAGCCCCATCGGTTATAGGGTTAATTAAGGGCTTATGGGGGTCTGTATTGACCCTCATGAGTGACAGGAGTAATTAATGGCTTATGGGGGTCTGTATTGACCCCCATGAGTTATAGGGTTAATTAAGGACTTATGAGTGACAGGGTTAATTAAGGCTTATGGGGGTCTGTATTGACCCCGATGAGTGACAGGGTCAATTAAGGGCTTAAGGGTTGTCTGTCTTGACCCCCATGAGTTATAGGGTTAATTAAGGGCTTATGGGGGTCTGTATTGACCCCCATGAGTGACAGGGTTAATTAAGGCTTATGGGGGTCTGTATTGACCCCCATGAGTGACAGGGTTCATTAAGGGTTATGGGGGTCTGTATTGACCCCCATGAGTGACAGGGTTAATTAAGGGTTACGGGTGTCTGTATTGACCCCCATGAATTATAGGGTTAATTAAGGACTTATGAGTGACAGGGTAATTAAGGCTTATGGGGGTCTGTATTGACCCCCATGAGTGACAGGGTTAATTAAGGGCTTATGGGTTGTCTGTCTTGACCCCCATGAGTTACAGGGTTAATTAAGGGCTTATGGGGGTCTGTATTGACCCCCATGAGTGACAGGGTTAATTAAGGGCTTATGGGGGTCTGTATTGACCCCCACGAGTTATAGGGTTAATTAAGGGTTATGGGGGTCTGTATTGACCCCCATGAGTGACAGGGTTAATTAAGGCTGATAAGGGGCTGTATTGACCCCCATGAGTGACAGGGTTAATTAAGGGCTTATGCGGGTCTGTATTGATCCCCATGAGTTATAGGGTTAATTAAGGGCTTATGGGTTCTGTATTGACCCCCATGAGTGACAGTGTTAAATAAGGGCTTATTGGGGTCACTAAACATAGCCCCACAAGTACTTAAATTAACCCTATAACTCATGGGGCACTATACAGAGCCCCATGAGCCCTTAATTAACCCTGTGACTCATGGGGCTCTGTATAGTGCCCCATGAGTTATAGGGTTAATTTAAGTACTTGTGTGCCTATGTTTAGTGACCCATGAGTGATGGGGTTAATTTTAGATGCCTGGGGGGGTACTTATAGTACCCCCCGCGGCAGGGGTTTATATTTTTTAGCTCGGGGCCTTTAAGGACCCGTGAGGCGGGAAATTTGAAATTGTAAATGCAGCGGGGTCACGATTGGTGTCAGTCGGGGAACCCCGCTCCAAGGGGTTCATGTGGGGGGGCTGCGGGTGTCCCTATGGACCCCTGCAGCAAAGAGTTAATGTGGGGACACATTGTTGGTCCCGATGGGGACTCCGGCATAGAGAGGGCTTAAATGTAGGTGCCGTGGCTGGGATTAGTTTATAGTGTGCCATGGGCCCTTTAAGGACCTGCTGCAGGTAATTTACATTTTTTAAAGGCAGCTGGGGCCTTATCGATGTCGATTGGGGACCCCCCGATGCAAGGGGTTAATGTGGGGGGGCTGCAGCAAGTGGTTAATGTGGGGTCACTTCGGGGGTCCTGATGGGGACCCCCAACATAGAGGGGGTTAATTTTAGGTGCCAGGGGGTAGTTGGAGTCCCCACCACGGCAAGGCTTATATGTAGGACTGCTGCAGGGGTCCCGTTCAGTACCCCCGCAGTTGATGAGGTGGGGGATCCTGCGAGATCATCTAACAGGCTGTCACTACTGCGTAGCCGTGCTGCGTAGCTCACACGTTGCTCGCAGCAGGGCTAATTTAATAGCGTTGTAACATTTCAAAATTTGCAGCATGTAGGGTTTACAAACCTTGTATCTACGAGGCTGGAATTTAATAAGGCTGCAATTAAGAAAATTAACTCCTAATGCATGACAATTATAGTAGTCATTTAAAGTTGTCCTTCTACAAAAATAAGTAATGAGTGTCACAAACCAAGGTTTCATTATTAGTTTGTTCTTGTGTAATTTGTAATGAGTGAAATGTGTAATACTTGCTATGCCTCAGAGGAATTGTAACACATTGCATTTAACAGGACTGAAAGTTATTATTTTTATTCTTTATTTGTAGGTGCCAACATGTTCCGTAACGCTCTACATGGGTTCAGGCCAAATAATAGGTGATAACACTTTGCAAAAGAATGGAGGGCCCTGTCTTTGAGTTTAGAATCTAATGTACATAGTGCTCTTCCAAGTCCCTAACAAGATTGAAAACTCCCAAACTTACAATCTAAAGGATTTCCCAGTTTGATTGATTGCCATATTGGTTACAACACTAAAGTGAGACAACTCCCCCACCCATAAGTACCCCCCAGCACCTAACATTAACCCCAGCAATCATGGGGGTCAATAGGGGTCTACATAGACCCCTAAAGGACACTATTAACCCCTAGGTTAACGCCATAAGTGCCATGAGGATCCTCCAGTCTAAGCACTAGACTATTAACCCTAACTGTACTCCATTAACCCATACTAAACCCTATTTAACCCTAACTGTACCTATTTAAACCTATTTAAACCTAAATAGGTCTATCTGACCCTTACTGTCCCCATCTAAGCCCATCACTTATTGGGGTCTATATAGACCCTCATAAGCCTTCATCTAAGCCCATCACTTATGGAGGTCTATACAGATCCCCATAAGCCTCCATCTAAGCCCATCACTTAAACCCCCCACCCCACTAATTACACAAAATAAAAAACCTATGTCACCAAAAATAAAAAAAAACTGTCACCAAAAATAAAAAATCTATGTCACCAAAGAGGAAAAAACCTATTTTAACAAAAATTAAAAAAATACATTACAACACCCAACTACAAAAAATAAAAAAGGACATTACAAACCCCACCCCAATACAAAAAATAAAAAAGGACATTACAAACCCCACCCCAATACAAAAAATAAAAAAGGACATTATAAACCCCACTCCAATACAAAAAAAAAGAACATTACAACCCCCCACTACAAAAAATAAAAACAATTACACACATGCAAAGAAAAGGCATACACAAATATACATAACATTACAAAAAAAATACATTATAAATATACATATAACTACAATACATTAGCCCCTATCTATACATAAACCCCTATCAGCCAACCAGAAGGCGCAGATGTTTGGAGCCAATCACAATGGGGTGTATCTTATCCTGATTGGCTGAAGGGAATAGCGTCTTCTGATTGGCTACAATCTGATTGACAGTGACAACAGCCAATCAGAAGGTGCAGATGCCTTCAGCCAATCATCCAATGGGTGTGTATCTCATTCTGATTGGTTGAAGGCAATAGTGCCTTCTGATTGGTTCAAAAATGTCTGACAGCTCCGTAAGCCAATCAGGATGGAATATAGGTGTGTATCCCATTCTCCGTTAGTTTTTTTTATTTATTTTTTTAGAGCGCAGGTTTTTGAAGGGCCCAGCCGGGGACTTTGCGGACAGGTAAGTTTTATGTATTTTATGTGTAATGTTCATCATGTTTTGTGTGTATTTGTACTAATGTTATGTATATTTTTCTCCAGCGGGCGACAGAAGGAGATGGACAGGGACATCCTGGAAAGGTGTGCTTAATACTGTATTTACAGTGTGTATTTGTTATATGTAGTGTTTTGTACTAATTAGATGTTTCTTTGTTTCTTTTTTTCCTAGGGGTTTCCTTTTTTCCTAGAGGGACATCTGCAAAGGTAAGTGGTCTAATTTATTCTATTTTAGCTTAGATGTAGGGTTTAATGTATTCTAAATAGCGTGAAATGTATAGGGGGTTATGTATAGATAGGGGTAATGTAATGTATTGTTAGGGGTATATTTATAATATATTTGTTACTGTAATGTTATGTATATTTGTGTATGACTTTTCTTTGCAGGTGTGCAATTTTTTATTATTTTTTTGTAGTGGGGTGAGTCGGTTGTGATGTAGTTTTTTTATTTTTTGTATTGGGGTCGAGTTTATAATGTCTTTTTTTTTTGTATTGGGGTGGGGTTTGTAATGTCCTTTTTTTTTTTGTAGTGGGGGGGTTGTAATGTACTCTATTGGACCCCTGCAACAAGGGTTAATATGTGCACATTGCAATGGTGCAGGGGTCACGTTCGGGTCCTCTGCAGCCAGCAGGGGGCTTAATTGAAGCAGCCCCAAGGGCTTCACAGCCCTTGCAGGTGCTCCAGTGTACAAGTAAGCTGTGCCCCTTTTGGGCCGTTTTGCGGACATGGTAGAGGGCTGACTGGAGCATTTAAATAGGGTCCGGTACTTCCATACTTCCGCCCGGAGCCCTAGGCCGCAGGGGAATAGAATAGCTAAGTAGCTTGCGGCCATCCTTTGCAGCCACGCAGCTCCTACGGCCATTAATAGAATGAGGCCCTGAGTGTCTAGTTGTAGGCACTCATCATATGTCAAATTGCAAATCAAATTGACAGCTATCCGAAGCAAACAAGCCAAGTGAAATTACAGAAAAAAATCAGCATGTTAAATTAAAGGTAGTTATGTCATAAATAAATGTAAAAATGAAAACATTAATTCATACTGCTGACAGCAACAATAATACTGTACTTGGTTACAATATTTCTAGACTTTACACACAATTAAATGTTATTTGCTATGTCTGTAACCCTATAAGCACTGTAGGCGTCCATCAAAGGCATGCAGTATATGAAGGAAGGGGTTGTGCCAGTGAAAAGGCATTTTGTGTGTGTCTGAATGTGGGGTCATGCATTTTCACAGTGATAAGACCAGTGTGAAATTGCAGTATGCTGAAGCAAGATGTGAGGTCTATGTGGAAATGCTGTGTATAAGAATAGTGTCAGCAGACTATGTATAGTCGATGAGATCTTCATTCAGATAAGGCCACTCAAAGAAAATCTTTGAAAGGGGATTTAAAAGGACATTGTCACCCCAACAGGATGTTGATTTAATTTTAAAGAACACTAAAACCTATACATTATCTTAGCAGTTTTTCTTCTATATGCCAATGTGTAGTTCAGATTGCTTGATAAGGGTGGGAGAGGGGTCCAACTGCCACTTAACATTGCAGGACTTTATTTTGGTCACTACAGAAAAAGACAAGCAGAGTTATCCCAACACATCAATCCAGCTAATTAATATGCGGGAGTCACCCATTTGCATCTAAACAGAGCAACTAGAAAATTTAATTTTACTGGATTGATTTACACATAGCCAGCATTTCATGCTCTTTAAGAATAACATTTAAAAAAATGATTTGGAGGTGATAGCGTTCCTTTATATGAACTAAAATAGGAGTTCCTAACGAACAGTGTCTTGGCTGTTGTAAATGGAGCTTTAAGTGATGATCACTCCTTAAAGTAAACATAATCACCATCTCCCAACTTCAAGGAGCTATTTGCACAGATCAAAAACACCCCTAAACTGAAGCTAAACAACCATGTTAATCTAAGGCTGATGTCTAAAACCACTTGTACCATTTGTAAAGACTGCAGCTCTTCATTAGATATAAACAACATAGAACATAAAAAATAAACAAAGGTTTAAATGAATTAGCTATTCTATGGAATGATTATTTACAGGGGACATTTTCAAGCTGCTGAAGATGCAGGTGCAGTGTCATGGAATAATATGTGCCTATGCAAGGAAGTGTCTATATATAGTCATAGTTATGTCTGTGAGAGTTCTTGATTCTTTCTGACATACTAAGGGCCTCATTCAATTTGGGGCCGTTACTTCCAAGTAAATTCCAGATTTGCTAATTTTGAGATGCGTGCTCGAGTAGCTCTACTTTTACTTAGCTATTCAATTGGCTGGGCAGCAAGTTAGTCCCCTTCCCGATAATCGCAAACCATGCTATCGGCAGTAAGCATCTGCATGCTTGAACATGATCAGGGCAGCAAGGCCATAACTCGTGGTTCAAGCCCGAAAACTCGGAGCTCTGTAAATGCAAATACAAAATCAATACAGCACTGTAAATGGTGGGGAACACAATGGGTGACATTATAATTAAAAGCACAATATTCTCAAGCTCACACATCGCCAAAATACAATACTTTATTTCATGTTTAATTTCCGTCCAAAGTCCTACGGGCTTGAATGACCTCCAAGCCCGTAACTCGTTATTCAAGCCCTTAGGACTTCAATGAAATATGGAGGTTGGATTCCAAAGTCATACGGGCTTGAAGGTTGAAGCCCGTAGGACTTTATGATGAAAATTGAACATGAAATAAAGTATTTATTTATGGCGATTTGCAAGCTTGATAATATTGTGCTTTTAATTCTAAGACCTAACATCACTTTCACTTTTAATAAAAGTACAGGATTGCTTTTTTATTCGCTTTTAAAGTGCTACGATTTGTAAGTAAGACCTTTGCGAGACCTCCTTGGTCCCAGTAATTTATGGTTCGTGTTTAGCCATTAACGGGCTTGGCGGAAGGGTAAATCGGAGCAAATGAATAGCGATTCGTGATT